>JAKLND010000008.1:0-337378 GCA_022813125.1 Septoriella neoarundinis | reverse complement strand
CCCCCCCCCCCCCCCCCAACCGTTCCCGGGACTACGGTCTGCGCGCGTTCTGCGCCGGCGATCGCCCTCCCACCCACGCGCCCCTCGCTCGCTCCGCTCGGGCCTGGTGTGGCGTGGCGGCGCAGCTGCTGGCTGAGCGGGCGGCTCTTTGTCCGAAGGCGGGCGCTGCGCCCGGTTTCTGCAGGGATGGGCTGTGGATGGGCGCTGGGGGGGCAGGCCGGGTTTCTCTGCCTGGCTTGCGCTCGCACTGTGGAGGGAGAGAGAGGCTAGGAGGTGGATGGAGCGTTCACCGCTCGCTCTACTGCTGCTGCTGCTGCTGCTGCTGGGCGGTCGGAGCAGGCAGGGGGCCTGGTGACAAATCCTCCGGATCGCCTGAGGTGCTTGCTTGCTTGTGCGAGATCGCGCGGCTCGCTTGAGATGCTTGCTGGAGGGAGGGAGGGCAGGGCAGGGCGAGCGGCGTGGGCGTGGGCGTGGCGATCGGAGGGCATTGGGGGGGGAAGAGCGAGGCGCGTTGATGTCACTGTCACTGTCACTGTCACTGTCACTGTTACTGAGCTGCTGCTTTTGTGCGGTTCGGTAGTCGCTTTGACGCGCGAGCTGAGCTGAGCTGAGCTGGGAAGGGAAGACACGTCCGTCCGTACGTGCGATCGCTTCGGAGTCTGCCCGCCCGCCCGCCCGCCCGCCGTGCTGGCGAGAGGTGGATGGTTGGATGGTGGCTTTGTTGCGACGTGTTGCTGCCCCCCCCCCCCCCTCCGCGAGCCTCGTCGCGGGCCGGGTTTGAGTCTCGCGCGATCGATCGAGGGCTCCGGCTTAGATCGGCTCGGACGTCCTGTCGAGAGAGACAGAGAGAGACAGAGAGAGAAACAAAACTAACGAAAAAAACAAAAAAGCCAACGCCGCACAGGGAGGCCAGAGACGCCGCGGCGGCCTCAAGCCCAATAGCCGGCTTCGTTCCTGACCTTCCCACACGTACGGTATGTGTGTGTAAGCTTTCTTTACGGCAATGATGCAGAGGGCAGTGAGGTAGGCAAGGCAAGGCAAGGCAAGGCAGGCCTTTCCTCGGCTCTCATCCGGCATCTCGCAGAGTGTAAGTTCCGCGTTTCGCTTTTTCCGGACGGGGCGTGAGTGACAGGGCAGGGCAGGGCTACCTAGTCATGTAAAGTGCTGCAGGTAAGTCATGTAAAGCCCTCGGATCTGATCTCGAGGGCTCGCGGAGGGCTGCCCTAAGGTACCTAGGGTATTTGGCAGATTGGAAGACCCGCAGTTGGTGGGTGGGAAGGGTCGGGCGGGTTTTGGTAAGGGGAGTTTGTTTTTGTTCGTGGGTGAGTCGGTGAGTTGCTGTGGGGTAAGCGATGGGCGATGATCGATGTTTGGGCGAGGGCGAGGGGTTGGGGTGAGGTGTTGTGTGTGATGGTATTATGCTGACATGGACGGGATGAACGGAGAGGGAGGACTTGGGAAGCAAGGTAGGCGTGTGTGTGTGTGCTGTGCGTCGTAGGCAGGAGTTTTGTTGCTTTTGTCCGCTCACGGTTTTGCCCTTGGGTGGAGCGGAATGGGGACTTGGGGAAGATCCGTGTCTCAATGTTACGTTCCAATATCCGTTTGAATTCACTGGAGATGGCCAGAGTGGTCTTTCATGGTTGTAATCTTCTACCTCCAAGCGCAGGGCAGTACAGATGTACTCATCCTCCGCAAGACGGGATTGACCTGTTCCATTATCGCCAGCAGACGAATCATAACACCAGGGATGCCACTGTCACACAGCTCGAACCAACTAGGAGACCGTCTCGTATCATTCCCTAACGGCGATATCATTGGTGACATGAGACTAATCATCGTGGTTCTGTGGGGGCGATGAGTCTCATTACTTCCAGAACCCGTCGAAGTTCGACCTCAGAGTCTGTTGAGGACTGCAGTACGCGCAAGGCATCTTCCGCCTCTTTCCAGAGAGCAGATCCGCAGTGTTCCATCAAGGAAAGTTCTCGGAAACATGCTCTCTGTCGGCTCGTTGTTTCCAGTCCTGAGCGAAGACTACGTGACTTATGAGGCTGTTCTGGAGAGTCCACGGCCTGGAAGATGTCACGGGGCGGAGATTGAAATTGAGACGTTTCGTTCTTTCTTATTACTTGCATTTGAAAATGTTCACTACTGGTTGCGACGAGAACGATCGCGAGGGATTGAGAAACCGCCCGGAGCACGAGCGAGCGCCAGAGCAGGCTCGTCGTCCCAATCATGTTCTCGAAAGCAAAAAACTCCCAGCATCCGAGACGTGAATCGAGACTCTCCAGCCCGACGAAGGCATTTTTGCAATCTGAAAAATGAAGGTACGGTACGTAAAGTACGTCAAATAGAAAACACTTGCGTGGTATGGTGGCGTCGTGGCCCAGAAGAAAAACCCAGAGAGATAACAAATCCAACCCGACCTGATCCCAGCCCAGCCCAACCCAACCCAACCCTTCCCGTCCCATCCAAAACCAACAACACCAACCCAAACCAAAAAAAAAAAAAAAAAAAATCCCATAAAAGCGCCAGCCTCTTGCCATCCCACCCACCCCGTTCCGCCATACGCACTCAAACCAACACCGCCTTCATCACCTCTGCGCCGCTTCCCAAACCGCATACGCCCCACAAACATAGCTCCCCATCAATATCCCGTGGTACCCGCCATACTGCGCGCCCTCCACGGCCCATACGACTTCGTCCGCGACCCACCCTTGCAGCAACCCCGCGCCGTAGACCGTACTGACGAGCAGCATCTTCGCGACGTTGAACGTGAACGGGTCGTACGTGTAGCGCACGACGCGCACGCGCGCGTTCGCCCGCTTGACCGTGTGCACTGTCAGATTGAAGAAGTAGGCGGCTAGCAGGGGGAGGAGCACGTTGGTGGTGGTCCAGAGGAGCGTGGGGAGCCAGAAGGTAGGGGTCAGGAGGACGAAGAGGTCGGGGAGACGCAGGGCATGGGAGTGAATGTGCAGGAGGGGGAGCGAGGGGGTGTCGAAGGCGTATTTGAGCGGGATGAGGGTTTTGAAGAGGCTGCCGGCTTCGAGGAGGCTGAAGAGGAGGTGCACGGCGGCGAGCGAGGAGCAGGTCTCGCGCAGCGTGGAGATTGCTTCGGGGATGCCGGAGAGGGTGTAGAGGTCGGACAGGTTGGCGTAAGATTTGGTCAGGGCGTGCTCGACTTCGTCGACGACGACGGTGGGCGAGGGCGGGAGCGACGAGCGCCGGCGCTGCATGATGCTTGCCGCGGGCGTGCGGGCGCGGGTCATGGGCGCTGTGGGGGAGGAGATGCCGACGGCGCGGGTTGTGCTGGCGTAGTCTTCGTCGTCTCTGGTGGTTTGGGGTCAGCTGGGTGGCGTGGGTGAGGTATGGTGGAGGAGAGACGAACTCGGGTTCCGACTTGACCTTTGTCGCGCGCCGACCTCTGCCACGCACGACGCTCTTGACTTCGCCGTCGTCGCTGATGTCGCGAGTCGCAGCGGCCTTGTGTGGCGTTCGGCGCGTCAGGAAGAACGGCTCGAAGGCGGGATCGCGCGAGAGGCGCGTCGCATTGCTGTGGAGGTGCTCGTCGAGTGCTTCGACGATGTCCGGCTTATTCAGATCAGAGTCGCTGGGTATTGTCAGCGTGTTTTTAGTGGACTATCATTGCCGAATGAGCGCGTACAGATCCAAGCCGGCTTGGACGGCGAGGTCGATCAGAGACGACTTTCGCTGCTTGCTGAGCCACGATGAGGGAGCCATTTCGGCGGGCAAATGTTACATAGACTTGGTCGCGTAGTTTATGCGATCGCAATGAGAGCATGCAAGGGTGTGCGCGAGGCGTGGTGGTGGCAGCGCGCGTGAAGGCAGTGGTATATGAGGTGGTTGCTAAGGACGGGCGCGCGTGTGCCAGAGCATACACAAACAAAGCGGCGGTGGTGTGTCAGTCCGGGAGGTGGGGAGCTAGACTGCAAGCAGTATGGAGCCTACCAGAGGCGTGCGGCAGCAGCAGCAGCAGCAGCATTCCAACCCGCCTGCTGCCCTCTCGCCAGTGCTGGGTGAACATCGACCTTTTCTACAGCCGTCTCTGCCCACCAGCAGTGCTCAAGAGCATTGGCGCAGGTGAAGTTGGCACAAGCGGCGGCGACTAGGAGAGCGGAAGCGTTAGGCACTCGCCGGCCGCTCGGGCATGCGGTCATCACTGCGAATCCTCACCTCTCCGCCGCAGCCAGACCGGACTTTTGCACCAGAGATCAACGGGGGCTTGACCACTCGCTACGAAAACCACTCAACCCCTCCACCACCACATCACCGCCCTTATACACCCATTGCAGTTCTTTCACAACGCTCGCTGTTTCTTGACGAATTTTCTGGCCTGCGATAAATCTGGTTCCCGGCACCGGCGAGACGACCTCAGCACAGTGCATGCTGTAAGCCAGACGGCGCAAAGCGAGCATTCATGGTCTTTGGCCGCGTGGCTTCCTACCTCTTCCCAAACGCCGAACCTCAGTCGTCGAGTTCGAGCAGCTTCAGAGATGACGGCCACGGTGCTCCGGCCCTTACAATGCAGGATATGCGACGGGAGAAAGAAGACTTTCGGCCGGATACCGCGCACACAGTAGCGGAACATGACGAGGAGGCCTACAGACCGCCGTATGTGCACGCGATGCTGGCGGGAGGAATCGGAGGCACGATGGGCGATATGTTGATGCACAGTCTGGATACCGTCAAGACGAGGCAGCAGGGAGATCCGCATCTCCCGCCCAAATACACGAGCATGGGAAATTCATATTACACTATCTTGAGGCAGGAGGGAGTATCGCGAGGACTTTACGGAGGAGTTCTGCCTGCATTTTTGGGTAGTTTTGGAGGGACTGTCATTTTCTTTGGATGCTATGAGTGGAGTAAACGGTATATGGTTGACCACGGCGTGACGCCCGCTGCCGCCTACTTCGCCTCTGGTTTCGTCGCGGACTTGGCAGCGAGTCCCTTGTACGTGCCGACCGAGGTGCTCAAGACTCGCCTGCAATTGCAGGGCCGATACAACAATCCCTACTTTTTCTCAGGTTACAACTACCGCTCTACTTGGCACGCTCTCAGGACCATCTACCGCACAGAAGGTTTCCGAGAACTCTTCAGCGGTTACAAAGCCACTCTCTTCCGCGACCTGCCCTTCTCCGCCCTCCAATTCGCTTTCTACGAGCAGGAACAAAAACTCGCCAAGCAATACGTCGGCAGCAAAGACATCGGCCTCTCCCTAGAGATCCTCACCGGCGCCAGTGCAGGCGGCATGGCCGGCGTGCTCACGTGCCCGATGGACGTCGTCAAGACGCGCATCCAGACCGAGCTCGACCCCGAACTCATCGCCCAGGCCCGCGGCAAAGCGGCCGCGGCAGCGAAATCGGGCTCCAGCAAGTCCCAGCCCACCACCGCCACGTCCTCGCAGCGCCCTCAGCAGCCTTCGAGCAGCAAACACCCCAATACGCGCGGGCACCCGATTTCTACGTCCGGTGCTAGCACGGCGCTCAAACAGCACGGTCAGGTCAGTCTTGACACCGAGAGCGTGATGAAGGCCCTGCGCATCATCTACCGCACGGAAGGCATCGGCGGCTGGTTCAGGGGTGTGGGGCCCAGAGGTGTGTGGACGAGCGTGCAGAGCGGAACCATGTTGGTCATGTACCAGACGCTGCTGAAGTGGTTTGACGATCATCCTCTGGTGGATATGGATGACTAAATGGGAAGTTTCACTGGATTGCAATTATGGCATGCTGTACGATTACTGGAAGGAAGGCATTGGTCCTGCAGACATGTCGCGTGTACGGAGGGACAACATGGAGGGGCTAGATTTTTTTCACATTGCATGGCGCTGAACAATAGAGACGAGGGGTGCTGATGCCCTTTGGAAGAATTTCTCGGCTTGTGTAGATTTATTGCATCTGTAAAACATTATTGACATGCCTCATCTAATTTCATTCATTGATTCCAGATCACTCCATGGCCTGGCAGCTTATGTGGCATTGTAAGCATTTCAAGAGAGCATCGTTTTCCCAATGTGCCTATTTCTTAGAGCGACAAGCCAAACGCTAATATAATCATTCCCTTCTGGGCAGAATATGAACGAAGTGAGAGCGTCGTGAAGCTACTGTAGCAGATCCGCGATGAAACAAGGGTTTCGTCTTGATGGCCCGTGCCCAGCTTCAACGTCGGTGCCCCGAAGCTGCGCGTCGTCCAGCGATCTGGCAGTTTGGCAGGCAGCATTGCGAATTCCTCCCTTTCGCAATACATGTAACATGGCGAACAGGCAGGGTTATGATGTCGTCGTCGACGTAGATGCCGAGGTGAGCCTCACTTCCAAGAAACCACAAACGCGGATCAGCTAACCAACACCACCAGGGCGATCTCGGCCATACCGACCTTCAAGAAGACAACCTCGAATTTCACAACTCCAGTGAGCAAACAACTATTCACAATCGCTTCGACGGCATCTAATCCCTCCCTCCAGCCTTCGACAACCCCTCCCGCACCTCCAAAGCCGCCCCTAACAACTCCTCCTTCCTCAACTCCGGCCCAGGCGGCAGCCAGCAGCCCTCCTCCAAGCGCCTGCTCTGGAGCATCGCCTTCTACCAGCAGTTCTTCGACGTCGACACGAACCAGATTCTCGCGCGCTGCCGCGCCGCCCTCTACCCGCGCCAGAACTTCCTCGACGTCCTCGAGGGCAACCCGGACCTCTACGGGCCCTTCTGGATCGCGACCACCGTCGTCGTCATCCTCTTCCTCACGGGCACGATCAGCCAGTACCTCGCGAGCACGGGCAAGGAGCATTTTGCGTACGATTTCAAGTTGTTGAGCGGCGCTGCGGGGCTGATCTATGGATACACTGCGTTTATCCCGCTCGCGCTGTGGGGCGTGCTGAAGTGGTTTGGCAGCGAGAGCGCGAATTTAATGGAGTGCTGGGCGCTGTATGGGTACGCGAATTTGATCTGGATTCCCGTTGCGCTGGTGTCGTGGTCGCCGTTGACTGGTGAGTTTCGCTCGTCCCATGCGTTTCCCATCACTGGTGTGATGCACAGCTGACAACCCCATCCTCAGCCCTCAACTACGCCTTCGTCGGCGTCGGCCTCGCCCTCTCCGCCGCCTTCCTCTTCCGCAACCTGTACGTTTGCCTCCGTCTCCCTTCGACCCCCTTCAACCCACCCAGCTAACCCTTTTCCCACAACAGCTACCCCGTCGTCTCCGCCATCGACGCCAAGCCCTCGCGCATCCTGCTCATCGTCGTCGTCGCCCTGCACGCGGGGCTCGCCATCGCCATCAAGATCCTGTTCTTCGCGCACGGCAGCCCCGTCTCCGACGTGCCGGCCAAGCCGTCGGATCCCATGCAGGATGCGCCGAAGGAGGGAGCTGGAGGGGAGGGGAGGATGTTCTTTGCGTAGGCTAAGGGAGTTGTCTTCCGTGCAATGGAGAGGCGATACGGCTTGGTGCTCTGGAGGCCGTCCGTTCTCATCTACGATTGTATTTTACCTGTACGTTCCTATCGGGATTGTGGTGTTGTGAGATTCGGTTTCTTCCCCGTAGAAACTCTCGTCAAGGTGTGCGCTGCCTGCGAACAGCACTGGTTGACGCTTTTCAGCACCCTGTACGATGATGTTTGCACCGGCAAGTAATTTGGTCGTCTCAATATTGCGTGACATGGTCTCGTGAGACTATGCGGCAATTGGGGTACTTAGGGTTAGGGTTATGTGTCCATAGATGTCTAGGATCTTGTTGTTTGGTGGGCTCCTATCATTTCTGTGACGTCTATTGTTAGACTTACAGTGTTGCTGTTCTAAATCGCGTTTTTGTGGCAATTCAGTGGTCTGGATCGCACTCTGGCCCTCTGTGTTGCCTCAAATGTCCGCGTTACAAGAATGCGCTTCAGAATCCATGCCAGAAGCCTGCCGATTAATCAAGCATATGTTGAGTTGACTGCAAACGACCGTACGATCTCGTAGTCGACACCACAAGAAATCAGTGAGCACTACATCCTCTACCACATAGCATACAAATGCACCAGACAGGGTCACGTTGTCCGAACCATCAGAGCAGCAAACCATCTCGCAGCGCCCTGCCCAAACTTGGCGCCGCCCACCCCCACCTTTCTCCTCCCCGCGACGTCACTTGCACAAAGCGAAATCCCACTGCAGAGTCACAATCTCGCCTTGCAGCCTTGCGTCCCGCGCAATAGAGAACGCGAGCACAACCTGAATCACCTCCCGTAGTCACCAAACTCTGCCGCTCTTAGGCAGCCGTATTATGAGCAAAGCGTGCATCACCACCCCAAACCTCCCACCCTCCTCCGACCCCAGCAGCCACATTACTCCGCCCGCCGGCCAAATTTTGCCTCCCGCACAACCACCACCCGAAAGCTGCGCGAAAGGTCCCCACTTATATCGAACCCGCACTTAAGTGAAAGCCCGGCTGCCTCTCCCACACACACCTGCAGCCGCCCGTGTGTCCTCTCACCTCAACCCTCTTTTCAAAGAACCCCACACCCCGGCTTCCTGACGCGCAAGCAAGCAAGCATGGCGCCCAAAGGCAAGAAGGGCAAGAAGGCCGGCGACGACTGGGACGAAGGGCTCGGCGAGTCCGCGGACCCGATCGCGCAGGCCGACGCGGACGCCAAAGCGGCCGACGCCGCCGAGGACGAAGAGATGGGCGGCGGCGGCCTGATGGCCGCCCTCAAGAAGAACAAGGAGAAGCGCAAGAAGAAGGGCAAGAACGTCGACAACGACTTCCTCGACGGCGAGGACCCGACTGGCACGCCGACTGTGGATGATAGTCTGGATATGGCGGCCAAGGCGCCGGCGGAGGCGACGATGGACGATGAGGAGGATGTTTTTGGCGGGGCGGGGAAGAAGGGTAAAGGTGGGAAGAAGCAGCCGGCGAAGGCGGCGGAGGATGACGAGGAGGGTGCGGGCGGCGGTGTGAAGACGAAGGCGCAGAAGGAGAAGGAGAAGAAGGAGAGGGAGAAGCAGAGGAAGAAGGAGCAGGTGGGTTTTCTTTTTGCGCTGAGACGGTGTTTAAGGTTTGGATTCGAGCAGATTGCTGATATAAATAATTTTAGGCGGCACAGAAGAAGAAATCCACACCCGCTCCCGCGCCTGCGAAGGAGGAGGCCAAAGCTGCTGAGCCCGAGGCTGCTGCTGCGCCCGTGCCTGAGCCTGCTGCCGGTGGCAAGAAGAAGAAGCTGCCTGCTGGTCTTGCGGCACTCCAGAAGCAACAGGAAGAGCTCCGTCGCCGACAGGAGGAAGAGGCGCGCTTGAAGGAGGAGGAGAAGGCCCGCATTGCCGAGGAGGAGAGGCTAAGCAAGGAGGAAGAGCAGGCTAAGGCCGAGGCCAGGGCTGCGAAGAAGGAGCGTGAAAAGAAGAAGGTCGAGGAGGCCAAGAAGGCCGGCACATACAAGACTGAGAAGCAGCGCAAGGATGAGGCACAGGCCAAGCTGCGACTGCAGCAGATGCTCGAGTCTGGTGCCAAGGTGGCTGGCATGGGTGATGGCGAGGCCGAAGAGAAGAAGAAGACCAAGGACGACAGGCGCAAGAGGAACCCTCGCAAGGAGGCCGAGGAGCGTAGGGCCCGCGAGGAAGAGGAGGCGAGGAAGAAGATGGAGGAGCTCAAGATTGCCGAGGAGCAGAAGAAGCGTGCGGCTGAGGAGGCCGAGAAGGCAAAGAAGGACGCCGAGGCTAAGAAGGCCGAGGAGAGCGATGAGCTCGATGACTGGGAGGCCATGGCAGAGAAGGAGGATGAAGATGTCAAGGACAGCTGGGATGCTGAGTCTGACGACGAGGAAGCCGTTGTGAAGGCCACAGCAAACGGCAAGCCGGTTCAGGCCGGTGCCACCGGTGCCAAAGCAGACGTCAAGGAGCCTAACGGAAAGGACGCTGACCTCAGCGAATCTGAGAGTGAGTCTGATTCCGACTCAGAATCCGACTCTGATGAAGAGGAGACTGTTGCCGAGAGGCAGACCCGCGAGCGCAAGGAGGCCGCCGCCCTCAAGCGCAAGCAAGAGTCCGAAGCAGCGCGCGCTGCCGCTTCCAAGGACAACCTCCGCTCGCCTATTTGCTGTATTCTTGGTCACGTCGATACAGGCAAGACCAAGCTGCTCGACAAGATTCGTCAAACCAACGTGCAGGAGGGAGAAGCCGGTGGTATCACTCAGCAGATTGGTGCTACGTACTTCCCTGTTGAGGCTCTCGAGAAGAAGACCGCTGTTGTCAACCAGGACGGTGCTTTCGAGATGAAGGTCCCCGGTCTCCTCATTATTGACACCCCTGGTCACGAATCTTTCACCAACCTTCGTACCCGTGGTTCGTCCCTCTGTAACATCGCTATTCTCGTCGTCGACATCATGCACGGTCTTGAGCCTCAGACCCTGGAATCCATGAGACTGCTGAGAGAGCGCAAGACGCCTTTCATTGTCGCGCTCAACAAGATTGATCGTCTCTACGGCTGGAAGCAGGTCGCCAACAACGGCTTCCGTGAGTCTTTGGCCCTGCAAAACAAGGGCGTGCAGAACGAGTTCCGTGACAGACTTGAGAAGACTAAGCTTGCGTTCGCCGAGCAGAGCTTCAACTCCGAGCTTTACTACGAGAACAAGTCCATGGCCAAATTCGTCTCGCTTGTTCCTACCAGTGCTCACACTGGTGAGGGTATCCCCGACATGCTCAAGCTGCTTCTCCAGCTCACTCAGGAGCGTATGACCAACCAGCTCATGTACCTCAGTGAGGTCGAGTGTACCGTTCTCGAAGTCAAGGTCATCGAGGGTCTTGGTACTACTATCGATGTCGTCTTGAGCAACGGTGTTCTCAATGAGGGTGACACTGTCGTTTTGTGCGGTACTGAAGGTCCGATCACAACACAGATTCGTGCCCTCCTCACACCCGCAGAGATGAAGGAGCTGCGTCTCAAGTCGCAGTATGTCCACAACAAGACCGTCAAGGCCGCTCTTGGTATCAAGATCGCTGCAAACGGTCTTGACCACGCCATCGCCGGTTCCCGTCTGCTCGTCGTCAAGGACCCTGATGATGAGGACGAGATCGAGGAGCTTGAGGAGGACGTCATGGGTGACCTCGAGAACCTCATGAGCAAGATCAGCAAGAGCGGTCGCGGTGTCACTGTGCAGGCCTCCACTCTTGGTTCGCTCGAGGCTCTGCTCGAGTTCTTGCGCGTGTCCAAGATTCCCGTCGCCAACATCTCCATCGGCCCCGTCCACAAGCGCGATGTCATCACGGCATCCACTATGCTGGAGAAGGCCAAGGAATACGCCGTCATGCTCTGTTTCGACGTCAAGGTCGACAAGGACGCACAAGAGCTCGCCGCGCAGATGGGCGTCAAGATCTTCACTGCTGAGATCATCTACCACCTGTTCGATGACTTCACCAAGCACATGGCGCAGCTTGCGCAGCAGCGCAAGGAAGAGAGCAAGATGCTCGCCGTCTTCCCCTGCGTGCTCCGCCCCGTCGCCGTCTTCAACAAGACGGACCCCATCGTCGTCGGCGTCGACGTCATCGACGGCAACCTGCGCCTCAACACCCCGATCGCCTGCGTCAAGCAGAACTCCAGCGGCGCCAAGGAGATCATCCCCATGGGGCGCGTCACCTCCATCGAGCGCGACCACAAGCAGATCCCCATCTGCAAGAAGGGCCAGCCGTCCGTCGCCGTCAAGATCGAGGGCCCGAACCAGCCCCTTTACGGCCGCCACCTCGAGGAGAAGGACATGCTCTACTCCCAGGTCAGCCGTGCCAGTATCGACACCCTCAAGGAATTCTACCGCGACGAGGTCGACAAGGACGAGTGGGCGCTCATCGCCAAGCACCTCAAGGGCATGTTCGATGTGGTGTAAACGATTCACGTGACATGTCATCGTGAGTGCGACGAGCATGGGGTTTCTCTTACGCACTGGGGTTCTATGGTGGGAATGGAAAATCGGGCTTCTTGGTAATGAAGGATGATGTGTGAGAATTGCATTTGCTTTCTTCTCCTCTTTTTGGGTTCCTTTTGCCACCTCGTAAAAGAGGGTCTGCGGGAGTTGTACTTTGAAGTATATAACGGGTCTTTTGCTTTGAAAAGCTCTTCCACTATTGGTCGGATAGGTCCATGACTCGACAACGAGTGATGTTCACTGTTCAAACTATTGCGCTCATGGCTGTTCGAATTCAAGAGAGGCCGGGACACAACCAATCCTTTCATCCTGCTGGCTTACCTCGCTCTCTACGACAGCCTTCAGTACTCCTGCCTCTTCGTGTGTTTTACATCAGTCGCCATCGCAGCGTCCGATGTAAGATGAACAGATACAAGGGAAGCAGATCAAAACCTGTACATGTCGGCTTGGCTTGTCCTTGACAGTGACGGAGCTCGAGGCTTCCTGCTCATGTCCATACCGCGGAGAAGAGGATGTTCCTGATCTCGGACGTCATGCTGTAGCTTCACAGGGCTGGTGATGCGAATGTCAAAGGCTCCAAATTAAAAGAATCGCCCTTGCAGACTTGCAGCTTCGTCTCTCGTCAGATCAAGCCTGACCAGCTCGGCGGGCGTTCCGTCTAGCGGCGCCAACGCGTAAGCTTGGATTTGCGCACGTAGTTTCACTAAGGAGTGCTCCATGCGGTGAGTGCATGCAGCTTCCACAGCACATGTTCAACCTCTCGATGGGATCTTACGGATAAGCGGCCCCGACGGCCTCGCCTCCCTTGCGTCATTACTCGCTCTTTGATAGCGAGGCCTCTGATTCCACGCATGTTTCGCCTTCGGCTTATGATCGCTTTGTTCCCGCTGCATAGAAATAAGATTCTTTACCATCCATGCAGCATTCTCCCTCACCTGCTCGCCCGTCATGGTCAACCCGGCCGGGTGTTTGACCGTCAGCTTGAGCGCGCCTTCCAAGTCGAAGGGCTGCTCCCGCCCACTCGAGCCTCCTCCAGGTATCCTGCGGCCATCGGAATCCCATCCAGCGAGCCGCAACTCGGTCCTGAAGGCCTCGCGGCAGCGTCTCCTCGCGTGGTCCCTGATGCTGGAGTTTCTAGCGAAGGTCGTGGGCACGGCTACCGACCAGTGCAGCTTTTTGGGATCGAAGGCTTCGAGCCTCCTCATGACTGAGATTCGCTGAGGATGACAGTTCGACGGATCGGAGATGATGGTCGTCGGCATCACGGTCGTGATGTTGAAGGCCCGGGGTCGCCGCTGGAAGGCGAAGTAGAGAAGCTCGTTGGAGAATTGTGTCGGGGCTCCGAGACCCTTGATTGTGAGATACACCATCGTGCACGGGAAAGGAGCGCCCGCCGGGTGTGTGGTTGGCGGTTGTGATGTTGCGCGCATGCGCACGTGAGGGCTCTCACATGCGCGACGTCTAGGCTTGCCGTTTGTGGCGCGCGAAGCTTCGGCGCGGAGGACCCGCGGGGGGCATCATGGACTGCACGTCGAGATCGCTATAGGTAATCAGCGATTCCACCATCTGTCGCCCCTTCATCCCTGAGACAAGCCATTGAGCCTTTCTCGTGTCGGAGTGGATAACTGAGTATTGTTACGCCTGCATTCACGAGTATCAGACGACTTTCTCTGGGAGAGCCCACGCCACCGTCATGAAGACCATCACGTGGGTGAAGATGCTCGCCTCGTAAGACATTATCCCGCACAGTTGCGATCAGAACAAGGGACACAGTACTGACGACGAGAAGCGGCGGCATTATGTGCATTGGAGGACCAGCCTTGATCTACTACGTCACACCCAGTGAAGAGGAGCTTTTCCTGGTGAGATTCATCCTTATGAATTCCGATCAATGAGAAAGCATCATGCTGATCCATCTCAAGCGATACAATCCCGAACTGCAGAGGCGATCGCTGGAGAGGCGCCAGGAGAAGCAGGAAGACTTCGACAACTTCGTTGGCCGATTGAAGGAGTACTCTAAGAGCGACAAGCCCAGTGAGTTCCTCGCCACATCAATTTGATTAGTAGAGACTAACCTTCATCAGTATGGACCGCATGGGAGAAGGATGTTGAGAGGCGCAGAGCCATCCACAACCAGGAGCTGGTCGACGCAAAGCGAGCGGAAGACGCTGAGGCTGAGGCCAGGCGCCAGGAGATCAAGGGCTCGATCAGGTAATGACTTCCTTCGGCTTGAGAATGATGAGGCCCAAATTGGAGTGTATGATATGACCGACTGATCGCGGCGTTCTGCTTCATGGTTTGAGCAGCGTGTTGCACTTGTATGAACTAGAATGTCTACACTTGCATTACCACGTGCCCGCAAATATTTCCATAATTGATTTTTATCTTACTTGTCGACGCAGCATGTTTGCAGCACTCATACTGCAATATCCACCCTTTAGATTGACGCGACAGTCCGTGGTTCGGCTAACCCAGGGTAGACAGTTATGTTGAAGACCATCGGATTCTCGAATTGCAGGGTGAAGAAAGTGATGTTAACTATCTCAAACTACGAATTCCACGCTGAAGTAGATTCAAGCGGTCAAAGCCGGCTCGCTTGAAAATAATTGCCATTCCTTTCACGAGCGTCGTATAATGAGCACAATGCCCGTACGCACAAGTCTCTATTGACATGCACTGGCTTGAATGCTCCCGAAATCAGCCGTCTAGGTACGCTCGCCTTTGGCTAGTAGTTCGACGCGCAAATTATGCTCTAAGAATCTGGGTTGCCAACCGGGCATACGGGATCTAGACATGTTCATACGCATGCGTCGTCATTGACAAGCTTCTAATATGCTCGGCGCAAACGAAGGCATGACTTGAATGATATCCGTCGTCTTTCATTAGCATTCGCTGCTGTGAGCTTTGCGACTGGCTTGGTTCTTTCTGTACAGACTGAGCCTTGGAAACCCCCGTCATGAACTCATGCTTCTTTTGATCTTCATGATGATAATGCATAAAGGCGCTCGCTTGGCTGAATCGAAATGGGCCGCTTCTTTTGCGACAGTTCGAATGCCAATCTGCTCGGGACGTGGTAATGGAAGTAAGCCTCCCTTATTTGCCAACGCCGATGGAGCCCAGGTCAAGCGCGCTGAGCCACCACATGAACGCGAATTGCACGACATAAGTGTAGACGAAGAGGAATTGCATTCGACGGCTGCGCTGGCCACGTGCAATAGGTTGCATGGCTGCGTTGCCTGAGTTGTTGTCGGAAGGCAAGAGCACGTATTTCAGGGAGCGAAGCTGAGACGATTGTTAGTATTGTTCACAGTGTACGAGATAATTCTTAGCTTACCAGGAAGAACGCGTTGGCCATGAATGTGTATCCGAACACCGTCCAGCCGACCCAACCTCCTGTGCCCTTGCCGCCATTGAAGATAGCAGCAACTGCGATGGTCACGATGACGCCGACAAACTTGTAACCGGAATATGCGACCAGATCGTAGATTTGGCTCTCGGAGTTGATGTTGAGGAAATACCTGCCCAGCCAGAGCAAGACCAGTTCGAGGATGATGATCACGCTGGCGTTGCTGAACGTAATGCCGAGCAACTCTGGCTTGAATTGGCCGTTCAGGCCAGCGATCATGGTAGACAGCAAGACGTAGGTCGTAAAAGCCATCACAGGGATGTAAATGTCAGGGCTGTTAATGTCGTCCCTAGGAGGCAGGAATGATGCACTGCTGCCTGAGCCAGACGGCTCGTTGTGTGAAATCTGGCGAGACCAGGGCTTGTGTCGCCATGGGAAAAGGACCAGGAGCAGTTTCCTCAACACATAAGCGTTCGATACGTTGAAGTAATGCTTGAGCGCGGAAACGTTCACGAAGCGATTGAGCTGGATGCTACGTCAGCATTTGACCAACGCAATACTCGCAAGAAGACCGCTAGATATCATATACATACGTTTTGTTCCATGTATTGCTGACCAGCAGCCATTCCTTGACCAGCGAACCCCATGGCCATTTTGGCGGTGGGGTCCTCCATGAAGCCGCCGAACGCAGGGTGCATGTTGTATCCTGCGCCAGACGCTCCCGCCTGAGGATCTTGAGACTGCCCATATCCATAGCTATTTTGTGACGAAGGCGGCGGTGGGCTGCGTAGTTGAGGAACGGTCGAGACGTGCTGAGGGACAGGGTGATGGAGCGGTGGGCTGTGAGCCGGCGGTACGGAGGCGTAGGTCGGTCGTTGCATTTTGGCGGTCGATTCCAGGGTATGTCGGATTATTTAGTGGAGCGACCGCATCAACGTGTTGTTCTGATCAGTCACTGCGTAGATGGGTGTGTGATATTGTTTCGCGTGTATAATAACAATTGGCAGCTCAGATGCCTGTCGTTTCCCCACGGAATTCACCCGCGGCCAGGGAAATGGAACGTCACTCGCATCTGCGACAGTGACCCCACCATCACCTGTTACTTTTGCTGTCACTACGCCAGCCCGCCCATACCTGTATTGTCGACGGTCGTGACACCCTGCTCGATACGCCTCGAGACCCTAGCGACCTATGCGATAGCCATGTTGGACGATTTCTCAATTGTCACCACGTCGGGCATCGTGCTCTGGCGCCGATCGTACGCTCCGGTATCCACGAATGTGGTCAACAGCTTGATCAACGATGTCTTCGTCGAGGAGAGACAGAAGTCTGGATCGCAAGAGGCCACGGTGAATCCACCTTATCGGAAGGACAAATATACATTGAAATGGACGATCGCGAAGGACGTTGGCCTGGTATTTGTGGTGGGTAGGAGCGCATACAGAACAAGGCAAAGACGTGCCCAAGTTGATTCGCAAGATAGGCAGTGTACCAGAGTCTCCTTCACCTCTCCTGGGTTGACAACCTCCTCAGCGCTGCGAAAGCGCTTTTCATCAAGCAATATGGAACCGAGTTGAAGAAGCAGCACCTCACGAAGCTCAACTGCCGAGATTTTGACCAGACATTCGATGCGCTCGTGCGAAAATTGGACACTGGAAGCACCAGGCGCCAGAGCGAAGCAGACAGTGAGGGCCCAGTCGAGCTCACGCCGCCCTCGAGCTCAGCCTCGGCGGACGGAGAGGAAGCAGTTGAGCCCCCGCCTCCTGTTCCTGGCCTCAAGAAGCCGACTCTTGCGCGAAAAGTCACGGATTCTGCAATCGAGGATACAACAAGCACAGATGCCACCCCGGTACCTACACCAGATGCCTCACGACCTGGAACTCCTGCAAGCCCATCGCACCTACTCACAGGGAAAGCCGGGCCTGGAAAGGCTTCGAGGAGGGCGAGAAAGGCGCAAGGGTTGGCGAACTCTGCGCCTGTATCTTCGGGCGATGAGGCCTCAGGAAAGAGAACGGTTAAGCGCGGCAAAGCCAGCGTCAAATCGAAGAGACGGTGGGATGCAGACGGATTTGCTGTTGAGGGAGATGATGATGTTGTGTTGGACTACAGTGCACCGGCAGCATCTGGAAACGACGGAGAGCGCGAGATGGACGTCGAAGATGTCAAGGCTGAGGACATGGGACAGCGGACAGGCAAGGGCCAGTTCGTGCTCAAGGATCTGGATGATGAGGTGGAAGCTATCCTGGCCTCTTCTTCGAAAAAGCAAGCTGTGCCCGAAGAGATGACTAGCGAAAGCAGTGGCCTGTTTGGCACAGCGAGCAGCAAGATCACAGGCATGTTTAGGAACGTCGTTGGTGGAAAGACTCTGAGCAAGGAAGACTTGCGACAGCCGCTGTTGCAAATGGAGAACTTCCTTGTCGAGAAGAACGTCGCCAGAGAAGCAGCCGTCCGTCTCTGCCAAAGTGTCGAAACCGACCTTCTCAACCAGAAGACTGGATCTTTCGCCTCTATCGATAAGACCATCCGCGAGAGCATGGGCAAGGCACTCACTCGCATCTTGACCCCTACATCATCTTTCGACCTACTCCGAAACATCACACGCACGATCGAGCCTCCGAACGCACGCCCCTATGTCATCAGCATCGTCGGAGTCAACGGCGTTGGAAAGTCCACCAACCTCAGCAAGATTGCCTATTTCCTCCTCCAGAACCAGCTTCGCGTACTCGTAGTAGCTGCCGACACTTTCCGTTCCGGTGCCGTCGAGCAGCTCCGCGTACACGTTCGCAACCTTGGTGAGCTCAGCCGTCGCGAGCAAGTCGGTACCGTCGACTTGTTCGAGCAGGGTTATGGCAAGGACGCCGCTACCGTTGCGCGTGATGCGGTAGCCCACGCTACCAATGCTGGCAAAGGGGAGATGCTTTATGACGTTGTGCTCATTGACACTGCCGGTCGACGACACAATGACACAAGGCTGATGAGTTCTTTGACCAAGTTCGGCCAACTAGCAAACCCCGACAAGATTTTCATGGTCGGCGAGGCGCTTGTCGGATCAGACTCTGTCGCCCAAGCGAGGAACTTTGCAAAGGAATTTGTGGATACTAAGGTAAGTGCACTTCCTCAAACACCAACAGTGAACGACCTGCTAACATCAGATGCAGGGCCAACTACGCAACAACGGCGTCGGCATGGATGGCTTCATTATTTCCAAGTGCGATACTGTCGGCGACATGGTGGGCACGCTCGTTAGCATGGTGCACGCAACAGGCATTCCTGTTGTGTTTTTGGGCGTGGGCCAACATTACGGCGACCTCAGAGGACTGAATGTCGGATGGGCGGTGGACAAACTGATGAAATAATTGCATCATATGATATCTGTGCTTGTATACCAACTTTCATATTGTACCAGCCGCATACCAGATGACCACTACTCATTACTAACGCGAGCATCTTCGCTCAATCAATCCGAAGATCACCCCTTTCTTACCCCTATTTCTTACCCCTAAGGAGGTATAGTCCAGAATACTACCACAATGGCTGGATCTAACGCCCCTCCATCTTAATCTTCTTCAGTCCGGGGCCACAGTCTTCGTCGTCCTGGTGTGGACGTTTGTTCGGCACCCACCCTCTCTTCTCGGTCCAAGTGCGCCCGTGATCAAGAACGTTCATCTTCTCATGCTGGCCTCGGACAACTGCTTGTCCAAGGCTTGGTGTGTCAATGCCGCTACGCGGCTTTGGATGCTTTGTGGTTTCCTCGGACCTTGGCGTACCCTTCAGCAGTGGAAGATTACGCCTGATACCAACCACTGCAACAGGGCCTCTGAACAGTTTGTATTGATCAACCACTTTGTCGACTTCCTGAGTGGTGGCCTTCGAATCTGTCAAAGTCTTGGTATCGCTTCCGACATTGCAGGGCTTGCGCTCGGCTGTCCACCGCGCCTGAGCTGGCTCCATCTTTACCGGGATGATCTCATCGTCATCTCCGTCCTCATCATCCTCCATAGGTTCATTGCGTACGGAATCTAAAACCTTCCGCACGAGAGCCAACTTCTGATGATCCGTCTCCCCCTTCTTCACAGTCTCAACATAGATGGGCTCAAATCCCTCAAACTCCGCATACGAGCAACTCACATACACGCCTCGTTCAACCCGATACTCGATCTGAGCCTGTGCTGCTCGCTTCTGTGCGCTTGCTTGCTGAGCCGGTGACCAGTGCTGCGCGTCCTGACCGTGGAGGACCTTTTCGCGGGCTTTCAGGATCGCACTTTTGTCGTTGCTGAGCTTCTTCTCGAGGTCTGCTTTGACCTCCTTTACGAGGCGGTCTTGCCTGGCGACTTTCTGCGCATGTGCTGCCTTTTCTCCCTGGATTGCCGGAGTGGTGAGAGGAGGACTCTGTAGCGTGTCGGGGGCTGAAGGGAGCTCTGAAGTGTTCCTTTGGGACATGCTGTCCTGGCTGCTTTCCTGCTCGGAAGAAGGCAACGTGTCGCCCGAGTAGTTCTTCGTTTTGGTTGAGAGGGAGGAGAACAAGCCCCGATAGACCGGACCTGTCTTGGGGCCGGCGTGCTTTGTCGCTCTCATTGGGACGTTGTTGATGTGCCGCTCTCGACGGATTTAGGCGTCACGTAATGGCGTCGCAGCCTTTGAGTCAAGTTGGAGAGATCGAGTGTCAACAGGTTCTCGGAGAGTGAGGAAACCACTGTCGTGATCGGGGTTGTGCAGGATTATGTGAGCCGAGCGCAGCGGGTAAAGCCTAGTGACTAAGTGATGATCCTACCCGTACTCGTATGTCAGTAATCCTGTGGTGTACGTATGCCAGAGCTCGTCACGAAGACCAAGAGGTGCTCGATATGTCAGGTGACAAGTGGATACAGCAATGCAATCTGATTTCAATGCCGGTCAGACCGGATGAATGATGAGCTACTGAACCTCATGAGACGCCCGTGATATTGACATAGAAGCATCACGTGTCAAGTGACGAAGTGACGGGCCAAACGGTAGCTATTCATCGGGCCCTCCCTCATCCCAGACACTGCGGTCGAAGAAATACCGAATCTGCCGCGCCGCTTCCTTTCCGATCTTGCCGGCAAGCTCGCTTTCCTCTGCGCTGGCCACGGCTTGTACGTTCTCAAAGTCCAGCACCAGCCTGGCAAGGTTTTTGTTGGTGACACCGGGCACTGCGCGAAGCATTTCCTGAGGTGTCTGGTTGAAGGTCTTCGACTCTGGGTCTTCGCCGTCTTCGAGCCCGGCTTGTACGGCTTTGATGGGGTCGGGCTCGTCTTGTTGCTTCTTGAGCTCTTCGAAGATCTCGGCTGTCTGGTAGGGGGAGCTGGACCAGATGATGCGGAGGCGAGGAAAGGCGAGGGTGAGTAGGACGAGCTTACTCTGAAGGTCTGAATCAGCCGGCCCTGCATTGCCGATAGTCGCGCTCAGATTTGCGAATGGTTCGAGGGTGAAGGCTTTCTGCTGGTCGAATTCGATAAGTAGCATGGGGTTCTTGTAATGCTGAAACATCGTCTCTGCTTGGTTGTACAGGCGGCCATCCTGGAAGGAGCTGATCAAGTCTTTGACACTCTTACGCTCAACACAGATATTGGGTGTCAGAACGTAATCGCCCACCGTCAGCATGCAAGGGACAACAATCATGTTGCGGCCGTGACACAAGCTCGGTAAGCTGCTGCGGAATTCTCGGACATCCACCACTACCCGAGGTGGCTCAGCAGTCGCTGCTAAGCGGCCGCCTCCAGCGATACGGGTATTGACAGTTCGAAGGAAGCTTTCTTGGGGGTCCAGATTAGCGCCTTCATGCGTGAAGGTCAGAGCCATGTTGCCTCGCTCTCGAATCAGCTTTGCGAACGAGTCCTTCTCTCTCCTGACTGCGGAAAGGTATCTTTGTTCTTCTACACTCCCACCATAATACATAAAGTACACTCGGACTTGTCGATTAGCGTGGCTGCTCCGATAAACTTCAATGCGGCGGATGAACGCAGCGTCTGGCTCGTACATGACCACGTAGCGAGGCTTAATTTCCTCCAGCAGGTGGTCATCCATGTCTCCATCGTATGGATGTACTACAATCACATCTTTCATATCGTACAGTTCGTAAAATTCGTCCATGTCGTCAAGGGGATCAGCTCCAATATCGACTTTCGATGTCACAGTGCTTTCCAGCTCGGTAGGCGCAAGATCCTGCATCAAACTTTGGATGTGCGCATCTTTGTCCCCTGCAACATTTATACTGCCGTTTGCTGTTCGCAGGGGAGCCGATGCAGAACTGCTTCCGCCACGGATTCTGCGTCGTTTGTTGGGCGGTCTTCGACCCCGATAAGAATTTCCCGACGAGTTTGATGAGTTGCCATTGATGGCTTTCTGATTCTCTGAAAATAGGTTGTTGCTGACGCGAGCGAAGTCCCGCTTCCAACCCAAATAATTATGCAGTTTTCTTCGCATCATCATCTTCCCACTTGGTTTGCTCTCCATCCCATCGTCGTCGTTCTCGTCACCGCCTGCATGCATAGTTTGAAGATACTCGCGAATCTGTCTGCAAGTGTCTTGATCGCCACACATGATCAAAATGCCGCCATTCGATTCGTCTTGGGCTGACGGGTTGAAATAGACGTCTCGTTCGATTTCTTCCAGAATCTCGGCGAGCAGGCCCCACTTCGGCATCTCTTCTAACACTGGATTGAGACCATCCTTTACCGCAGCGCCGTCGGTCAGCTTGCCCGTGTACACTCGTCGTTTGGCAGTATCAAACAGAGTGTGAGCCGCGTCTAGGAACAGCCAGGGTGACTGATTCTGGCGTGTCGACCCGGCGGCTGGTGATGACGCCGCAAGTACAGTGTCGAGAAACTTGTTGAAAGCCACGGCGTCATAGGTAAGGAGGGCGTGGAGGATTGTTCGAAGAATCGATAGATCACGCACAATCTGCCTTGTGCGGTACGTTGTCCGGTGCCACACGGGGTCGAGCTGGCGCCGAATGATCGAATCGAAGTTTCGGTGTAATGCGCTATCCAGGTTCCAATCGTCCATCTCCAGTCCTGTGTTTCCCTTTTTGAGCTCCATGATCGACACCTCCACGCACTCCATGACGGCGTTCTGAATGTCCCGCATCGCATCTGTCATAGGCACTTCTAGCTCGATCACCTCAGCTTTCCTCCTGCCTTCCAGAGACTTCGCGACGGTAACATGAAAGCGTGGGAACAATATCGGCTTGCGAAGGAAAAGGTTCTTTAGAATGCCGGTCAACGGCTGGAAGCCGGAAGTGAACGGCTCGGGCTGGTCTGAAAAGGCTTTGAGGAAACCTTTCTTGTTCTTCTGCCTAAATATTCGAATGATGAATGCCTCCAGGCTGGTAGTAGAGATACGCTCGGCGTGGAGTGCAATCAAGCCTGTCACCGTCTCTGGATTGAGTAGTCCAGACAAGAAATCTACGATCAGAATTCGACTGGTGATGCTGAATATCCCTCCTCCGGCGTACATCTTCTCTCGTGTGCCCACGCTCATCAAGTCTGTGTTCACCAAACGCAGACCCCGGCATTTCGGGCTGCCACTGATCGTCGCATGTTCGGCCAACGCCTCGCCTAGCCACATATTCTCTCTATCTTCTGCACCCACGAGCAGGATGAGATTGTTCCCAGCGGCATCGTAGCTGTGCAACAGGTTCGCAACAAGCCGTGGCAGGCCCAGGCCACGCGCGAGGACCAGCAGCGCATCCTCTTCCCTCAGCTCGTGGAAGATCTCTTGCTGAAACTCGAGCGGCAGGGAAAGCCTCACGGGCGTGTCGGCGGAGGCATCCTTCGCGTCCGGCATGGCCAGGATCTGTGAGGTGAGGTGGCATGTGTGAGACGCATGCAGCTGTCGCGAATGCACGAACGATGACGCCGAGGTGTCCAAGCTTCGAATCTCCGAAGAAGCTTTGGAGGCGCGTTGCACGCTTTGGCGGCGCGACATCACGTGCATTCTCCCGATTCGTAACAGCAATATATCCGACTGCAGTCTTTCCACTCGGCTCAATGCAGTTGACACGTCGGTCGGGCTTTCGCGAGCCCCGTTGGAGCGAGGCATTCTACTCGGCGTCTCACAACATTTATTGCTTCGGCGGGATCAACGAATGAGTCTCGTGCCGACTGGCAGACAGTTTGATAAGCTGCCTGCTGGGCGAGTAGGATCGTGAATACCGGCAGGCATACCAGCTACCTTGCAGTTGCTTTTTCGTCCGTCAATCTACCCGTGTAACCACCTCAAGATGATAAATCCACCGCAGAACGCTGACCTCTGGCCACATGCAATTCATTCTCCAGACAAACGAAACAATGGCCTTTGAAAAAGTAATCGTTTTTGGCCCCACAGGCAACATTGGCTCCATCGCCGCCCGGATCGCCGCAGAAAAGGGTGCTCACGTCCACCTCGCCATGCGTGACCCGAGCAAACCTATTCCTGGCCTGACGACCTCTGCCGAGCAAACAGGCAAGTACCAGCGCATCCAAGCCGACTTGTCTAAGCCGCAGACCGTCCGAGCAGCCGTCAGGCAGTTCAGCGTCAAAGCTGCTTTCGTCTACCTCGCACACGGCTCGCCAGACCACATGCTGGGTACGTTCTCTGCGCTGAAGGACGGCGGCGTCGAGCATGTCGTCTTCCTCAGCTCATGCTTGGTCCCCGCCGAGGGAATGGAGAGCGTACCGTCTGACGATCTGATCGCGTACTCTCATGCGCGGGCGGAGCTTGCTCTGCGGTCGGTCTTCTCCACTGAGCAGGTCGTTGCGATCAGGCCGGGGGTCTTTTCGACGAATGTGTTGCAGCACAAGCCTGGTATTGATGAGAGGAAGGTGAAACTGCTTGGCCCTGAGATTGAGTTCGACTGGATCACGAACAGTGATGTCGGTGAAGTCTGCGGCACCGTGTTGGTTGAGGGGCAGAGGGACGGTCAAGATGCAATCTACCTGTTTGGCCCGGAGATGCTGACGCAGAGAGACGCTTACCCGATCGTTGGCAAAGCTTTGAACGAGGAGATCGAAGTTGTGGATGCCGGTCCCGAGGCGTGTATGCAAGAGTACGTGCAAGCGGGTATTCCGGAACCAATGGCGAAGTATCTGGTCAAGCTCCTGGAGGAGACCATGGCTAAAGGTGGTGGAATGGGCCTCACGAACGAGATTCACATGGAAGGAGTTGACAATGTGAAGAGGTACACTGGCCACCCGGCTATGAGGTTTGAAGAATGGGCGTTGATCAACAGGGGCATCTTTGTGTAGTCTTGTTGCTGGCTTTTGACGAGTTTTCTTATCGCGCCCCTCTATATTAGACTGATTTGTTTGTTTGACGAACTTCAACATATAGGTGTGTGTGACAAGTATCCAATGATGAGGTCGATTGCCTGATTGATTGATTGATTGATTGGTAGTGAATTGGTAGTTGATTGATTGCTTGGTCCGTGGTTGACTGAGAATAGATTGATTGCTTAAGTGGTTGATGAATTCAACGTTCCCTGGCTATAGATTCATTGTTGACTTAAAAACTCGGTCGTGATCCTGCCTTCGTAATAGAACCAAAAAATAACGCCACGAGCGATCCCGACTCAACGATTACCTGAAACAAGCCCAGCCCGCACAATCACTTACAACAACCCTCTACTTTACCCCCCTCCCCCTTACAAACACCCTCCCAACATTCCTATCATCACCCGTGATCAAGAACGCCTCCCAAACCCCCTCCAAACCCTCCCCCTTCTCCACCTCCGTCATCCCCGACTCCACCCCCGTCGCAACCCAAACCGCATCAAACTCCATCCCAACCGCAAACCTCCCCACCACGCCCTCCAACCCCAGCACCTCCGCCCCACCCGCCGTCGCCAACCAAAAAGCCTGCGCCAGCGTCAACACCTCCGACCCCCGCCCCCCATCCATCGCGTCCCTCGCATTCGAAGCGATAATCGCCTGCCTCATCCCATCCAGCATCGAAGCCGAGAACCCCCCGCCGCTATCCGTCCCGAGCCCGACTTTGATCCCCTCGCGCAGGAAGGCCGCGACTCGCGCGGCCATGAAGCCGCCGCCGACGGTCATGTTGGCTATCGGGCAGTGGGCGATGCCGCACCGCAGGTCCCTGAGGCGCTGCGTCTCGTGCTCGGTCATGAAGGTGCAGTGCGCGAGGACAGAGCGGGGGGTTAGGAGGTTGAAGGAGGCGTAGAGGTCGGCTTCGGAGGCGAAGGAGGGGAAGAGGGAGCGCGTGGTGGAGATCTCTTGCTGCGCTTCGTTGAAGTGCGTCTGGATGGCGAGGGTTGGGTCGGAGGTGGCGAGGGCGCCGAGGCCGGCGAGGAGGGAGGGCGTGCAGCAGATTGCAAAGCGCGGAGTTAGGACGGGTTTGACCAGGGGGGAGGGGCCTTGGGGCAGGTTGTGGATGTGGGCAATGCAGGCTTTCGTTTCTTCTAATGATGTCTGGGCGGAGTGATCGCGGACTGAGTCGGGAGCGTTGCGGTCCATGTTGCACTTGCCGACGAAAGCGCGCTGGCCTTTTTCAAGGCATATGTCGGCCAGAATGCAAGTCGCTTCGGCGTGGCTGGAGCCGTAGTAGGACGCCGTCGTGATGCCTTGACGCAGGAACCCATCGACACAGCTCTCGTAGGCCTTGCGAGCGTAGACGGGGTCTGCAAACCGAGCCTCGTGTGGGAAAGTGATCTTCTCGAGCCAGTCGAGGATGTGGAGGCCTTGTCCGCGGCCGCGCATTGGCCATTGTGGCGCGTGATTGTGAGTGTCGATGAAGCCTGGGATGAGGAAGTCACCTGGTGGTATTTCCTCTACTCGAGCATCGTCGGGTAGCTTTATGTCTTCAGACGGGACTTTGTGGAATGCCGTTATCTTGCCATTCGCGTCGACGACGAGGGTAGCGCTTGGGAGAAACTCGACTTCGTTTACACTCTTCGAGTGGATGACGGCGCCTTTATAAACAGTAGATGACTTTTCCGACATTTTTGAGCGCTTCTCTGAATTCTATGGGCGTTGGCAGCCCGAACTGCGTATGCTGGAGGTTCGATTAGAGGCTTGTGTGAAGCAGGTGGAGTCTCGAAGCAGCAGCTTCGTCTCAGGCCGAGCTTGGGCGACTTTAGATAATCAGACCATAAGACCAGCCAGCACGAGAATCTGAGTAGATCGCGGGCCGGTCACAGGGGATTGGATCAATTTCCGTCTCGAACGATGTTCAGTGATTAGAGGCAGACCGACGAGAAAAGCCACAATTGACCCTTTCAGAGCTATAGAGCTAAAAGACCTTACATATCCATGCAAATTTGGTATCATTAATGGAAACAGAAAGAAAGACGAATTCTCCCCAAACCATACGTGCCTGCTTCTTCCTCACACAACATCTTTTAACCAATTACACGGTCGCCCTCAGGAAGAACAAGTAAATGCCGAAAACGCCCTACAAGTGTCATTCTCTTCGTCGAAGACAGACCGGCGATCCATGTTCAACCGTGGCATCTAGCTCCTCGGTCGCTTCGAATCCGCCCCCGCCGCATCCTCTTCCGCAGCCCGCTTGCGGTCTTCTTCCCTCCATCCTGCTCCGTTGGCGACGACAGGCGTTTGGAAATTTAACGGGCTGGGCAGCATGTTGTTGTCACCTGACCTGCCGAATCCCCATTCGGAATAGAAAGCTGAGGGGCTTGGAAGCAGTTGGTCGCTCATGAAGCGTGACGGTAAAGCTGACATGGGCGTCTCGATGTTTTCTCGGTTCGCAGCGTGCGGGTTCGTGCTCATCGGTGGCGCTGGTCGAGCGAATGGATTCGGTGGTCCCTGCGCTCCGGCGCTCAGGAGAGTGTTGGTCGATGGAGAAGGCGGCGGGAGGACAACGTGAGATGGAGGACCTTGTTGCTGGCCGCCGGTTGCAGTTTGATGAGTATTCGAAGTGCTGGCAGCGTCTGAGTCTGCGGTTGCGGCTTCATCGCCAGAGGCCTCGCTAGGGATTTGGACCTTCAGGCGAGGGCGTTTGGCGTCGGACTGACTTGTGCCTGCTCGACCCGGAGGCCCTATTATCGGCGCACCTGGAGTGCTTGCAGTCCTTTGCGGAGGCTGAGGCGGGGGTGGCGGCTGAGGCGAACGCTGATGTGCTGGCGCAGGTGGAGGTCTTGGTGAAAGGCCGTTGGCTTTGTCGCGGTTCATAGCAGCTACATCGATCGAGGCAGGTCGAGGTCCTCCGTCTTCTAATTTGATTGCTGGCTCAGATCGAGACTGTTCCATCATGCCAGATGTCCCCCAATGCTGCGCAAGTAGGGATCTGCTGTCATCAATTGGCGTGAATATGCTGTTGTGCTTTGCATGTGCAGGGAGAGGCTTTGGCTGTGGAATAGGCGGGCTGGCAAATTGATGATGCTGAGGGGGCTGAGGAGAAGGATCAGGCGGAGGTTGATGCGGCTGCTGTTGCGGCTGTGGAGAGGCCATTGGCGGACGTTGCGGTGGAGCCTGCAATTGTTCACTAGAAGGATCCCGTTGCATCTGAGCTTGCGGTGGTTGCTGTGATGGAAACGCGGGTGGCATAGACTGTCGACGATTGTCCTGCATCATAGCTTGGGCGACAGAAGGGTGATGAGGTTGCTGGGGCGGATATGCAGGGGGGTAGGTTGCTTGAGGCGGTGGGCGCTGCATTTGCGCATGTGCGGCAGCCTGTTGACCGTAGAAAGGCTGATTCGGCGCGTACGCATATGTCGGCTGAGGAGGAGGACCCTGGGTATGCTGAGGATGGCCAGTCGGGACGAGGTTTGAACTTGTGCGGCGAAGATGTTGAGGAGGGTGTTGCTGCGGGTGCTGCATAGGATGTTGTGAGGTGCGCGAAGAAGGGCGCGAAATGCCTGGCGGCAATGGTGAAGGGCCTCTCTGGAACGGCGGCATGGCGCCGTTGGTCATGGGCGGAGAGTTTTGCGGCGTGCCATGTCTGACGTGCTGAAAGCCTGGGTGGTGCTGCATGCCTGGCTGTTGTTGCTGCTGCATCATCTGGTGACGGTCCGGTGTTGCTCTGGCATCCCCGGCCTCCTCCTCACCGCCCTCGTCATCCTCGTCGTCGTCTCCGCCGCCTTTATCCGCGAAGTCCTGAGGGCCTTTGTGTTCGTGCGCTCCTCCATACTACTCAAAGTCAGTCCCCAACCGTATTTGTCCCCCCAGCCTTGTGATACGCACATATTGAAATCTAGCGATCGTCTCATTGATATCACCGGAGGAATATTCGTAGAGCTTCTTGTTGTGACCAAAAATGATGACGGCCACGTCGACGGAGCACAGCACCGAGAGCTCGTGGGCCTTCTTGAACAGTCCGCCCTTTCGCTTGAGGAAGGTTACCGACCTGGGAGGAGACAAGGAGAGTTAGCAGGGCGCGCGTGGCACAGCAGGCAGTAAGGCGGCGGGAGCACGCACCGGTTGCGGTCGTCCTTGATGGGCTTGATCTCGATCTTGCGACGACCCATGGCGGGCGCGTATATTTAGATGGGGTGTAGGAGCGAGGAAACGTTGCCGAGCCTTGTCTCAAGCCGGCGGCGCGCGAGCTCGGCCGCGATGCTGGTGTGCGGTGCGAGCGGGCGGGCGGCGTGCAGCGATCGGGTGGTGGTGGTGGTGGTGGTGAGAGCAGGATGCGCCCGACCGTTCAGCTGGCGCTGGTGCTGCGTGTGCTGCTGCTGGGCAAAGGGGAAGGACGGCGGCGCACCGGGCGCGCGCACACGGCGGTCGTCGCGCGTAGGAATGCGTGCGGCGGTGTCGATCTTTCGCGTGTGTATACCGATATCGATATGCGATGCGGCCTCACAAGCTCGCCCACGTCATTTGCTCGCCGAGGTTCTGGAGGATATTTTAGGATCTCGCGCGAGCAGAGGGAGTTTTAAATAGCAACCCTCTGCCGCTAGCACGCCCCGCATCAGCCCTTCTTCACGTTGCGCAGCTGCCCGCACGTGGTTGGCTGGCACGTGATCAACATGACCTCAAACATCATGAACATCGTAGAACCGCCCAATCTCTGTGAAACTAAAACGCTGGAATGCACAGTGTGACTTTTGTTTCCCTCGCTAAAAGCATATTATACACGAGGCATTTCTGTCCTCGAGACTCGGCGTCGTGCCAAGCTGCTCTATCGTACATGCTCGTCTTGTATCATCACAAGCGTAGGATCGGGACAATACATCCAATGCCTGGTTCAATTTGGCCTCCAGCCGCCAAACCCAGTCGTCTCCTTCTATCCCAGTCCACGGCGCTGTCCGGACATCGAGCATTCAGAAATGCAGTGTTGGCCAACACTTTCTCGCGGGGCCTGGCAGCTCGGTGCTGCATCGGACGGCGGTATAGCAGTGCACCAAAGCAGTCACGCGGCGATATTCAACCGACGCAGAGAACCGTTCTTGGTTGCTACTAGACTCAGGCTTGAGTGGCCATCTGTGTAGCTTCGGTTCGCGAAGCAATCTCGATGCCGATTTTTCAGACCTTTCGAGCCCGTTTGCTTCGCCTGACGGTTCCCTCGACGGCCAAGACATCCTTCTCGCCATCCTCATCTTCACGCTTGATACGCTTCTCAATAACCTTCTCTTCCTTCTTAATGTCCTCCAGAACTGGCTCTTCGCCGTCTTCTTTCTTAACCTCAACATCTTCTTCCTTCTTCTCCACCTTCGCCACCAGCCTCTCACTGAATGCTCTTAAATCTGCGGTAAACAAGACGGAGTGAGCCCACCCTGCCTCTTTGCCCCATAGACCCCTGAACTTGTCGCCCACAGCATCATACGTCGCCTTCGTCAGACTAGAGTGCTTGCCCTTGCCAAACTTGTAGTCCCGCTGCGCAATTTGCCAAACATGCGTGTCGACAGGCACGGCCTCCCCCCAACCCAAGCCCATCAGACAAACGCAGTCCGCAACCTTCGGGCCCACACCCTGCAGCGCAAGCAGCTCCTCATGCGCCTTCCGGTACCCCTCGCGCCCCGACGCCTGCCACTCCCCGCCGGTTTCCGCCTTCTGCCCAAGCATCGGCGCCTCAGGATTGCGCAGTCCATCCAACCAGCCATCCGGCTTCTCCACAACCATGCAAGCCGTCTCGTACAGATACCTCGCCCTGTACCCGAAACCCAGACTCCTCAGATTCGCTTCGACGCCCTCCTGCGCCAGCGCAGCGGGCTCGGGGAAGTCGTGATATGGCTCGCCGTCGAGGTGACCGAGCAGCGGGCCGTAATGCACGCACAGCTTGTGCATCATCTGCGAGATGCGCGCGATGTTATTGTTGCTGCTGCAGATGAAGCCGACGAGCGCCTCCCACGCGTCCTGGCGCAGGATGCGCACGCCTGTGAACTTGGGCGCCTTCTTCGCGAAGTTCGCGTCCGCCGCCGACCACTGCTTGTAGAGTTCGGTGAGGTTGGGCGCAAGGTTCAGGTAGTGCTGGACCAGGGCCGGGGTGTCGTCTTCTTCGGCGCCGGCGGCGACGGAGGGTGCGTGGGAGGCCGGGGGTGTGGGAAGGGCCGGTTGGGCGGCGGGAAAGGTTGCGCGGTAGTAGAGGTGTTCAGGGTCTTGGTGGAGGGAGAGGATGCGGTTGTGCAGCGCCATGGACCAGACGCCGGCGTCGTTCTTGCGCCATCTGTGGATTGGGTCCTCGGTCAGTGTACTGCGGTCGAGTGACGTGGGCTAACGGTTGCGCCCTCGGAATGTTGCGGCGCGATACACTCACCGGAAAGACTGTCCGCATCGCAGGGTTGTGTTGATGCAGAGTTCCGACAGCGAGGACGGGATCTTCTGCCACTCGACGGCTCCCATTGTTGCGCCTGGGTGGGTGCTCGGGCGCGCCGGTTCAGCAGAGGTGGACGAGATGATCTCTCGTTCGGCACCCCACAGCAGGCATCGAGGCACAGATCAAAAGGAGGTTTGAGACAGGATCGGGGTTGTCGGCTCCGGGGCGTCGATCGCGCGGAAGCTCAGGAGTCGCGAAAGCTTGGCCTAACCTGGCCATATCACGTCTCCAACCCCTTCGCTCCCAACAAGCAATGGCTGCGAACTCTGGGTCAGCTCTGGCCGGTACAGCTCAGCCGCAGTGCCTCAAGAAAGGTTTATTCCGCTGCAAGTTGACAATAACAGACGAATTGGGCAGCTCTCCAGTGGCCGTACCCCTGCGTCTGATATAGACGGGCGTGGATAGTTCGGAGTGAGACACCTGCCTAGAGTATTTCTGGACCACTTCCTCGAGGTCCTTGACGCGGCAGTAAATCTTACCACGCGACGGAGACACGGTCAAAACAATCATCTTCGTCGTGAGGTCAGGACTTCGCTCACAGCTCCGACGAAGCCATGGCTGTCCATACCGAGACATAGATCTTCTCCTAGCCAGGAACATGATGGCCGCTAGCAGTGCTCACTAGTCGATCTACCGGATCCGCACCATAGCTCCACTGAAAGATTGTTTTTACCAGGAGGCCGACCTCAAGCCACAGGCGTGCCTTGCATGAAGGATGCAACCTTGTTCTGCGGGTACTACCAGACTTTCATGCTAGGCTGCCCATTCCGGGAGACTTTGACAACACGAGCTTGCTACGCGTGCTGCGGACGGGCATTGATTGACGGTCGGTATCACGGCGGCCGACTCCGTTGTCGTTTCGACTGTTTCTCCGGCGAGATGGCGTCCATTGATAAACTCCCAGGCGCGCCTCAGACTCACATGTAAGTAAGACAGACGGCCGTTGTCTCTGTCCTTGCACGGTCCCCTCTCCACTTATCCACCCGTCACAACTACTGCATCCCTTGTCTGTCCCGGCCGTCTCGTTGAATTGGCATTGCAGATGAAGCCGAGAGTTGTTGCCATATAGACAGTGCTGCATTTCCGCGATGCCGCTTTCGCGGTGCCCGTCGCCACACTCTGATATGAGTACCACCAAATCTTCAAGAGCGCACAGTCTGCGGGAGTCAAAGAGCGTCGATGTGATCGAGGCCGCTTCCGGTCTTCTCAACAGACCCTACTACCGGCCATCGTCACCAACAAGGACAGAGTCCACTTTCGTTGCATCAACAAGAGGCCAGACGCCGGCTCAAAGATCAAAACTCGCGCTCATTCCACCTGCACGTCTTGCAAAGAGCAACAATGTCGACAACGACAATGAGATCCCCGACCATTGGCGCGAAGCCTTGAAGAACTCTCGTATTACTGTCTGGGATGGTTATGTGTTGGCTCGCAACAACGACACCGGCGAGTTCCGGCTTGTCGAAAAGGACAGGACTCCTGATGACAATAGTCCTATTACACCAATCGATGGCAACGAAAAGGGTTTCAACTTGGGCTACCCTACTCCATCACCCACAGACAGCGACAGGACGCCGCCGCTCCCCTTGCTGCCTGCTCCGGAGCAGGAGACGCACATGTCAAGGGTCCATGAAGCTATCTTTGTCATCATCGTCTGCCTGGCTCAACTGCTCTCTCTGGGTGGTCTGTCACAAACAGTTGCACCAGGCTTCATCATTGGCACCAGCTTAGGTTCGAGCTTCGCAACACTAAGCTTAGCAACAGCTGCCTACGGCATGGCGTTGGGAACGATGATCCTACCCGCTGGTCGGTTAGGAGACATGCTCGGACACAAACGCATCTTCGTCATAGGATGGCTGTGGTTCGCAGTCTGGTCGCTCTTCTGTGGCTTCAGCAACTATCGCGGATACACGATGCTGGTCGCAGGCCGCGCGATGCAAGGCATTGGACCTGCACTTCTCGTCCCCAACGGTCTTGCCCTCGTCGGCCGCAACTTCCCAGTCGGACTCAAGCGAAACTTTTCCATCTCATGCTTCGGCGGGATGGGACCCGTGGGCATGGTCACTGGCTCTGCATTCTCCGCCCTCTGTGCGCAAAAAGGCTGGTGGCAATGGTCTTTCTGGGCCCTCTCCATCGCCTGTGTGCTGATCAGCGTCCTCAGCCTTCTCGTTATCCCGGTCGACAGCCACCCTTCCCATCGCCACTCTCAGGCTGGCGTCAGATGGTGGGTCAAGTTCGACCTTGCTGGCGCTCTCTCTGGCGTGGCTGGCCTCGTCATGATCAACTTTGCTTTCAACCAAGCGCCCATCGTTGGCTGGAGCCAATCCTACATTCCTTTTGTTCTTGTACTTGGTTTGATCTCTTTTGCAATCTTCATCTACGTCGAGCTTCGCGTCGCCTCGTGCCCTCTGATCCCGATCAAAGGCCTTAACAGAGACGCGGCTTTCACACTGGCGTGCATTGTTTGCGGCTGGGTAAGTCGAATCAAATCCATCATACTGCCACTCCCCCACTGACTCACACCCCCCACAGCTCTCCCACGGCATCTGGGTCGTCGGCTTCTTCGTATTCCAAACGCGCTTTCGCCACCTCACGCCCCTGTCCGCTGTCGCGCGCAAAGTGCCCGTGGCGCCCATTGGCCTGGCCTGCGCCATGTCCGTCGCCTTCGTGCTGCGCCGCATGCGCGTCGCCTGGGTCATGTTCGCGGCCATGCTCGCCTTCCTCACCGGCACGATCCTGCTCGCCACCGCGCCCGTCGACCAGTCGTACTGGGTCAACACCTTCCTGTCGGTCCTCATCATGCCGCTTGCGATGAACTGGAGCTACCCCGCGGGATCGGTCCTCATGTCGAATGCAGTGCCGAGGGAGCACCAGGGCATTGCGGCGAGTTTGATAAGTACGATGGTCAACTACAGTATTAGTCTGGGCCTGGGGATGGCGGGGACGGTGGAGAGGTATGTTACTGAGGCGCAGGGACCGCTGCCTGCTTGGCGGGCGGGGCTGTGGTTTGGTATTGCTATGAATGTGCTGGGTGTGCTTGTCAGTGGCTTTTTCGTTTGGAAGACGAGGGCGGCCAAGTAAGACTGCATATGGTGGACGGACGGCTCTATTTCGTTTTTACCCCCCCTTTTTTTTCGATTTCTCCATCGACCATCGTCTGATCAACGGACATACGAGGTCGGTCACGCTACCTTGGGCGCAAAAGCTCTGGCTTCGAGAGCTTCTGACATGGAATCTCTGATGATTTGAGACCAAGGCATTATGTTAAACGCTTACTTGACGGCTAGGAATATGGGCCTTAAGAGTGACTAGATAACGAGATCATGCACATGAGATTGGATTTCTTGATCGATCTACTTCGTGACTGCAAAGTGGTTGTAGTTGGGCAGCCAAAAAGCGCAGCGCATCTCACTCAATAAATCTGCTCCCGCCACAAAGCATGGAAGAGTCATTGCGTGCGCCATCATTCTCGCGAGTCGCACACTTGTAACATTGGGTACACATGAGCTGCAAATCCATCTTTTACCGAATACAGGAATCCAACAAAGAAAACGGAATCTCATATTGCTCTCAAAGGCCCAATACTAGGAAACGTTCTCTTTGTCCAACAGTATGCAATAACTCGAAGCACCTCGACTTCATCAAATCTCCCCGGCCGAACAAAGAACATACAACATACGCTCACTCACCCAGGTCTCAAAGAACCTAACTCACCCGTCTCCCATCCCAAACGTCAACCACGCTGTCACTTTAGCGCCAACCACAAGTCAAGATAGCACCACACCAACAACCCAGCACCCAGAACATCGCCAGGCGCAATCCCACCACCAACACCCCACCCCGCCCCAACCCCCCCAGCAACTCACCCACAAAAGCAAAAATCGAAATAGAAAATGGCCCCTTTAACCCGCCGCAACAGCGCCCTAACCCGCAAAATCGCCACGCTCTCGCTCTCCCTCGCGCCGCTGGTGCCCCTCCCCTCGGGCCCGCCGCACCCCTCTTTCCCCAAAACCCTGCTCGCCTTCCACCACCTGACCGAAGACGAGCTCGACAGCATCGCGCACCACTACCACCAGAGCACGCCCGGGCCCTGGACGCAGCACTACCCGGCGCTGATGAACTGGGACAAGGAGTTTCTGGCGCGGCCGAGCCCGGGCAAAGCGAGCGCGGCGGACGTCGACGCCGCGCTGGCGGCGGCGCCGAGGGTGGAAGAGGAGGAGGAGTTTCTGCGGACGTTGAGGGAGACGGTGGAGGATTTGAAGGGGGCGACGGCGACGCGGACGCTGGCGTCTTCGTCGAGCTCTGCAGTTGGGGCGGTCGATGCGAGGAACCCGTACGCGGGTCTGAGCGATAAAGATAGGATCAGGATTAAGAGGCGGAAGGTGGGCAAGTTCATTGGGCTGGTGGGGATGGAGACGCCGGTTGAGGAGATCGCGGGACGGATCCAGGCGAGTCTGGACAGGGCGGTGGAGAGGAGTCGGGAGGAGATGAGGAGGTATGAGGAGGTTGTTTTGAGGAGGAGGAAGGTTGGTTGAGCGGACTTTTTGCTTGGGAGGATCTTGAAAAGGAGCCATTCTGTTTTGCATGGAGTGGCATTGCAGTAGTCTAATGGTTACACGTGTAAGCAGAGCGGTGGTATCGTTTGAGTAGTCCAGGAAAACGCCTAATGTCCCATGACGGGAAAGAGAAAGTCCAGCATCATCAATCGTCGTCACCCCTGTCAAAAACAGGGATCATTCTTCCTCGTCGATCTTCTCCCAAGTCAAACTCGCCTGACTCCCCACCATCTCCTCCCGCTTCAGCTCCTCCGCATTCTCTTGTCTCTTCTTGCCCAGACTCAGCATCCACGCCACAACAGACCTAGGAGCCACCGCGCCGATGAAATCGTATGTCAAACTACCTCTCCCCACGCGAAGCATAGCTGCAGGCCTGCGAGCCACGAGCGTGTCAAAAATGGCATTGTTCAGCTCCCTCAACGGCGTGGCCCTGACTCTCGAAGCCGGCTGGCCCTCGCGCCGCTGCTTCGCGGTCACAGAGGGGATGTCGAGGTTGCCGAGCTTGAACTGCGTGATCCTCACGCCGGTACTCTGCTCTTTCATCTCGGCGGCAAGGGTGGACGTGAAAGCCTTGAGGGCTGCGTAGATGGCGTTCTCGGCCGCGTGGCCCGGAGGCTGCAGCGCAGGCGTGATCGAGGGCGTGAGCAGCAGGATCTTCGACTGGTGGGCGACGAGCGTGGGCAGGAATAGCTGGGTCGTGGCAATGGTGTTCAGCATCTTAGCGTTCAGCATGTCGCTCCATTCCTCGCTCGCGAGCTCGCCGATGCGGCCTTCGGGCGCCGCGCCCGTGTCCGGAACGAGCACGAGGCCCTTGAACTCGAGATGGTGAGGCTCAGCGCCATCGAAAGCTACGTGCTCGCGGCCGATCAAATTCTGGAAGCGCGAGAGCTGCTCCTGCGCTGAGAACGGGTCGCTCAGGGCAATGGGCAGAGGCAGCAAGTCAGCGCGGGACAAGCTGCGGATATAGGTCTCCTCCTCAGCAGACGAGGTAGCGACGTACACCACGAAACCCCGTCTCTCCAAGTCCAGAGCCACGGCGGACGCGAGCGGGCTCGACGTCGCGCCGGCGAGGACAACGACGTCTGTCCGCGCGCCGCTCGCGCTCTTCTTCGCCCGTCTCTTCTTGTTCGCCTTGCGGTTTTGCACGTAGATGCCCGTGCTCACGGTTCCGGTCACGGCGAAAGCGACAAGAGCAGCGGTCAGAGCACGATTTCTGTCCATCCATCGCGTGATCACTTCGTATGTGGTGGGAGGAGGCAGGCGGCGGGGCGGGGCCTTGACGAGAGCTGAGGGACCTGAGGGAATCCATTCGCGAAGGTGGGAGGCGACGAGGTCGAAGTGGCGCTCCACGTCGGCGGCGACGGAGTTGATCTGGGTGCGCGCGGCATCGAAGAGATGTTGCGCGTCCGTCATGGCTGTTGTTGTGATAATGTTGCGAGATTTGTCTCGATGTTGAAGATGACGTTTGGCGCAAGGTCAGGTCGGCCTGTGAAGCAGCTTCACGAGCGGCAAGCGGGGAAGGTCAGTGTCTGGTGTTGCCTGGAAAGCTGTGGACCGTCGGCGAACCAGCGACTTGTATCTCATGCCAAACGAGTTGTCGGTTTGCACCGCGTTTGGTTTAATTCATGCATATTAGAACTAACGAATAGCAGGTTCCCTTCGCCGAAGATGTGCGACGCGTTCACTGCCATACTTCCTATTCGTCTCCATGAAGACCAGCAGGGGGATCCACATGTCAAGTCAGGACTCATAAATCTGAAGTGCGAGTTTGAGCTGGTATATAACGTCTTCTCCCTATCGTGCTCTCCCGTATCGTGGTCCCCGGCCCCTTGTTCATCCAGAATCACGTGTCTGCCTACCCAGATCAAGCGGTTCCGCGCTTGAGCTCCATAGATACATCCCAGCATCACCCATTAACTCCATGCATGCCGTTGCTGTAAGTTTCTGTTCGTCATGACGCGTCGCGTATTTTACTCCTCGTCACCGATCTGGGAAGTATGTGAGTGCTATGTACAGATTGTAGAAGACAAGCGTAGGAAATACCTTAGGAGCCAGGTAGAACCTGAGATAGCTGTTGTTGGACAGGCCGTACTCGACGAGAAGCGGCACCTCGTTGCTGAGGCACAGCTTGACCTGTCCACTGAGGCCGGCGGCCTTGCAGAAGTTGACGAGGTACTTGAGGGAGAAGGTGAGGGCGACGGGCTCGGTGAGGTTGATCTCGACGTTCTTGGCCTCGTCGTCGACGTTGGTGTGCTGGCGGAGGGTGACGGAGCCGTTGCCGATGTCACCAGTGCAGGCGAACTTGACGCCCTCCTTGGTGCACTCGATCGAGACTGTGGTGTGTTAGAATGGTGCTCTTCCTGATGTATGGTGTGCTACGCTCTTACCAGACTCCGACAGGGCGGACAGATCCCTGGTTATTCTCGAGAACTCCGAGCTGGGCATAGAGATCGTGGCAGCGTACTCGGTGTCGGGGATACCAAGGTGTTCTTGGTCAATGTCCATAAGCTTGATGTCGTACTCGCTCAGCCTGTCGCTCTCGGCGCTCTCGAAAACAAGGTTGACAACATCGGGCGCGTCCTCGGCCTTGAGCGTGAGGATGTCCTCATTCTGCGCGCAACGGAGGACTTTGGTGAGGGAGGTAAGGTTGATGCCGAGAGCGAGGTTGCGGTCGCAGCGGAAGGGAGAGAAGGACTCGGACTTGAGCATCATGGAGACGAGGGCAACGTGGGAGTTGTCCATGGCCTGGAGCGCGATACCGGAGTCATTGCAGTCAAAGTTGCAGTCCTGAACGAGGTCTTTGATGGCGTCGACGACCTGATTGACATGTTAGTACGTGCCTCGTGGACGCTTTGCAGCGGTAGACATACCTTCTTCAGCAGCTGCGCTTGCTCGAGACGTGCCTCCAACACTGACACGGTGTTAGCTGTGCGTTTGTTTGCACGATGTCATGACACGTACTCTTTGCTTATATGTGTTTGTCTTGTGTTATGGGAATGAAAAGGGCTTGTCAGATGTATTGGCAATGTCAGAGAAGATGCTGGCGTGCTGTGTTGGTCTGGGAGTTGGTGAGTGCAGAGATGGTGGGAGTGTTGCGAGACACGGTATTATTGCAGAGCTTCAAAACTAGCGGTCGGTCGCGTCGACGCGTTAAGTGGGTGGGGCTGGCGGGCGAGTGCGAGCCACCGCGACTGGAAGGGGGCCCGTGCCCAGCCTGACATACGCCGCTGGTGTCGAAGTTCGAGCCACGAGTAGAGGCGAATTGATGGAGTTGTTCAGCATCATTATGCTATCTCGACGTTGATTATCACAATGTCGCTACTAGGCCTCTCGAACCATGGCATACCGCATAGATGACCGCTGGCTATGGCTAGGCGCCAGCATCGCGCTCTATATCACCTTCAAAGGCATCAGCTATGCGATTCGCGACACCGTTCGTCTGACCGCCGTCGAGCCTCTCGACAAAGACCACGGTGACGAACGTCAACCGCAGCCAGAGGATTGTGAGTCCAGGGATCCCCCGAGTCAGCAATGCTTCCTGCTTCGAATCCCTACTGACCCATCCCACAGCAATATCCCTCGACGCCCTCCGCGCGCTCGCCACCGCGCCCGACCAAAACATCAGCAAATCCGCGACCGACTTTCTCGTCGCGCGCTGCATCCTAACCGAAGGCCTCCTCGACTCCGTCCTAGCGGACATGAACTCCTCAGACGCGGGCGTCAGGCGCGCCGCTCGCGCGACTAACCCCTTCCTTCGCTCGTGGGCCGACGGCGCCGACATCGACTGGCGCTCGCACCGCCCGGGCGCGAGGGGCGGCGACGGCTTCGCGGATGCGGATTTGTCGCCGTCGGTATTGTCGATTGAGAGTGCGGATGATGAGTTTGGAGGTCCGGCTGGGGTGGGGGACGTGCTGGTGCCTTCTGAGGATGATCCGGTTGCTGGGTGGGCAGCTGTGCCGAGAGAGAGGGCGGGTTCTGGGGATGGGGAGATGAGACGGCGGCGCAGAGAGGCGATGGTTCTCTATGGTGGGCTGGGGAGTCCTGGGGAGGAGGATATCATCCGGCCTCGGATGAGATGATCTTTACATTCGCCGGCTTTCTGTGCGCGACCGGCCCTTACGCACGAGCAGAACCCATGCAAACGCTAATCTGTACATGCATATTAAAGCCTCATCGGCTTCCTATCACATCCCTCGTTCAACATCGCGTTCGTGACCCCTCACGTCCCACCCACCCTCATCCTCTCCATAACCTCCGGCTTTGGCCTCACATCGCACACCTCCCCACAATGCCCACACTTCCTCGCCGCCTCATCCTTCTCAAAAGCCTGCACAGCAGCCTTGATCTGCGTCCCCAAATCCGTACACACAAACGCCTCCTCGTGCACCCTCTCCCCACAACTCTGACAATACCACCTCAGGCGATCCACGCTCCCCTCGGGCCTCGGCTGCTCGATGACCAACCCCACCGTGTCCGCGAAGCGCACCGGATTGTGCGGCACGTTGCCCGGCAGGAGGAAGAGCTCGCCCTCGCCGATGTAGACGTCTTTGAATTGGTTGGTGGCCGGCTCGACGGTCTTGAGCAGCATGCGGCCGCGCACTTGGTAGAAGAATTCGGGCGTGGCGTTAATGTGGTAGTCGGTGCGGGCGTTGGGGCCGCCGACGATCATGACGGTCAGGGGATCGTTGTAGATTAGGTGGTTGTTGATGGGTGGTTTGAGGAGGTGGGAGTTGGTCTCGAGCCTGGCGGTAGAGAGGGTGGGTTAGTGAGATTGTGAGGGGAGGGTAGGGGAGGGGAGGGGGAAGGGGGAGGAAGAGCATACCATTTGGGGATGTTGAGCGGGTTTGTGAGGGGAGGGCCGGCGGAGCGGTCTTTGGGTTGTTGTTGTGAGGCGTAGGTTGCGCGCTGGATGTGTGAGATCGCGGCGCGGGGGACGTGGGTGGCGGGTGCGGCGCGTTTGAGGGTTTGCCGCGCTGCTGTTGCTATGGGTGATCTGAGGGATTGCATGTTGGATATGTGGTGTGACCAGGGATAGGACAGGTGTGGCGGGTTCGCGAGTCTGAGATGTTTGGTTTCGAGCTCGTTTGGATGAAATCATCAGCCGCGGGGAGCAATCAGATGGGGCTGAGGTAAACGCCGATGGATCCGGGGTGGAGCCATCTTATCTTATCGCGTCGACGAACACCCTCATCATCTTTGCGCCAGACTCTCCCCTACTAACCAAGAGCATTGCTTGCCTTCGAGTTGAGATAGATAGCGGGTATTCGTCGAATGAAGGCCAAGCCTGAGGTCGATGCCCTCCCATTTCGATCATTTTCATGACGTGCACTGACTTTCTTCTCTGAACATAGCTGCGTCTATCCAAGGTGTCACCGATTCCAAGGTGTCACCGCTTGGCATAAATCTTTCGATACTTGAACGCCCAAATGCTCCAAGGACTTCGAAGCGTCTCTCGGTCTGTAACAATGGCGTATCTCGCTGCTCGTATCTCCAATCTTGCCGCACTTCTCCGACCGTTCAAGCGAGGCTCGTGGGGCTCGGCGAACGATCGCCGCTGGGCTGGTGTGGTCTCGAAAGGTGCCAGGCCAGATATTCTCGAATGATCGGAGTTGTCAGTTTGAGTTGCAGCCAGCATTGCTTCAAACGATTTCCTTACGTTTTCCCAGACGATGTACCGGATATGTGCTATCGACATTCGGCTGTACCTGCTCAGCTGGATCTAACCCGAGCGGCCAATGCGCGGGCTGTCGCATATGCCGACGCAGCGGCTGCCGTCTCCCCGCGCGTGGGGGAAAGGCGTCGGTCATGACCCGCCGATCGCTCTATCGCGCCCGAGGTTGAATTGGATGGTCGGCGGTAGGGCGCGTGGAGCTCCATTGTTCTCCATTTGTCCCCAGCGGACCGCCAATTGTGATTTTGTTTCCCATCACAACTCGCTGCTGAAGACTCCTTCCAGTCTTCACCCCTCCGCGACCTCTCCATCGACAAGACAACATGGCCGCCCGCCGAGCACTGTCGACCAGGACGCTGCAGAGCCTCTCCCTCCGGCCCTCGGTAGCAGCTACAACACGTCACATCGCCAGAATGCCGCAGTCACACAACTCCGGCAAGATCGCAGTGCGCAGGCTGCATGCCACCACCTCTCACCTTCAAGCCGCCACCACCACCGCGGCGAGCTCGCCCTCGTCCTACCCCACCAGCCACGAGCAGGTCGCCCAGCCCGTCGACACCACCAACTTCCTCGACAACAAGTTCGTGCCTTCGCAGGCCACACAATGGATCGACCTCCACGACCCCGCAACCAACAACCTTGTCACGAGAGTACCCCAGAGCACAGACGCCGAGCTCAAGGCCGCCGTCGACAGCGCAGAGAAGGCCTTCCCGGCGTGGAGGGCGACGAGCCTGCTGCACAGACAGCAGCTGATGTTCAAGTACGTCGCGTTGATCAGGGAGAACTGGGACCGTCTGGCGGCAAGCATCACGCTCGAGCAGGGCAAGACCTTCGCCGATGCGAGGGGTGATGTCCTGCGTGGTCTGCAGGTCGCCGAAACCGCCTGCGGCATCACCACCCAGATCACCGGCGAGGTTCTTGAGGTCGCAAAGGACATGGAGACCAGGTCCTACCGCGAGCCCCTGGGTGTCGTGGCCGCCATCTGCCCCTTCAACTTCCCTGCCATGATCCCGCTCTGGACCATCCCCATCGCCACAATCACCGGCAACACCTGCGTCATCAAGCCCTCTGAGCGCGACCCCGGCGCGACCATGATTCTGGCCGAGCTCGCCGAGAAGGCCGGCTTCCCGCCCGGTGTGATCAACATCATCCACGGCTCCGCGAAAACGGTCGACTTCATCATCGACGAGCCCAGGATCAAGGCCATCTCCTTCGTCGGCTCCAACAAGGCCGGCGAGTATATCTACACCCGCGGCTCCGCCAACGGCAAGCGCGTGCAGGCCAACCTCGGAGCCAAGAACCACGCTGCCGTCCTGCCGGACTGCAACAAGAACCACGCGCTCAACGCCATCGCGGGCGCGGCCTTCGGCGCCGCCGGCCAGCGCTGCATGGCCCTCAGCACGCTCGTGCTCGTCGGCGAGACCAAGGACTGGGCCCCCGAGATCGCAGAGCGCGCGAAGGAGCTGTCAATGAACGGCGGCTTCGAAGAGGGCGCGGACCTCGGCCCCGTCATCTCGCCGCAGGCCAAGGAGCGCATCGAGAACATCATCGCCACCGCCGAGAAAGAAGGCGCCACCATCCTCCTCGACGGCCGCGGCCAGAAGCCCGAGAAGTACCCCAACGGCAATTGGGTGAGCCACTTCCCTCCCTTCCCCCTCCGCCATCCCAACACCCCACTAACCCACCCCCTCCCAGGTCGGCCCCACGATCATCACCAACGTCACGCCTGAAATGACCTGCTACAAAGAAGAGATCTTCGGCCCCGTCCTCGTCTGCCTCTCCTCCCCGTCCCTCGACGACGCCATCTCCCTCATCAACGCGAACGAGTACGGCAACGGCACCGCGATCTTCACGCGCTCCGGCGCGACCGCCACGCGCTTCCAGAAGGAGATCGAGGCCGGCCAGGTCGGCATCAACGTGCCCATCCCCGTCCCCTTGCCCATGTTCTCGTTCACGGGCAACAAGAAGAGCGTGGCCGGCGGCGGCGCGAACACGTTCTACGGAAAGCCGGGCGTGCAGTTCTACACGCAGCAGAAGACGGTGACGAGCTTTTGGAAGGCGGACGATGCGGTCAGCACGAAGGCGAAGGTGAACATGCCGACGAATCAGTAGGTGGAGAGGGTTCTTGTGTATGATTTGATGGCATAGGATCGAAAATGGCAAAGAAGCGGAATTACGATCTGTTCGAATGCATTTTGCGGCTCCTCGACTTGATCGGTCCCCGTGTAGAATGACCCACGTGTGATTTCCTAGTGTTCGCTTCATCGCTGTTCCATCACCCGGCGGCTCTCTTCTCCGACCGTCGATTGGACTTCGAACGCAAAGGAAAAGCATCAGCCGCAGGGGAACAACACAACACGCTCAAATGCAGTTTAAACTTATTTACAAAAATGGATATCTACAAATCCAACTCGTCACATCCTCCTCCCTCCGTCTCCCAACCCCCTCCGTCTCCCTAACTCGCCCCCAACATCCGCAACGCCCCCCTCAACTCCTTCACGGCCGTCGGCACGTCCTCGAAGTTCAGTGCCGAGATCGCCCACTTCGCGTGCTTCTGCGCCGCCAGCACCGCCTCGTCGTCCGGGTTGTAGGCTCCCGGCGCTGGCGCCGGCGGCGGTGTCGGAGCGGCGGCGGGCGCTTGAGGCATGGGTGTGAAGGGGCTTTGGAGGGCTGGAGCGGTGGGGGGTGGGGGGAGGGAGGGTGCGCTGGTGACGATGGGTGGGGGTGGAGAGGGGGGGTCGGGGGCGGAAGCTGGGGCTGAGTAGAAGGTTGAGGGGTCGGTGAGAGGGGCGGAGGGCGCGGAGGGCACGGAGGGGAAGTAGCCGCCGCCTATTGAGGCTGTGCGGTCTGCTGATGCTGATGCTGATGCTGCCGCTGCTGGGTCGTCGGGAGGGCTGGAGGGTTTGTCTGTGGGCGGTTCGTTGATGTTCTGCGCGGGCAGGGTCGGGGGTGCAGACGGTCCGCCTTGCAGCGTTGATTCTGGCCGTGAGGGCTGGCCACTGTTGGGGACCGTCTCGGCCGTGGGCGATTTGTACGCTCCTGCTCCTCCCTGCCCCGCGCCCTCCAGCTCCTTCAGCTCCGCCTCGAGCCCTTCATCGTCCTCCGCCGCCGCTGGCTTCGCTGGCTCTTCGACCTTTGGGTTCGTCGCGTTTGGGTCCTCTCCAGCCTTCAGAGCTTTCGCTATCCTCAGCGCGTGAAACTTCGCAAACTTGCTCTTCGCCGCACACTCGCCCTCCAACGGCGCCCAGATAGCCTGCACGTCCAGAAACGCCGCGGCGGCCTGGAACGTGTCCGCTGTGGCCCTGGTGACCTTGTCCGCGCGCTGTGCGGCGTCCGCGCGCTCGAAGGTCTCCAGCGCGAACTCCTCCATGTACGCCTTTGCGGCGAGGTCGTCTACGACGGCGTCGTTGGCGGCGTTGGCGGACTTGTAGGCCTCCAGCTTGTCCATGAGCTGGATGGCGTAGGCCTGGACTTCATCGTCGGTCGTGTGCAGCTGCTTGTTGAGGATTATCTGCAGGACGAAGTACTCGAGCCAGTAGGCGGCGACAGGCCGGTATTTCTCGAGCTGCGCGGCGCGGGTTGCGAAGCGCTGGACGTCGGCGGTCTTGAGTTTGGCTGGGATGGGCGCCGCCATCGCAGGTGTTTTGATGGTGTGGGTCCTCACTCGAGTACTCGGTACGTACTGAGCCCTGCAATGCTTCTAGAAAGCTGCGTGCGATCGTTTTTGGGTAATTGGAGTGCTGTGGTATAGAGAGATTGAGGTGTAGGGGCAAACGGCAGGTAAACAGCGTCATACCAGACCCCGCGAGCTGGAGCTGGAGCTGCCACGCGAGCTTCACAGCAGCTTCCCGACCCGGCCTCGTGCTCCCGAGCAGCAGGAGAAGCCACGTTGATGTTCCATATAGCCACATATATACGAGCACTCAGATCTCCTGCATGTGCTCACCAGCAAGACCAATGCTGTAATATTGCAACACAGGCTAAGTGCCATTCTCCTAACACACATCCACTACCTCAGATCGTCCAGCCAAAATGCACCCCAAACCCGTCCTAGCAGCCGCAGCCTCCCTCCTCCTCGCGCCCTCCGCACTCGCCGCAGGCCTCTACGGCAAAGGCTCGCCCGTCCTGCAAGTCGGCTCCAAAGACTTCGATGCCAACATCAAGGCCACCAACCACACCAGCATCGTCGAATTCTACGCGCCCTGGTGCGGCCACTGCAAGAACCTCAAGCCCGCCTTTGAGAAGGCCGCCAAATCCCTCTCCGGCCTGGCGAAGGTCGCCGCCGTCAACTGCGATGAGGAGGCCAACAAGCCGTTGTGCGGCCAGATGGGCGTGCAGGGCTTCCCGACTCTGAAGATTGTGCGGCCGGGCAAGAAGGCTGGCAAGCCGAGCATCGAAGACTACCAGGGCGCCAGAAGCGCAAAGGCAATTGTGGACGCTGTTATCGACAAGATCCCGAACCATGTGACACGGTTGAAGGACTCGGAAGTGGATAGCTGGGTGGAGAAGGAGGGCCCTAAGGCCATCCTGTTCTCAGACAAGGGAGTCGTCAGCGCGCTCTTGAAGGCGCTGGCCATCGACTTCCTGGGCGGTATCGATGTCGCCCAGATCAGAAACAAGGAAACAGCAGCGGTGGAGAAGTACGCCATCGACAAGTTCCCCACCCTCGTCCTCCTACCCGGCGAAGGCAAGGAGCCCATCAGGTACAGCGGTGACATGAAGAAAGAGCCCCTGGTCGCCTTCCTCTCGCAAGCCGCCTCTCCCAACCCCGACCCAGCGCCCAAGAAAACCAAATCCTCCGCCAAAAAGGACAAGAGCCAGAGCAGCAAGGCCTCCTCCGCCTTCTCCAAAGCCTCCGCCTCGCACGCCAGCTCCGAAGGCTCCGCATCCCCCGCCTCGCAAACCGCCGAAACGCTCGAGGAAGCCGCCAACCCAACCGCCTCTCCGGACCCCCAGGTCTCGCGACCCCCAAAACAGCAAAAACCCATCTCCATCCCAACCCCCATTCCCACGCTCCCCGACGGTCTCTCCCTCCAACAAAAATGCCTCAACGACAAAGCCTCAACCTGCATCCTCGCCCTCCTCCCCGCCTCCAACGACCCCACGGAATCCTCGACGCAAGCGCTCGCCGCCCTCGCCGAGATCCACCACAAACACGAGTCCGCCAAGCGCAACCTCTTCCCCTTCTACCAACTGCCCACGACCAACTCCCAAGCGACCGCCCTGCGCTCCCTCCTCTCCCTCTCCGACGGCGTCGAGCTCGTCGCCCTCAATGGCAAGCGCGGCTGGTACCGGCACTTAGCCGCCGGCGAAGCCGGCTTCTCGGCGGCCGCTCTGGAGACCTGGATCGACGCGATCCGCATGGACGACCTGACGAAGGGCAAGCTGCCGGAGAACCTGGTCGTGCCGCGCGACGCGCTGCCGGCGGAGCCTGTGCAGTTCGAGGCTGCGACGGACGATCCGGAGGGCATGAGGAAGAAGCTGAAGGAATCGCTGCCCGAGGGAGTGGACTTTGAGTTCGAGGAGATTGACGAGGAGGAGTATGAGAGGATTATGGAGGCTGGGAAGAAGGCCGAGACGACGGTGGAGAGCGAGCATGATGAGCTGTGAGGCGTGACTTGCTATTCTAGCTGTGGAGATAGCGTCTGTACGATTCAGCGGTGCCTTTCTTCACTTATTTGGTCTTCTCTTGACTTCCTTGGATACCGTTCCTGGGGAAAAGAAAGACTAGTTTTCATATCACGTCAGACGCAGCGTGGCGAAGGCACGCGTCACTCGATGGAACTTGAATGCTCTTTTCTTTTCTCGTTTTTACACGAAGTGCGGTAGCATCGATCTTGCATATATGACAATGAACATGGCTCAAAAAACGAAATCAATGAGTAAAAGCTCTCGCGAGCCGTCGAAACCCCTGCCTTGTCTTGACCTGAACGCCCCCGCTGTGCCGCTTTTCGCAAGAAGAGAGAAAGACGATAAGAAAATTCCTGTTCGGGATGATGCTGTGGCGGGCTGGATGCACGGCCCTTTGGACGCTCTGCCATGTGCTGGCCTGTTGATTCTGTGTTGTCGAAGCATGATCCATCCCGCTGCTGTTGCTTGTTGCAGACGGGACGTCTGTCCGTATGTGTATGGGAGGAGCGGACAATCGGTTTCGTGATGCCTTCGCTTCCCTTCCCTTCCCTTCCCTTCCCTGGCCTAGCCACCAAATTCCCAACCCATTCATAACATCGTACTCAACCCTTCCAACCCCGTGAACCCATGAACCTAAAACCTTCCCCCTGCCCCCCTCCAATACTCCCTTTCCTCCTCCTCAGGCGGATGCAGCCCCAACCCCCCTCTAGCCCTCTGATCGCGCGCGTCATACCCGTGATCACGACTGGAGCTATTTTGCCTGCTCAACGGCATCTTCGGCGCGCTGAAAGACGCGTTGGGTGGGTTGTAGCGGCGCTCGCCAGAGACGGGCGGCGGCGGCGAGACGGAGCCGAAGTAATCGCGCGTCGTCGCGCGGCTGCTGTTCTGGCGGTGCAGGATGGGGTTCGTTGAGCCCGCGGAGTCGTGGCCAGGGCGACGGGAGCTGTAGGTCGGGTCCAGAGAATGGGTTTCTGAATAGCGGGGTGGGTTGTGGCGCGAGTGGGCGTAGGCGGGGTCGGAGTCATTTTGGAGGGGGCTGCGGTAGGCAGATTCGGGGGAGTGGAGGAAGGTTTCGGAGGAGTCCATGAGGTTGGGGCTTTTGCGGTCGGGGTTGTAGGTCAGGGGGCCGGTGATGGTGGCGGTGTAGCCGGGCTTTTGCATTTCGAAGGTCGTATTGTGGTGGCCGTTGTCGTAATTGTGGTATTCCCGCTGGGAGGGGGCACGCATGATGTCTGTTCTGGCGTCGAGGGAGACGAACTCTTGTCGCTTGGTGAAGCGGTGGGTGAAGAACTCGAGCCAGGCGGGGAAGACCGATGGTCTTGTGAGGAATAGGAAGACCTGCACACCGGCCAGAGAGAGAAGGATAAGCACTGCGACGACAGTCGGTTCGTTGACGCGGTAGTCGGCCGCTTCGTCGAGGCATTTGTTCTTGTCGGTTGGGTGTTGCGCGAGGCACAATACCCAAGGCATGACCTTTTCCAAGTCATCCGGGACCCTCGTCTGCAAGCCGTCCAGATAAACGAACACAATCGCAAAGAAAATGACGTCCACGAGGATGATGGTGCAAATGATTATTCCACGCCATTGCAGCCAGAGGACTTTCTTCAGTCGCTGGTAGACTGCGCGCGCGGTCTGTGTACGAACACTGCCAGTGTAGCTAGGAAGTCCACTGCCCGACGCGCTGGTGGAGTTCGCCGGGCTGTCGACCCAGAGGTTCTTCAGGTAGACGTGCATGCAGTAGCCGAAGGTGATCAGCTGGAGGATACCAGCAATGCCGGCCATGCCCATCAGCGGACCCCAGAAGTCGGCCATGGAGTCGGCGTGGTTGACGTGGCAGGCGCTACCGAATCGGAAACTGACACCAGTGAGGGTCATCGTGACCGTGAACAAGATGGCCGGAATGCCCCAACCAATGACCTGCGATACGTAGAAAAACTTGCGCCCAGGAACGATGTCCCAACAGATCTGGAGGTTCATCGACAAAGCCCGAATGCAGATCCACATCGCCGCGCACAAGCCGCCGGCCACGATGAAGGCGCCGCTCCACGCGCATCCCATCGACGAGTACATATCATTTGGCGTGATCGCGTCGTAGCATTGCTCGGGGTTCGCGCCAAGAGGTATCGTGAAGCCAAGGCAGATCATGATGACTGCAATGATCAAGCATACTGACAGGTAATGACTCCTTGTCTTCTGTGTCGGTAGAACCATGTAGCTGAGCAACATGAAGACTAACAATATCAGTCCGACGACATTGAGCCATTCTGAGATGTCATTGTATGTTGTGAAGTTGTCTGAGTATGCCCACTGCGTCGCCGGGCAGGGCAAGCAACACGTCGGCTTGCCAGGAAGGATGTCTACAGGCGTGCAGAAGCGACCCTTGACGACTGTATCGTGTCAGCACGAGACCAATGCAATTTAACGATCAAACATACATCCTCCTTCGCTAGGGAAAAGCGCTTCGTCTAGGAACGGGGCAAGGCAGTTGCCCAAGAAAGGCGATATCGTTGAATTATCCATGCTGTGTAAGTATACTGGTTGATTTATAGTAGTGACGCCGAGAGCGTTCTGTATTGAGCAGACGCGCGATTACTTTTTTTCCAATGCGGTGTTCGTGAGAGTTCAATCGTAAATCGTTTGATGATGATCCTTTTTGGTCGGCCTCCAGGTCAGATGCGATATGTCCAAGTCCAGATGTCGAAGATACGGTCGTCATGAACCCATGACCAAATGCTTCAGCCCAAGCAACGCAACCTGCAAGGCCCTGCCGTATTCGTACGTTCGAGTAGTCGACCTGCCCCAACTGTCTTACAGAGGCTTACTGGAGGTGTGGGCGCACAGCAGAGCCAACATGCAAGAGAAAGTATCGAAGGCGGGCTCCACGGAACGAGATAGTAAAGAGAGAGGTCGCGATCAGCAGACAGTCGACAGGATATGCAGCCGGTGAGTAAAAGGTGTCTGCAGCGCCGCCCCGGGGAAGGAGGTCTCTTAGGCAAGTAGACGAGCTGACAAGCAGTAGTGGCAGTGGCGAGGGCGCTGTTCAAGGCGCGAAGGAATGGTCCTACACATGCGAGCGTGCGGTGCCGCAGGCCAGGCACACGACTCAATATTACAATACGCCCGTCTACCAAGCACCCACCCTGCGGCCATCACGAGGGCGTGCGAACTAGCAAGAGCGAGGCGCCTGGAGGCGGCACTCCGCACGCGGTCGCCAACGGGCTCGAGCTGGACGCCGCAGGGCGCGATCCCTGTCCAGGAAACGTGCTTGGTCGTCCGAATGTGACATGGCCGCTGCAGACCCGCCAGCGAGCGCGAGAGACGTGAAGAGCGTTGGCCTCTGGGCCTCCACGCGCGGCTGTGGCACGAGCGTTGCACCAGTGAGACAGGCTAAGCCGGTTCCTGGTCTACTGCGCGATGCACGTTTCGGTGCCCCTGCATTCGATGCCGGACCAATGCAGCGCAGCCGGCTCGCTTCTTCGCCAGGATTCGCTAGGCGGCTGCAGGGTGTGATGGTGGACTGGACGCGCGAATCGGAAAAACGCACCACACGGGTCAAGGATGCGGGCGACGATGGGTAAATGGCATGCGGCTGGAGTGGGTATCGTGGCAGGCTGAGGGCCGTCTTGGAAGTGGCACTGGCGGCGAGCGTGTGCACCCCGGCAGCACATCGTCCGACAGCCTGGCGAGGAGGACCGCGCAGAGCGGAGGAGCTGCACGACCATCGTCTCACCTACTCCGGTGCAGAAGGTTACTGGCGACGGCCGAATGCTAGTGGGCCGGGTGTGCTGGCATGTCCAGGGACGAGGACGAGCATGAGCACCATGGCCACGGCCGAGCTTTAGCGGCAGTAGCAGCGGATATGCCCTTTGGTCGCCGGATGGGCCTATCACGAGAGCTCCAAGTGCAGGGTGCTGCCGGTGCGCCTACGAGTGAACATCGAGAGCAGGGATGTCGCGCAGCACGGCACTGCGGCCAGACAGCCGCGATTTGACGACCTGCTGCAAACGCGAGTAATACATACATGTGTGCGCCGGCCAGCTCCGCGCCCGCGACTTGAGCTGCGGCGGCAAGTCCTGGCGGCCTGGCGGCGATCGAGATAGCCATTATGGCATTTTTATTGCCGGGCTCTCAGCTGTGGCGCGTCGCGCAGTCGCAGCGCTGAGCTCTGGCTGCGGTCTCGCTGTGCAGAGAGTTGAGGCCGCTGCTCCGCTACTGCAAGCCCACCGCGCTGGGCGGGCATCTCGAACGAAGGCAAAACGGCGCCAGTCAATTTTTGACACACGCACTCTGCCCTTCACGTGGGAATGGCGCGTCCTCTACGTGCGCTGTACACACATACGTATGCTTCGCTTCTTGAATTTTGACAGTTTGCGCAAGCGTACCGTGAGTGCTGCATCACCCGCTCTGCGTAGCCCTCGCGCGAACACGGTACGGATATGTGGAGCAGCCTTCCGGCGGGCAGGCGAGGCTCGCCGCTGCAATCTGGGGCACTCCTCAAACGCTTTGGACAAGGCCGAAGACCTTCCGGTTTCGGCCATAGGCCCGTCCTTCGTGACCCTTGAAGCAGACACATCGAGGTAATATCTGGGCCGATCCTCAAGGAGCCATTGTTGCGGGAGTCAACGATTTGGAAGGCTCTTGCGACGTGCGGCGCAGCTCGTGCTCGCCGTCTAAAAGACACCGCTTTGGCCAAGAAGTTGGAGGCCGCGGTTTCGTCATGTCTCGAGTATTACGTCTTGGACGCAGCTTCGGCTATGTACAAAGCAGAAGGAGGCGTCTGCAACAAGTCGGGTAATAAATCGATGGGCTTTCAGCCTGCGACCCAGACCTCGTGCCCTACAGATAGGCGTCGCAAACGAGGAGTGCACGTGTGGAAATCACCCCGTCTGTGCCATCTTGCCACATGGACTTAATATATATAAGTTCTCGCCAGAAAACGACAACCAGACTTGAGGGAATCGGAAGGCGCCAGGCTCCGCGGAGCATTATACTTTGTGGACGCCAGCTAGAAGGCGTCCCGTCGAATGCACGCGAACACGAAGAACAGGCAGGCATCCGATATCCGAAGTTGGGCATCGACTATCGGAAAGTTTCGCTCAGGGCATAGGACAGAAATTGCATCCTTGTCCAGCGTGCCCCTAAGCGAAGCCAAAAACATGGCCTCAAATTCGGAGTGTCCCAAATCTGGGGGGTTGACAAGGCCACGTGGATTGGCCTGAAACTTCACTCAGAAGAGCATTCGACAGTCACGTAATACCACATGACAGGTATCGGAGCTGGGTCAGATGCCATAAGTAGAATGCGCGACTTTGAGCCGCTCGCAGGATTCAGGATCTTCGCAGTTCGAGTCCCGCGTAGGCGGTGTTGTTCCGTTTCATTTGAAGCAGTTACTTGCCGAGCTTGGATGTCTCGGCGGTATTGTTGTACGTCGAGCTCGTCTAATGAATCAAATAGCCTGAAATATTAGTCATTGTTGCCCTGGGTATGCTGTGCTGCAAGCTACGGGTTCCGGGGCCGGAATACACATGTTGATGGCGCGACGGTCAGCCAAGGCAGTCAGCTGAACGCCTGGGGGTTTTCAAACGGTTCGCCTATATTCAGTACGCTTTGCCGAAGCCCTACAATGGGAATGCGCGTCGGGTCGTATAGTTGAACATTCTGCCATGCTGGCCTTTTGGTGAGAGAGGAGTTATTTTGCCCCCTCAACATGAGCCCCTGGAGCTGAAAGTCATCCGCTTTTCAAGGGAGGAAGGCGTGATATGCCCACATGGGGATCGAGCTGGCCGAGCTCCAAGCATCCAGGCTTGTACCCGGAGTGGCTGCTGCATGACAGAGATTAATACTCTCCTAGGTTGCAAGAACAGCTGACAGTTGGCACTTCGAGATCTTAGTAGGGCCAGAATCGATCAACAGAACCTGGATCATTCCTTGTGAATATTGATTCCGAGATGAACAGCAAACATGGCTATGAGAAGCTTGTGATCAAATTAGCGAAAGCACCAAGCTGTGGGAATAGGCGCGGTCATTCCACGCACCAGGAGAATGTAAGTGCCAATGACCATCAATTCCCATCCTCCAGCTTGCACCTTGCCAGTGGCCATCAGATGCTGCTGACGGAAGTAACGGATAGCGCCAAGCAGTGTCACGCAAACCGCAGAGCCATGAAATATGCAGGAAATGGGTTTGCTAAGGACGTAGTACCCGAAAACTGGATCTGGTGTGGGGGAGTGCTGCAGGCGGTACAGCTGTGCAATGACTACACCCAACATGGCGAGTGCAAGAGAAGTACGTAGGTATCCAAGAAACGTACGCTCATTGGCTAGCCAACGTCAGTTCAAGGAAGGCAGGAGACGATGCGGGTAAAATGCTGCCGCAAGATAGCACGAGCGTGCTACAAGGCTTACCTAGGTGATCTCTGCAGTCATCATGGGGTACTGTGATCCTTACATGGTGCCGCCAGAACTTCTTTGCTGGGTCGTACCAATGCAGCTCCGATCTAGGAGGCGGAGTCAATGCTCGTGAACGCCTTCGCTGGTCGGGCGATACGTCTCGCAGCTCTGTCGCTTCCCGCTCGTCGTCACTATCAGAGTCTGCATCCGACCTCCTGGTGTGAGCTGGCTCGGGCTCTCGCACGGCCTGCTCAGAGGGCGTATGCTGTGACAGTGACTTTCTCTGTCTGGGCTCCTCTGCCATGAAAACCGGGCGTGACGGAGGACGAGGTCGGCGTTTTTACGTCAGAACATGCTAACAGCTTCTTTTCGATCACTTATTGGCAATAGAAAGACGATAGAGGGTGAAGATCCTGTCGAGGGGTAGGGATCGCCAGGCGGACTTTTGTGGTGGAGGCCATTGGGATGGTGTTGGAGGTGGAGCAGGCGTGGCTCGTAAGGCCGAGACTAGTAGCTGCGGGAGAGCGGGAGGCTGTGGGGCCGCACCCAGCAGCGCGCTGAGAGGCAGCGCGCGAGCGATGCCGGGCCAGACACAAGACAGTCTTGATCTTATTCGGAGGGGCGGGGGCAGCAGGGCCTTTGCGAAATCCCCTGGTCGCTCGTTCGTCGCCGTTGAACGTGCTTTTCATCTGTCACCTCTTTGCGAATTCGGCGCGACGGCCATCTGTCTGGCGACCAGGGTGACAAACCTTGCAAGCGGCGCGTTCCGACACTCCCAGAATCCACCTCATAAAGTCTCCGCGCGACCGACACCAGACGTAACCGTCGATTCGCCGCCAGCGGCGACACCACGAACGACAAACCACGCCGCCACCATGGCTTTCTCCAAGTCTACGAGGATCATCATCCTACTGGTCATCGACACCATCTTCTTCCTCCTCGAACTCTCCGTTGGATATGCCGTCCACTCGCTGGCCCTGATCGCGGATGCCTTCCACATGCTCAACGATGTCCTCTCTCTCTGCGTCGGTCTCTGGGCCGTGAAGGTCTCCAACAGCAAGCCTAGCTCGAACGTGTACACATACGGATGGCAGCGCGCCGAGACTCTTGGTGCGCTGGTGAATGGTGTCTTCCTGGTAGCCCTCTGCGTTAGCATCTTCCTGGAGGCAATTCAGCGCTTCGTCGAGCCTCAGGAGGTCTCGCAGCCGAAGCTGATTCTGATTGTTGGATGTTTGGGTTTGGCTTCGAATATCATGGGCCTCTTTCTGTTTCACGAGCATGGACACGGACACAGCCACGGCGGACACAGTCACGGTACTGGCGATGAGATCGCGCAAGCCGAAGAGGGCCATGCTCATGACCATGATCATGCCCACGGAGGAAACGACACCCACCAGTCTCCTCAAGGTAGCGAGACCACCGCTGTGGAAGAACAGGCTTCTCCTGCCAGGTACCAGAACCGCAGGCACAGCCGCTCTGGCTCCAGGTACTCCGGTTTTGACGACATCCACGTCAACCCGAACGCCTTCCGCCAGTCAATCATTGCAGCCAGCCGCTTGGAGGATCTCGAATCTGAAGATGGTACCGACAATGACCAGGCTGCGGAGGATGATGAAGATGACACCCACACACATGCTCAGCCCAACAAGCCTCTCCTGAGCGGGCAGCATGCGGGTTACGGCAGCACGAAGCGCAAGTCCATCGACCACAAGCAGCACAGGCACGCTCAACCGAAGGAGCAGCAAAGCGGTGGCCACGGCCACTCTCACGGTGACCTCAACATGCGTGGTGTTTTCCTCCACGTCTTGGGTGATGCCCTTGGCAACGTCGGTGTCATTGCCACCGCGCTCTTCATCTGGCTCACCGACTTCAGCTGGCGTTTTTACATGGATCCTGCCATCTCGCTCATCATCACCGCTATCATCCTCGCCTCTGCCATCCCGCTTTGCAAGGCTGCTTCTCGCATCCTCCTCCAGGCTGTCCCCGCCGGTATTTCCGTAGAGGACATCAAAGCCGACATCGAAGACCTCCCTGGCATCGTCTCCTGCCATCACGTCCACGTCTGGCAGCTCAGCGACACCAAGCTCGTCGGCAGCCTGCACGTCCAGGTCGAGTTCGACTTCAAAGGCGAGGGCTCCGCGCGTTACATGGAGCTGGCACAGGCTATTCGCCGCTGCCTGCACGCCTACGGCATCCACTCCTCCACCATCCAGCCTGAGTTCTGCCTCGATCCCGAGCACGACCACAGCGGCAGCACTGACGCCGGAGATGAGCACTTCGACAGCCCGCAGGGCTCGTCTGCCGCCCGCAACAACTCCAACCCGACGAGCCGCGTCGCCAGCAAGGCGGGTAGTGTCCGCGAGCCAGACGCCTGCTTGCTCGAGTGCGGAGACCAGTGCGGGCCGGATAAGAGCTGCTGCGCGCCAGCGCCTTCGCAGGATTCGAACGATGGCCACGACCATGACCACGCCCATTAGTTCTTCCCTTCGCCTTAATCCTCCCCTCGTTTGTTCTGAGCAGCCGCTGTTTTAGCTTTGTACAGTACTTGTTATCGCCAATTCTCCTAGCGTTTTTCTTTCACCTCCTCGAAATCATCAGTGTACGATGGCGGATCGACGGCGCAAAGGTGTCAACGGCCTCGGGAAGGGAACGGCCTGATAAAACTAGAGTACCCCTTCAAATACATAATACCACTACAAGCCCACCTCGTACTCCCTCGTCTCCTTCCCCTCAAAACCCCCAAACACCCCCCTCTCCCTTCCCCGCCCCCTCCTTCCCCAGCCCATTCTCCCTCAACACGCCCACCGCCCTCTCCACCACACTCGTCATGAAATCCTTCCCCACGACAACTCCCAGCCCCGTGCGCGCCATCTTCGACGCGTCCGGGTACAGCCACGGCAGCGCGCCGCAGCCTTCCAGAGCGCGCATCGAGTCCAGTTCCTGCCGGCTGAATCCTGCGCCGACGACGATGGCGCGCGGCGCGGTGCTTTGAGATGCTGAGGCGTTGGTGCCGAGCTGCGAGGAAGGAGGTGTGTGTTTGCCGGAGAGGAGGGAGGGGAGCTCGGTCGCTACAGTTTGGGGCGTGTGGAAGACGTGGGCGACTGGAGAGGGTTGTTAGGGGGCCGGGGCCGAGGGGGTTCGATGGGTACATGGATGGGTTTAAGTGGGGGAGTTCGGCTTGAGTGTCGGGCTTACTGTAGTAGTCAGGGCTGAGGGAAGGGTGATTTGTGAAAGAGGCGGCCATGTTGGGGTTTTTGCCACAGAGGGCGATGGGGATGGGAGCCATTCTTTGAAGGGCTGCGCGCATGGGGCTTTGGAGGTTTGGGAGGGCGAGCGACTGTTTTGCCCGGGAAAAATTGATTGCTAAAGAGTTTGTTGGGTACGAAAGTTATCTAAAAAAAAAAAAAAAAAAAAAATGCTGTGCTATGCGACTGCGACATATGTGTTCAAAGAAAGGTCGGGACAGCCGTTGTTTGCAAGTCAACATCGTCATGTCGCCGCAACGGGTTGAATGCATCGGCTGTCCGAGTCCGACGGGTGGATAGATAGTTCCGTTTCCGAGAATCTGGGCCAGGAATATCGCCCAAGGCATTTTGAAGCTTATTCCGGACCTGCTCTAGATTTTATGGTATGCACAGAAGAGCGCTTGCATTACAGTATACACGAACCACTTGATGTTGATGCCTGCGTCGCTGTGAATGTGATCAGAAGTGCCTGGCGGTCAGTGCTTTTCCGTGCTCCACACGTGATGTCCGGCTTCAGCAGCCAGCGCTGGCTCATCCAACTCGCAAGCGCAGCATCCTCCTTCCAACCCCTGCGGCATCAAACACTTTGTTTGATGAATTCTCACTACGGCAAGATATACAAGATCTGATCCTTGCGTACCATCAACGGGGATTGAGTCATCTTCGCTTCCCGGTAGCGATGCGCGTTCCGACGAGTCATGGCGTGTGAACCACGCAGCGACAGTAACAACAGTGCACAACCGGACAATATTGGCGCGCCAAACATTCTGGATAGGCACGAGCGAATTGACCTTCTCTATCGTTGCGAGTCGATCTTGCGATATCCTCGCGTTTGGTGGGTGAATATTGACCTGCTCATAAGGTCTAATAACGTATCGAGGAAGAGCATGGACTACACATCACCGCAGAACTTGCATACAGAGTCCATGCAGCATATCTCCTAGGAGAAGTGCAAAGATACAGTCTGTCGAGCACAAACATCCAGAAATCGTTCAGGACACATGGTTGAGGCGATCCGAACCGCGGCATGGGCAACATTGCTATCTGCAGATTATCCGCCGAGCGCTTTGGTGGAAACATCTCTGGGGCATGAGAACTTGCTCGAGCGCGATCGACATATTGCTGAGATATTCCGCAGGGGATTGCGCGCTAGAACATTTGCGACTCTGGACGGTCTGATGAACTCGATGAGAGTGAGGAACCATTTGCTTTCGCTCTTTTGTAGTATGCCTCTCGAGCCTGAAGGCGCATCCAAGGTTTGTGCGGATGGTAAGTTGCTTCCTTCACCATTACACGTATGAGCTCTTTAGTCATCGATGCAAAAAGAAAGAGCATGGAATCTAATCTGGCGCTATCTCCTTCGTTGCATGGATTCGGGGATTATACCACATTTTCTTTTTGCAACTTCTCAAGCATGCGCTATCAAGCACCTTTTGGCTACAGCAGCAATCACAAGACAGCCACCCATCCGCGCAATGTGCTTCAAGAGCGAATGGATTCCTGACTATCGCGAGCCTACAAAGTCTGGACGTCGGTTTCCCAACCCGACCTTGCAACTGTCGCCAACAAGAAGGAAATGCATCAGCGGCTTCAAGTGGTCATAATTGCCACTTATGGCTCGACGATCACCATGGCCAAGAGCAGATCAAGCGGCGACGTCGTGTCTCCAGACATACCACCGATATCAGCGTCCAGCCCTGTGCGATCCTGCTCGAGGCGCTTGCGACTCTCGCCTCTTTACATGCTGGTCCGGGAATGTTTTGGCTCGCGCAACCAATCGCTCGATCGGGTAGCTCCAAGCTTCCGAGCGGGGGCGACGGCTCGATCGGCGAGGCGTGCCCCAGGGTGCGTGTCAGCAGCGCCTTCAGCCTGGAGGCGGCCCCGAGCAAGCATACAGCGATTACCAGCCCGCTGGAGTCGCTGGGGTGTTCTGGAGAATCTCTGCAAGGCCCGGTGGATGGTGCTGGCTGCAAAATTCTCTGCCGTTGAGCAGCCAACAGCGGTGCGGAGGCATTCGGGCGCGTGGCGGGCAAGCGCGTTCTTCGGCCTCCGCCCGCTTGGAGGCCCCAGCTGCGACGAAGAGCCCGCCAAGAGCCCTCCCACCACGCCGTCCACTTCACTCTAGGGAGATAACAAGATAATTCACTTGCGGAGCACCGGCAGGCTGCCGGCATTGTCCTCCGTCACTTTGTTCACTGCGCAAACATCACTTTCATCGCGCGGAGGCTGTCTGCAGACCCGTGACACCACGCTGGACCGTGCACGCTTGGGCCAGCTCAGTTAAGTTCCGCGCGCCTGCTCTGCTCATTTCTTCCAACTCCACAACTCCGTCATCCATCACACCCGCAGCAATCCGCCTTGGACGCATCGTCGAAGCGCGTCGCAGCTCCAGCACCCATCTTCCCACCATCACCACGACCTTTGCCTCCCCGCCCCACCACGATTCTACGCGTCGGGAGCGGACGCTACACGTCACGAAGGCCCGCAAACGCCTCGGCACGCGTCTCACGTAGTCGCCGTCATGTCTGAGGAGACTCCCACCACCGTCCCGGTCGACGCGCAAGCGGTAGGTCACGCTGTGAATGCGCCTAGGGTAGCGTCGCCAGTACTGACATTCGCCCAGCCTGCCTCCGAGAACCAGACCACCGAGAACCAGAAGCCTGAGGGCGAGGCACCTATCGCGAAGGAAGACGAGGAGGCTGCGGGCAAGCCGGCCACCACTGAGGCCACTGCGCCTGACGGTGACAAGCCCGCAGAGGTCGCAGAGGGCCCATCCGAGCCCGCCGACGATGCCACCCCTACCACGAACGGAAAAGACAAGAAGAGGAAGTCTGTCGGCGGCGTGCCGGAGCACAAGGGCAAGAAGCTCAACAAGAAGAAGTCGATGCCCAACTTGCAGCTCGACTGCAAGCCTGGCGATTACTACTGGGCTAGGCTGAAGGGCTACCCGCCGTGGCCTGCCATCATTTGCGACGAGGAAATGCTCCCTGAGTCGCTCCTTGCCACACGTCCCGTGAGCACCACCAGAGCTGATGGCTCTCTTCGCGACGACTTCAAGGAGGGCGGCAAGAATGCCAAGGAGCGCACTTTTCCTGTGATGTTCCTTGCGACCAACGAATTGTACGTATTGTGCCGGGACTTCAATTCAAACTCATCTCACTAACATGATTCGCAGCACCTGGCTTGTTAACACCGGACTTTCCCCGCTTGATCCGGAAGAGTGCAAATCCAAGCCTAACGCCAAGATGACCAAGGCTCTGCAGAGCGCCTATGACATCGCAAGCGAAGGCCACGACATCGACTACTTCAAGAAGATCTTGGCGGAGTTCCAAGAGGAGTCTGCTCGCCTTGAGGCCGAGGCTCAAAAGAAGCAGGAGGAGGCCGAGGCGAAGGCCGCCGCCAAAGCTGAGAAGGACGCGAAGGCGAAGGAGAGCAAGGACAAGAAGAAGAGCCGCAAGAGCAAGGGTGGTGCGGACGATGAGGATGTTGAGATGGAGGACGCGGAGGTGCCGAAGTCCTCGAAGAAGCGCAAGAAGGATGCTGGCAGCGACGGCGAAGGGCCCCAGGTACGTGGAACTTCAGACGGGCGCGACTGAGAATTTCATCAAGTACTGACTTTCGACAGCCTAAGAAGACGCCTAAAGTTACGAAGCTGAACGCACCTAAGACTCCGAACGGCGACGCAACCCCAGCGAAGAAGGCCTCGAGCGCGAAGCCCAAGAAGAAGGTCACTGCACCCAAGGCTGAGGAGGAATCTACCGAGGAGAAGAAGGAACTCACTGAGGCCGAGCGTCTGGACCAGCGCGAGAAGGCCATTCTCTACCTCCGTCACCGTCTCCAGAAGGGCTTCCTCTCTCGCGACCAGGCCCCTAAGGAAGAAGAGATGTCCGCGATGGCTGAGTTCTTCGGTCAGCTGGAGAAGTACGACAATCTCGAGCCCTCCATCATCAGAACCACCAAGATCCACAAGGTCCTGAAGGCCATTGTCAAGCTTGCCTCGATCCCCAAGGATGAGGAGCTTGGCTTCAAGAAGCGCAGTGCCGATCTGCTAGAGATCTGGAACAAGCGCATGGAGAGCGAGGGTGATGCTCCCAAGCCGGCTGCCGATGAAAAGGCGCCCGCGACCAATGGTGAAGCCGCCACTACCGCGGCCGCCTCTGAGGAGCCCACTACTGGCGATGCCGCAGAGGGCGCTGAGAAGGTTGAGGAGTCTGCCGAGAAGAAGGCCGACGAGATTGAGGAGAAGGTCGACGATAAGAAGGAAGAGCCTGCCGAGGAGAAATCTGAGGAGAAACCCAGCGAGGATGTCCCCAAGACGGACGCCCCTGCTGAGAAGACAGAGACGGCCACCGAGGAGAAAGAAGAGGCAGCCGACGGCGACGTCAGCATGATGACTGCCCCCGAAGAGCAGGCTTGAAGGAACTGAATATTCTCAGCCCAGCTGAAAGGAGCGAGCTCTTCCGGCGACGCCCGACGCTGATTAATATGGAGCTATTGGAGTTTTGAGCAACATGAAAGTTGCGGTTTTTGTTCGTACATGGGTTCAGCAATGTCTTGGTCAGAGAACGACGACCTGGGATCTGCGATGCGATGCTATGCGATGCGACTGGCGAAAATGCCTTACTTAGCTTGTGTTTTCTCCTCTATTCGTACTCTGTACTATAGGAGGCGTGTTCATGCAATATGAAAGATTTCCTCAAAGTACCTTTCCAAGTACTCTCCACGTGAGCTTGTTGATATGCTTTTGTTCCCACATCATCAGCGCGCTCCGTGACTGAACTGTTGGACGATGGCCTGGAGTCCCGCATGTTGAGATCATGCTCTAAACGGAGTTAGCATTCATCACGAGGACAGTCCTCTTTCACGAGCTCCGACAAGGATGCCAAAAGGCTAATTGCCAACCCTTGCTGCCAAGCTCGGCTATCAACGTGGTCACATCATTAGAGGTTCGGCCCCCGCCATAGCACGACAAATCTCGTTTACACCCATTTGATTGCTTGATAAACAGAATTGGTGGTATCTCAATGCATCTACTAGTCTGCTATCTTCATGCTAAGACTTATATCAGCAGTACCTATTGCTAGCTTTCAACACAACGCATTGCTCTCTTTACTTGCGCTTTGAAACTACCAGAACGTCAACATTAACGCCAATCCAAGACAACCAACACCATGGGCGGCGGCCCAGTAAAAGAACATTTGCTCATCGCACTCCCTCTCCCAGAGCCTACGAGCCTCCTCAACGACCTCCGCTCCCACTTCTCCCACATCGACATCACCTACCACCAATCCCACCCCGACCAAGACACCCCCCAATCCATCTTCGCCCCCGCCACCATCCTCGTAACCTTTGCCACCCTCCCCGACGACCCCCAAACCTCCGCCCCAAGCCTCACCTGGCTCCACCTCTTCTCCGCCGGCAGCAACCACATCCAGCAACACCCCATCTACACCCACTCCAAAACAACCATCACCACCTCCTCCGGCGTCCACGGCCCTACCATCGCCGAATGGGCCGTCCTCACCCGCCTCGTCCTCTCCCGCAACTACAAAACCCTCTACGAGCTGCAAAAGCAGCACTCCTGGTCCTCCCGCGCCGCGGGCGTCTCTTCCGTCCGCGATCAGGTCGGCGCCACCCTCGGCGTGCTCGGCTACGGCAGCATCGGACGGCAGATCGCGCGCGTCGCGCGCGGGCTCGGCATGCGCGTGCTGGCGTACACGGCCACGCCGAAGGATTCGGCGGCCAAGCGGCGCGATGGCGGCTTCGTGGTGCCCGGCACGGGGGACGTGGAGGGCGAGATTCCGGAGGAGTGGTTCAGCGGGCTGGGGAAGGCGGAGCTGCACGAGTTCCTGCGGCAGGGCATCGACTGGCTGGTCGTCAGCGTGCCGCTGACGGAGCAGACGCGGGGGTTCCTGGGGAAGGAGGAGTTCGAGGTGCTGAAGGAGGGCGGAGGGGGGCGCGGGGCGTTCGTGACCAATATCGCGCGCGGGCCGATTGTGGACCAGGAGGCGCTGGTTGCTGCGCTGAAGGACGGCACGGTCGCGGGCGCGGCGCTGGATGTCACGGATCCGGAGCCGTTGCCGGAGAGCAGCGAGCTGTGGGATTTGGAGAATGTGGTTGTCACGCCGCATATTTCGGGGAGTGGGGTTGCGTATGAGGAGAGGGCGTTTCAGGTGCTGGAGGTGAATTTGGGGAGGAGGGAGAGAGGGGAGGAGTTGATTAATGTTGTTAAGAGGGAGAGGGGGTATTGATTGTTTGTAGGCGTGAGTGTGCAGTTTGGTATTTATGTAGCTCGTTATGGCTCATGAGAATTGATTTGATAGATCACTCAGGAGGAACAATGGCCGAGTTATGTTTTGGGCCGCTTTTGACCTGATGATTAGGTTCATGATTCCACATATACTTTGCTACGTTGCAGGAGCCTGACCCGACTCCACCTCCTCCCTCTACTGCGGCTCCTCATCCCCAAAGTTCTCCCACATCTCCTTAACATCAAACCCACACACCTCCGCCTTCGCCACAATCGCGCTCGCCTTCCCCACAACCGGCACATCAATCATCTTCCCATCCAGCGTCCAAGCACCCCGCCCCTGCTCATCCGCCTTGCGATCGCAAATCAGCACCCGCACCGCCCACTGCACCTCCTTCTCCTCCGGCCCAAACACTTCCTGCACCAACCCCACTTGCTCCGGATGGATGCACTGCTTGCCATTGAACCCAAACCGCCGCCCGTTCTCGCTCTCCGCCCGCAGCGCTTTCACTCCGGCCTCTCCGCGGAACGTCGTGCTGACCAGGTCCAGCGCAGACGGGATCTCAAAAGCCCTTGCGGCGGTCACGATCGCGCTGCGCGCATACGTGAACTCGTGCAGGTCGGGCGTGCGCGTGATGGAGAGGTCGAGCGCGAAATCCTCCGCCGCGAACGTCAGGCCCGACAGGTAAGGGGAGGCGGCGCAGATGCCGTTGAGGTCTGTGATGGCGCGCGCGGACTCGATGAGGGCGATGATCTTGACGGGGTTCGGGGAGTCCGGCGCGTGGCGGTCGGGCAGGGCCTGGCGCAGCACGTCGGTGATGAAGTGCAGGTCGCTGGGGCGGTCGACTTTGGGCACGACGAGGGCGTCGAGGTGCGTGCCGCGCAGGACGGTCGTGAGGTCTTGCAGGGCGAAGCCGGAGCTGACGCTGTTGATTCGCACGGCTTGCTCGCGGATGCTGGGGGCGCGGTCGCGGTTGAGGATGGAGAGGATGTTCTCGCGGCTTTCGGCCTTCTTGCTGGGTGTCACGGAGTCTTCGAGGTCGTAGGCTATGCTGTCTACGGCGAGGGAGCGAGACTTTTCAAGGAAACGCATGGAGGAGCCGGGGACTGGTGGGGAGGTAGGTCGGTTAGCATTCTGTTGACGAGGCTTGTTGTTGTGAATGGGATATGGAGATGGTGTTTCCGTCGAACCGATTCTTGCTTTCATGTTGGCTCAAATGAAATATCAAAGATAATAGAATCCATTCAGTCTTTCCCAAAGAGCACCTCTACGGGCAGAGTACAGTTCAAAGAAGCTGTTTCAAGGATTGCAATAGATCACCAATGGATACCAATGACCTACCATACAATTGTGCCCGGCGTACGACTTGCTGTGCAGCACTAGACATAATTTCCGCTCCACCGAGATCAAGTCGGTTATTCTCAGGTACGAAAATGAATGCTTGAGCCTTCCAATGGCCCCGTAATAATATACAACACAGTGCTGTCGACGACAATTCGCATGTAGCAGGCCAGGCCGGCAACGTAGGAAGTGACGTTGTCGGCGATACCCGGGAATAACGGAACGCGCTACCTAGGCATGCCTCCGCATCCCCAGAGACGCCAAGTCCGATGACGGCGCCGACTTCGCGTGACTGTTATCGATACAGCGAGGGTGGACGGCGAAGTGCAGGATCGAAGCAACTGGGCAATCACTGGAAGAAGCGGCAAAAGACCATTTGAACCAGCTGAGACCAAGATTGGCATGGGCACGGCACTCGGCACCAGGACGGGAGTCACAATTCACGCGGCATCGTAAGAGGAGATCCCTTCGAGGTCCAGGCCTCAAGTTTGGTCGTATGAGCCTGCTCTAGAGGTCCCTCGTTCTCTGCGGCGGCGGTCTGCAGGGCTGATGCATTCGAACGGAGCCTGCGTTGCTTTCAGCGACGAGTACATGAAGACCTCAGGCTGAAGTGGCCCAAGGGACACCTCCCCCCCTGACTCCAGATGTGTTTTAGGGATCGCCATCTGGAGCCGGAAATGGCCCGAAACGAGCCAGAGGCGCCACTGGAGAAGACCCTGGGCCCTGGCATCCCGCATCCTGCCGTAACTCTGGACCTGCCATCGGCCAATCCAGCTCGCCTTTCGCTGGCCATCAATCTCCTTTAGTTTCGTCTTTGGTTTTTCAGCTCTTTCAGCCGACTACCACATCACCGGTCGAGCCAACCGATAGTCCGGGCGCGCGTGCGAGCCTTCCCTACTGCGGAAGACGAGAGACGCGGACTGCAAATAAGCTGGCGAGATGAGCTTGTGGAGCTTGTGGCTGCGGTTCGCTCTAGGGGAGGCTTCACGTCTTGACCAGCTGCGGTGTGGCCTTGGGGTGACCTCGTGCACGGCTGTGTTTGATCTCCAGAAAAAGGATGAGGCTGAGTACGAGGCCTGTCCCTATTTGACTCGCCTGTCTCCCGTTTTGTATGCTTCACGTTTCATTTGCCTGCTCCATCTTCTCCATCGCTGCTGTCCAAGGAAACCCAGACAGACGCCAACACCCATTGTCCTTTGCACATCCTCACCATGCGTGCCTCTACCGTCCTCCTTGCAGGCATGACTGCCTACGCCTCCGCCCAAAGCCTGGACCTCGCCTCTCTCTCGAGTGAGTTGGCTTCTCTCACGAGCGCCAACCCTTCGCTGCTGTCCGCCGCGGCTTCTGCAATGCCTACCGACTCCAGCGCGCTGGAAGCTGCTCAATCCTCTCTTGCTGCCATGGAGCCCTCCCTCGAATCCATGGCTTCTGCTGCCGAGTCCTCGCTGAGGGAAGCTTTCTCTACTCTCGATCCGGCCGTCCAGTCAAGCGTCGCTGCTGGCCTCTCCTCCATTGGCATCGACTACGCCTCGCTCACATCAGGATTCGGCCAGGCCAGCCAGACTGCTGGCTCGTCTGCTGCTTCTCAGACTGGCGATGACGAGAGCTCTGCACAGACGACCGGCTCTTCCGACTCGACTGGTTCTACTACCGCTGGCTCTTCCGCTGCGTCTACCGGCAGCGCCTCTGGGCAGTCGGCTTCGTCTACCGATTCTGAGGGCATTGCTGCCGCGACCGCTATTCCCATTGCTGCCATTGGTGCCGGCCTTGCTATGATCGGCATGTTGTAGAGTGACAACACTTCCATCGAAGCAAGGATGGAGACTTCGTGTATTTTGTTGCGGACAGAACTCCAACGAGGGAAGCTACTTTTACATCTATGATCGATGAGTTATCTTCAAAGCACTTGGCGACATACGCTATGGAAAGACATGTATTAATGACATCTCGAACCAAATAAGACTTCATGTTCATTCCCACTTGTGCACACGTAAGATACTTGTCCCTCTTTCAACCTCAGTATCACCCTCACTACTCCCAGGGTTCGTTCCAAATGACTCTACAGTTCATTGCCAACCCCACTACTCCCCGAGTCCGTTCCACATGACTCGACTGTTCAATGTCTTCAGTGCCAGCTGGAAGCAAGCTACACATCTCAAGTGAACGACAATCGATCGCATCCACCCTCATCCAACGTCCCGAGAGGTCTGCTTCATATGCAGACCTCACTCCTCCTCGCCACGATGTAACGTTCACACTCACGGATCCGTTTGCACCGCCCACTGCACAGTGAGGCACAGCACGTGAACGCAACATCGCGTCGTAACCTCCGACCCTATGTATTCCTCTTACCTGCCCGCCGCTCAGTCAGTCTCTTCTTCTTCGTCAACAACCTCCAAACTCCAACATACCGCCAAGCTCAACAACGTCTACAACTACGCATACACACACACACTCATACACTGCACGCAACAGTTACCATGCGCTTCTCCATCCTCCTCGCCTTGATCCTTGGCTTCATCGCCGCCTGCGCCTTTGGCCAGGGTGAGGCTGAGTCAGCCAACTCTGACGACATGGGCTCTTCCACCTTCGAATCGTCCCCCGCCGAGTCCACCGTCTTGGAGTCCACTGTCTTGGTGTCTACTGCCGCCGTGGCCTCGACCGTTCAAGTCACCGCGACCTCCACCGACGCTCAAATGCCCACTCTGATCGATAACTTCTTCTCTGCTGAGGCGGCCGTGGCGTCTGTAGCTCTTCATAGTGCATCCATGGCACCTATCGATTACTCGACTGCCTACTCTGCTGCCTCCGCTGCCGTAGTCTCTGCTGCTGCCGCCATCAGTTCCGATATCGCCTGGAACTTGGGGCCGTCAGCTCGCTCAAGCCTTCTCTCCGACATCAGCGCCGCGGGATTGAGCCTCTCGGCCAACCCGAGGGCGTCTGCCGCTGTTGCTCTGGCCTTCACGGGCCTCGGCCTCGACTGGAACTCTCTGACTTCGTACTACGGTGATCAGCTCCGGGGCACCAGCTCTGCTCCCCCGAGCGGCCCCAAGCCGGCTAATGCCACCGCTACCGCATCCACCACCAAGACCACGGATCACGACGATGGGAATTCCACCAAGTCGGACTCGAGCAGCACCTCCGACGGCATGGCTCCGGCCACTGCATTCCCCTACGCAGCCGTCGGCGCCGGCTTCCTCCTTGTTGGCTGGCTCTAGACGCCTCGATAGCAAGGCTCCACTCGTGCTTTCCGCTCTGGGCTGCGGCCAGGAAGAGTCGAAGTCGGTGGCTCTCCCAAATTCTAATCGTTCCCGCCAATAGCGGAAGACTGCAGCTGCGGTATAATTAGAGACGACATGCGAATAAAAACTTGCTTTTTACAACTTCGTGCTTTCATGAATGTGCCTTGCTTATGTCGAATGATTGTAGGTTTTTGATGTTGCCATCGTTTCATGCTCGCCTACTTGCTACTAGATCTTTCGCTGGATGTCCAAAAATCTCGAGTTAAGGACCTCGAGTCATCGCTCACTACTCGTTCGTTCTGTAACAAGGAAGGAGTGGAAAGCCCTTCAAACTCTGACATCTATCCATTACATGCTCCCAATCGTTGAAATTACGAAACCAGACTTTTGCCCACCTCTACGCTGATGACCATCATCACTCCACATCCCAATGTAAGATATCCGTACAATCGACCAAGCTCGCCACCTTATCTTCCGACAACCCGAGAAGGCTGAGCTTCAGCATAGCCTCGGAAAAGGCTTTCGCCCAGGACGCTGTAGTGATCGTCAGGCTTGTCAATCTTCCCTGGTCACATGAGCCTCGAACTCACCTCCACTGGCCCCAAACTCAGTGTACGATTCACCAACGGCAGTGCCAGGGCTCGCCAGATTGACATCCGAAACAAAACTTGCGGCCGTCGAGGACGCGTTGCGAGTCTGCGTTTGCGAATAGTATCCGTTATCCCACACTTGCGGGGTGTCGTCTTGCGGGCCTGTGGCGATCAGCTTTCTGTGTCTACGAGACACTCGAAGATGAGATAGTGCTTACTGGCATACTTCACACCATTCTTCTGCTGCGCGAATGAGCGTGATACAGTGTGTGCTCCCATCAACGCAGCCAGCTCGCGAGCGTTGATACCTTTGTCGGCGAAGAGTTGCACGATTGTTGCCTGGTCTGAGCCTTGTCCGAATGCTTTTGGTAGCGTGCCTTCAGGCGCTGCTTCGGAGCTGTCCTCGCGGCCGATCACCTGCGTAGTGAAGTCGTTAGTCCTTGTCCTTGACTCGAAGACCTAATGGATTGAAGAGCTTGGGTGACAACTCACGGTTGTGATCACAGGCCCTAGGCAAGAGCGAATGCCGATGTTCCCTGCAGCCTGCACGAAGTCCGCAGCGCTGACGCCCTGGTCTTTGTAATCATTCCACTTGCTCAGCATGTACTCGCGGAAACCTTGCATGGGGTTGTGGTCTTCGCGAGCGATCTCGACGTCGCTGAGGAGAAGGGAGCCGTCCGCGCCGCCGTTTGCGGGAGGGTAGGGGGAGTTCTTCGATGAGTAGCCACCTTTGAGAAATGTCAGTCAAACGTCGCGTTCAAAGCAGAGAGATTGTATACCAGCATCGTGAAACGAGAATCGGATGGCAGTGCTGGCATACCGACTACAACCATTGAACCCTCTCCGCAAGTCCGTTGCGATGTCATACCACACTTGAGGGCAGGTGGATTGCGGCGTGCTTCTTTTCTCGTGCCCGAAGAAGGCTCTTCTTAGCAGGGAAAATGGATTGGCCGGCGGAGTCTTCCCCATGATGACGGTATTCAAGTTTCCTGCCAACAACTTAGTGGGAATGCGCTGGATAGATCAGTCTTGTATTGCTTACCTAGTGTCATGGAGCGAGTGTCCAGACTGGCATTGTTGAAAAAAGCATGTGTTGATGCAAGAAGCAACGAAACGGCAAGAAAGACGAAAAAGGACTTCATGATGAACGCTGTGGTGACGACTGGAGGGAAGAGAAAGACGCTGCAATGCAGTCGGTGCGAAGGATTGGAAGGAATGCGATCGAGCAGCAACGCTGAGAGCAATGGAAGGAATAAGTCGATACTCGCCATGACCTCTGGCCTTTCCAACGATACTACGCGGTTGCTCTGACTGTGAGACATGCATGGGCAAAATTGCTATCAAGAGAGAATGATCCAGCTCAAGCCCTCGGCGACTCGCCGTGTGAAGAATGCGGACTCGGTTCCGAATGTCTGATGCAAGGATGCCTATTCCTACGCCGTTGTATAGCTGGCGGACATTCCCGGCCAAGTGGGTTGTGCATAGAAGTGGTTACGTTGGGAATTCCCTAATGGAGGAGAGATCTAGAGGGCTCGCTCTCGAATGTCTTCTATGCCGCTGGACATGACCATAAGCATGGCGCAGCATTGGAGGCTCTGAACCATCAGCTGCAGGGTCAACCGAAGGGCACCTAAGGGTCCGGATGGGGTAGGTGATGTTGCAGCTGGCCACGATAGCAACACGTGCAACAGGAAACGGTCTGAGTATCCGCCAGGACGGATGCAGGCATTAGACATAATCGGGCGTATTATAGAAGTAGGCCAATTCCAACGTCCAAACTCAAAGTAGGTGATGTAATTTGCAATTGACCAGTAGAGACGCTGCTGTAGGTGGAAAATGTCAGTGCACGGTATATTCCGCAATCCTGCTATAATCGGACAAGAGATCCGTGAGTCGAGGCTCTGATAAGGGTTATGCCAACCCAATGCCACAACGCTGTGACATGTTGCATCACGTGAGACTTCATGTTGGGTCTTGGCTGTCGCATCTAGGCGGGCATGCTCGGTGTTCGCGTGCTTCAACGTAAGAGAAGGGAGTAGCATGTGTGGTGGTCAGTCTCCTAGAAAGTGGGGCATCAGCGTCTCCAATATTACCCCAACCCTAACCCTGATAACCCTCCAGCGCGACATACAACTATACCGGCCGACCACCTGCAGGTGACTAATCAATGCAGTAAGCCTTCCGTCCGCGCAGTGGAGCGCGGCATGAGGCCTATTCTGTTCGTCATCCGGCAGTGGCAGTCCGTTTGAGCGTAGCTATCAAATTATCGTTCTTGATTGGAGCGCCAACTACTTGTCTCCGTCTCCGCCCACCGTTGCAGTCAAGCCACAATGACTCCCATCAACGATGCAGTAAGATCTTGGTTGGAGACGTTGTTGGAAACCCAAAGAACCTTGGAACTATTGAATCAATCCCCACAAGAGTATGCATGTGATGGGTCAATCTTAGATTCAACATATTTGAAGCAGAGTCCTCGTCGCCGGAAACTTACAACCCTGAATCATCGCTGATCACACATCGCTTCCGGGCTGACAACGACTTTGCTTTGTTTACCCTTTCCTCTACACTGAGCTCAGCGTCTCAATAGTCCAACCATCTGAGCTCTTCGCCGCTATGGTCTACACCGTTATGGTCATGGCGCCCCGCAAGGCCGGCGTCTCGCACGAAACTTTCACGAGTCGCTACGAGCAACATATGAGAATGATCGCGGACTTAACCGGCGACGCCGCTCCTCTCTCGCACACGAGATATTATCCTCAACACGACGACCTCACTGGCAAACCAAAGCTGCTGTCAGGCAACGAAGCCGACATGCCTTACTCCGTCGTCGTCCTGATGGAATTTGCGGACGAGGAAGCGTTTCACAGATTTTGTGCAGCTTTGGCGACTGAAGAAGCGAACGCGAAGGTCGAAGCGGACGAAGCAGGGTTTTGGGAGCGGGCGGGTATGCAAGTCATGGTCGTTGAGGGACACGGGGGCCGCAGAGTTGAGTAATCAAGAAGTCGTAGCATCATGTACAAGACCAATATGTACTCCAGCCTCGCGAACGTAACCATTCTACCGATCTGCAGGCAATCATCCCTCGTATTACACTCACTGCAGCGCCTTGTGTGCGGCAATCTCCTCATGCTGCACGCTCTTCTTGCGCATAGCGTTGTTCTCCAAATCCGCCAGCGAGGACTTGCGCATGGCGCCCGCGCCATCCTCCTCGGCGGCGTCCTTGACGTCCTGGAAGCTGACGGTGGGCACGAAGCCCTTGCTCTTCCAGGCCTTGGAGACCTTGGCGTAGAGCTCGTCGACCTGCTCGAGCGAGAGGCCCTTGGTCTCGTAGATCATGAAGTAGACGAAGGCAATGCAGATGAAGCAGAAGCCGCCCCAGACGAAAAACACCTTCGACTGCAGGTTGGCGTTGCCGGGGCCGGAGTCGACCATGTAGGGCGTCGCGTAGGCGATGGCCCAGTTCAGGAGCCAGTTGGAGGCGGTGGTCATGGAGAGGGATTTGGCGCGGACCTTGAGCGGGAAGATCTCGCCGGTCACGACCCAGGCGACGGGGCCCCAGGAGCAGGCGACTGTGAAGTGGTCAGCGGAAGCTCTGGAAGGCAGAGCAAAGTAGAGATACTTACAGAAGAAGATGTAGATGCAGACGAAGGCAATAAGAGTCCGCTGGGCGACAAGGTTGTCAAGGCCGGCGCCAGTGCCGACACCAGCGACGATGAATTGGCAAGTAGCCATACCGATGGCACCTGAGATGGAAGTGTTAGTCAAATACTGCCATGTCTGGTTTGAAGCAAGAGGCTTCGCTTACCGAAAAGCAGGAGCGGGCGACGACCCCAGGCCTCGACGAGGTACAGGCCAGGGAATGTTGAGGCAACGTTGACAGCGGAGGTAATCATAGAAACGACGAAAGAGTTCTTGATGCCAGAGCGAGTGAAAAATGAAGTGCCGTAGTAGAAGATGAAGTTCTGTGTGAAGCCGTTAGAATCGCTCGTCGCTCACAACGTCAAGGATGAATTCAACTTACCACACCAGTGAGCTGCTGAAGAGCCTGGAGTAGGCAACCAGTCGCCAGGCGCTTGCCCAAGTTTCCGCGGAAGCAGTCCAGGTATGTGGCCTTGCCCAAGCTCATCTCGTACTCGTGGTTGGCGGTGATCTCGCCCAGCTCCTCGACGAGCGCAGGGTGATCCACGTCAAGTCTGCGAAGAGTGGCGAGAGACTTAGCCGCCCTCTCCGGCTTGCCACGCTTGATCCACATGCGAGGAGTCTCAGGCAGGACAAGCATGCCGAAGAAGATGATCAAAGCCCAGGCGAACTGGACGGCAATGGGGATGCGGTAGCTGCCGGTGTTGTCGTGGTTCTTGGTGGCGTTGTCAACGATGGCGGCAAGGAGGAGGCCCTGTGTGTGTGTAAGCTTGGGATATCTGAGTTTGGCAGTGGGCGGCGATACTCACGATGGTGATGGCCAATTGGTAGGCGCCGACGACGGTACCACGAATCCACTTGGGTGCAGTCTCTGATTGGTAAAGTGGAATCAACGCTGAGACCATACCGACACCGTAACCAGCAAAGAAACGGCCAGCTGTGAAGAGAGGGATGGCGACGGCAATGGTCTGCAGAACAACACCGAGACAGAACACAACCATGGTGACCATGAGACCAACTCTGCGACCGAAGAAGTCCGCGGTAGGAGCTGCTGTGAGGGCGCCAACTGTTCAAAGAAGTCAGTCATCGTTCTGAGCGTCAAAGCTCCTTTATTGTTGAGCCTTACAGAAAGTTCCGGCAGACTGTCAAATGTTAGCAATGTTTTTGGTTCAGCGAGCCCTCATTCCGAGCTTACCAGAATAGAAACAATCAAAGATGATTGCGAAGCAGTAATGGCTGGATCGCCAAACTCATCTACTGCGCCGGTAGAAAAGGTCTTGAGCCAGTAAGGCATGGCCAAGATGCCACCGATGGTACCGGTGTCATAACCGAAGAGAACACCGCCGAAAGCAACGAAAAGACCAACAGCGATGGCAGGCCATGCTGAACCAGCAGTGCCCGGGGGCGGTCTGAGGGTGATCGGCATGCTGTATCAACAACCAAGTGAACCGATTTCTCTCTTGATGTTGACGAACAAGTGGGATTGGAGTGTTGATCAAGCGCGGTTTGTCGGAATTAGAAGATGTGTGAGTGATGTGAATCTGCTCGCAAACAAAGCTGGGTAGTTCAAGAGGCACAAGGCAAACGCTGCTGTATCACTCTACCAACACCGCGGGCACGGCGCTCTTTATGCCAGATGAGTTGTGGGCATCCCCGAGGGGCACCGCAGAGCACGTACCTCCGCAACCCCATGGGTTGAAGTCCGACGGTGATCCAGATCCTACGTCGGGAGAGCTAGAAGAAGGCTAGCTTCGTACCGTGATCGGCCCTTCTTCTTAGCGCTCGCGCTTCTCACTGGCCTGCGAGAGCCGGAGTAGTCCAGACATCTGGGGATTGCGTGGAGAACCCCGCCGGAGATGGCTGCTGCCCGCAACTCTAGAAGTGAGATTGTCTTTTTCCTCATAAGCTTCTTGCCATGGAGTCCAGCTTGCCGACGATCTTCATAGAGAACGCACAAGTGATGATGCTCACATCGCCAGCGCTTCTACATGCCAACTTCAATCGTCATGCTAATGCAACGAGACATAAAGACAACCCCGGCGCCGGATTTACATCTGACATGCTCTTGACGCACGGGGCTCCCCAGCAGGCGGGGACCAGGGCCCTGATTGGCATATGCTCCAGCATGGGTGTCGTGTGCGAGCCAGAGCTACATTGAAGACGGCTAGCCCGCCTCCTCTACGGTGTGGGCGAAAAGGTTGGGTGCGTGTTAAGCTTGGAGGGGAAAGGGCAGTTGATGCTTGGTGAGGGTGTGGCGTGCATCGTCCGTCTGATCCGTGCGTCCAATCTCAGCCGGCCGCCATGGCACTTTGGCCGTGGCGCGGCAACAAATGGCGCGGGCGAGTACCCGAAGTCTGCGGCCAACGTGACCGATTGCCACGCTATCCCCTGCAGGTGGGTGGGAAGTTATTTGGAGGTATCGTGGTACTCACGCTGAGAGACCCCGCGTGGCCTCAAACCCTCTCCCAAAGCTTCGGCGAGAGCCGTTCGACTGCACGCAGAGCCGGGTTGCCACGCAAGGTAGGTTTCTAGAATATGAGGCTGACAACTCCGATGTCATGACTGTGACTTCAAGCAGGAGTTGTGCTTACGTCCGTCAACTTGCTGACAAGAAAGATGAAGTCGCTCAAGTCTTGCTTGGCCCGGCCAAGGGAAGGCTTCGAACGGCTTGGCCGGTAATTGGTTCGCTTTCCGTGAAAGCTAGATCCTGGCCGTGCACATTAATGCGGCTGGCGCTCTTCACAATCGAATCGCGTCTTCTAGTCTTGCTCTGCCATCCGCGTGGTGGCAGATCTGTGCTACTCCCGAATGTGCCCTTGCTCAGACTCTACCGTCCGCATCCGTCTGCGATATTCGTCGTTAAGCAGAAATACTGTCGCCACACAGGCTGTCACCTACCCGATGTTCTGCGGTGCTCGTGTGTTTGGTTTCGGTGGTACTCCGGCGAAAAAGCGAGAGGTCCCCGGCAAGTGCGGCGAAGGAAGAGTCCAGACCGACGCCGCGAGAAAGTGACCTGAGAGCCTTACAAACGCCACACAGCCACATGATGCTTTGAATACGTCGAGTTCTTCAGCCTTACGGGCAGAGCCAAAGAACTGCTCGCGTGCCGTTGTTGATGTCGAGGCGTGACGAGGCGTGACGAGGCGGTCATGGCTTGCAGTCTGTATCTATGCATTACAATTGTCATTACTATATTCTATGGTTGCCTCTGTTACGAAGCGCGTGTCTAAAACTTCGTTGTATGAACGTATTCCCATCTATCGGTTTTGTCGTCACTTTTTGTTCGCGGCGTGGTAATCTCGTGCCTCTATTGCTTCGCCTTGACACCGTGCTCGGTCATCATGAGTTCGCCATCTCTCTCCCTCTCGAGAGCCCGGACTTTGGCCTCGGGGATGGTCAGGCACTGGATTCCGAGGTATTCGCAGATCGCATTCACGACCACGAAAGCCCAGCGGAAGTAGATGACCACACTGATGAAGAAGTATGTCCAGAGATATCCAACTTCGACTGTGGCGGAGACTGGGGAGAGGCCAATCAAGGGTAGCCAAGCGAGGACGGCGCCTCCTCCGAGCGGTACCAGCAGAACGGTCCAGTAGGGGAACGGCTGTCTGGTGAGATGTGCCAGGATGATTTTGGTGGTCATGCGACCAAAGACGAAGGACAGGGTCAGGCACAGAAGGACAAGGTGATTGTCCGAGAGAATGTGCGAGTAGGGAGATCCGAGCCACGCGCACAAGGTGCCGACGAAGAAGAACATGGAGAACCACTCCAAGAAGAGAGGTGCGACTGACAGTCCCTTAGCGCGGCGTGCTTGCGCAACGTTAATGACGCAAGACGGCAAGTGAGCTGTGCAAAAGGCGAACAGGATGATGGGGACCCAAAGGTCGAGGAAGCTGGTATCGCCCAACAAGGCCTCATAGCCGAAGAGCTTTGCCAGAGGCTCTGTCCAAAGTCCCGCGCCCCAGATGCCGCTTGCGGCCATGATCAGACTGGCGATGAGGAGGCCTTCGGTAGGGCCGTTGAAGTAGCCCAGGTATAGGGTGTGAGTGTGGTAAGTCTCCCATGTGCTGAAGAACATGGGAAGGCAAGGCACTATTGCTGTGAAGGCACCCAATCTGGTAGATCCAAGTCCCATCGCGCTAGCTTCAAGAAGCGAGGCGAGAGTGCAGTTCAGACTGTCAATGCCATGGTCGAAGAGCTCACCGAGACCAGAAGAGGTACCGGTGCGGCGGGCTTGCTTGCCATCGATGTTGTCCATGGTGCTGTATGCCCAGACTCCGAGTGCATAGCAATAGCACACCCAAGCCTGCTTAGGGCCGAGCAGGTCCGGGTCCATAAGCTCCAAAAGGCCGACATTGAAGATGATGCAGAAGAAACCCAGCAAGGTCACCATATTCGGTGCCAGCCATAATGGCAAAAACTCCACGCAGAAATTCCACTGACCATTATTGTCAGTGAGTGGCAGCTTGCAGCATAGTGTTTACGTGAATTTGGAGGCGTACGTAGTGTTTCAGAACATGCTGGGAAATTGGTGACTTATCCACCGAGGAGTACTTGTACGTCCGGAAATGCCTAAGGGCATCATCCGACACGCACTCCTTCTGCGCATTGCCTACCATTTCCGTCAGAGAGTTCATCTTGTCGTCGCTATCGCAGAGGCATCAAAGTCGTGAAAGGGTAACGCGTAGGAACTTTGAATTCTTTCGCGAAATGCAGATCAGGGGGCACCGACTTCTCTTCTGGGGCATTTTTCGGCCGAGCGCTCGTCTACGGTCGCTAGTGTAAAGCACGCACAACCGGCTCATCCGCTCACTCATATAACATCAGACGCGTGGAGGGTGATGCGTCAAAACCGGAACGAGGACGCGTGTGAAGGAGTCTGGAGAAATTGTTGGAGGGACTGGGATCTGCAGGTTGTGCCTGAAGTACCGGGGTCGTTCAGCCAAGGTTGAGCCCCTCACGCCTCATCGTGCAGCTGCGGGTGGGTGTACACGAAGTCGGGATGCTCGCCTTGCCATTGGCTGCATATTCTGTTGCTCGTGCACTGACATGTGATCGAGCCGCCGCAAACGCGAAAAATACAACAATTAGCCAACTCCATGTCAGGACTGCATGCTATCTATCAGAGCAGACCAACCCCCTTCACAGCTTCACATTCGTATCCAGGCTGCCAGAATATCTCCGACACGCATCGCCGCCACCAAACAGAAACTTGAAACCTCAGCAACTTTGAACAAGCTTCTTTGCTTCATGTCGTGGCACCATGAATTGATCCACGGGCACACCAAGCTTGCCACAAACACCGTGGAGCACACGCTCAGGCTTGTGTCGCGTATTACTGGTACCCATCAGAACCCGCGACTTTGATCCTCGTGGTAAATTCCGGGTTAACCAGCGGGTTGTGCAGCTCCGCGATGGTGCTCATACACGCCGCCGCCGGATCACCGGAACCAGACAGGCTTCCAGCCCAATATTCGTTTCCCGGGAAGGCGTTCCCATCCCACGCGTAGCTCAAAACCAGCAGCTCGTCTCCCTCCAATTTCTCCGCGGGATCACGACGACTGAATATTGCCCGAATGCCCTTCTTAGCCCCGATTTCTGTGACTTCCCGCTCCACCTCTGCAGGCACTTTGTCAACGTAGGCCCACTCAGACCCTGCAGGCAGATTGTCCATGTAGGCGAACTCGACTGTTCCAACACATCCCAACTCCAGCTCTGCAATCGCTTCCCCAAAAGCTGAGACATACCATCCGGGCTGCCGGCGGTCGTACTCCCAGACTCCTATCCCGAGCCCGACGACGTACGCCCACGCCTTCTTGTCCGCTTCTTTGGCACGGGCATTTGCCTCGAGGAGGAACATGTCTGCCGGGACGCGGATCCGTGCCTTGTACATTGGCACGTCGAAACTAGCAGCGAAATCTCGTGTGGCACCGAGAAAAGCGTGAATCATAGAGCTGACTCGTGGGTCAGGGGAAAAGAGTAATTCCTCGTCCGTCATCGGCGGAGGCAGTACATGCACGGAGTCCATGCGATGCTCTCGCTCGAAGCGAGCACCGACAAGGCCGATGATGATGCCTCTCTCCTGGTGTGGCTTTTCAGGTTCGAGGCAAGCCTTATTGTAGCGATTGCCAGTATTGATGAAGTGGGAGGGTCCACTGACTCCGATAAGGGAGGAGAGCATGATTTCGTCGTAGCTCAGATACTCTTGCAGGGACAAGTGCTCGTTGAGGTGCTGCATGGCGGTGCCGTTGCGATCCCACTCACCGTACCCATAGGTCAGTACTGTGCCATCGCGGAGCACCGTGTAGTCTTCAGCGCCTAAGAAGGTGAACGGACGCTTATGGATCAGGCGGACGACGAGCTGGCGCCAGTTGAGCGAGAAGTAGAGCGCCTGCTCATAGAGAGATCCGTAGGTACGCTTGTACGTGAGGAAGGCATCCAGAAGATGGGGATAGCGGGGATGGATGAGGATGTGAGTAGCTCTTGCGTCTGAAGCGATGCTGTCGGCCGGGAAGTTGGCAATGCGGTTGTTCTTGGTAGGTGGCTTTAGGACCAAGTTATCTAGTGTCAAAGACACGGCATCGCTATTGTTAGACATGGCTTCAGTGCGATGAAGTGGCGTTGTTGTCTTTGGTGGTGGTCAGGCGAAAAGTTTTCCGCTCAGTCAAATCAACAGACGCAGGTAGGCGCAGGGAAGGAGCCTCATTCACCGGTCTCCAGGCAACAGTTCAGAGTCAACTCCAGTCCTCACATCGCCTCCTTCACAAGCGTCTAGTTCGCCAGGCGACAAGAAGAGACACGTCGATCGGACCTACTATGAGCTTGTACTACACCGACGCAGACATCTCATCACAGCATCTATGACAAGTACCATGAGAGTATGAGATTCGCGAATGTGTTCATGCCCCAGGCTTCTGTGAATTTATATGTTTCGAGATTAAGCTTCGCGCTAGCGAGTCATGCACTCGCAGCAACTTTCACATCATCGCAAAGCTATCGCGTGGCACTACCACCCGCAAGTCTCTCGGAGGCCGCTTCTTCTACTCAACACCAAACCGACATACACGGCTCGTTCGCCCAATAGCGGACACACACTGCCGTGATGTCGAACCAACAGAAAGGCGGCGCCGGCGGCGGCGGCGACAACAACATGAGCCAGTACAAGTATGGCGCAATGTCCAACTTGGTCCTGCAGGCGGACCGACGTTTCGTCTCGCGCCGCGGCGATGAGAATACTGGCGACCCCGAATCGCTTGCGGGCCGCATCAGATTGGGCGATATGGGCTCGAGAACAGCACGCGAGGCCGCGCCCGCGCGCCCGCCGGCGATGGACCAGGCGCGCAAGAGGAAGCGGACGGAGCCCGTGCAGAGCTCGAGAGCCGCTGGTGTGCTGAGCCAGGCGGATTTGAATATTGAAGGACTGCGGTACAGGCCTCGGACGGCTGCGACGAAGGATGTCTACGATCTCATTGCGACTGAAGTCGCCCGAAAGATGGGTGGCGATTACGGGCTTGCGGTCACGGCATCGGCGACAGATTCGATTCTGGAGTATCTGAAGGATGAGACGCTGAAGGATTTCGACAAGAAAAAGGAGATCGATGATATCCTGGGCGTGCATCTCACCAGCCAAGAGATGAACATGCTGGTGAATTTGGGAAAGAAGATCACAGATTACGATGCGCAAGATGAGGATGAGGAAATGGGCGAGGAAGCGGGCGAGGGCGCGGATATCGATGAGCGTCAAGGTGTGGCTGTCGACTTTGGCGAAGAAGACGAAGAGGAGGAGGGCAAGGGCCAGACTTTCGAGGTACGAGATGAGGACGAAGAATCTGAGGATGAACTCCAAATGGGGACCGAGGAAGTCACAGGCGAGACTGATGGCCCTCCACCAGCCGCCGCTGATGAGGAGGAAGCGGATGACGATGGAATGGTAATAGAGAACCGAGCACAGCGTAAAGATGTCGAGCAGGACCCCGACATTGTACCCGCGCACGAGATCGACGCATACTGGCTACAAAGACAGATTGGCCAACTCTATGAAGACGCACACATTCAATCGGAGAAAACGCGAGAGTCGGAACAAATCATGTCGGCTTTGGAGGACGACTCCGGCGAGCCCAAGCCCCTACGCGAGGTCGAAAACGATTTGATGGAGCTCTTTGATTACGAGCATTCTGAGCTCGTTGGCAAGTTCGTCAAGAACAGAGACAAGATTGTGTGGGTGCTCCGATGGCAGCGCGCCGGTGAAGACCAGCAGGCGCGATCAAATGTGGAGAAAGAGATGGTCGGTGCGGGACACGCTGCAATCCTGAAAGAGTTGAGAGGTCGCGATGAGCCTTCAAAGGATGGCAAGGCGAAGCTGAATATTAAGCTTGATCCGATGGAGTTGGATGCGAAAGCACCTGCACCAGAAGTGCAGGAAGCTCCTCGAGACGGCCTCGTCGGTGGACTGCAGCCCCGTCGCACACTTAATGTCGAAGATCTCAAATTCGACCAAGGAAATCACCTCATGACCAACCAGAATGTCCGCCTACCCCAGGGCTCAACAAAGCGAACGTTCAAGGGCTACGAAGAAATTCATGTCCCTGCTCCGAAGCCGAAGTTCGACCCTTCAGAACCGCTGAAGCCTACTTCTGAGCTTCCAGCTTGGGCCCAAGCCGGATTCGGATCTTCAAAGTCGTTGAACCGGATCCAAACAAGATGCTATCCGACTGCGTTCGAAGACGATGGCAATATGTTGATCTGCGCTCCAACTGGTTCCGGCAAGACCAACGTCGCTATGCTGACTATGCTGCGTGAGATCGGCAAGCACCGAAATCCTGGGACTGGCGAAATCGACCTGGATAGCTTCAAGATTGTCTACATCGCTCCACTCAAAGCCTTGGTGCAGGAGCAAGTAGGCAACTTCGGCAAGAGATTGGAGCCGTATGGGATTACTGTATCTGAACTTACGGGTGACCGACAGCTCACAAAGCAGCAAATCGCGGACACGCAAGTCATTGTTACTACTCCTGAGAAATGGGACGTTATCACCCGCAAGGCTACCGACACTAGCTACACGAACCTGGTCCGCCTCATCTGTATCGATGAGATTCATTTGCTTCACGACGACCGTGGACCTGTACTTGAGAGCATCGTTGCAAGAACCATTCGACGTCAAGAACAGACTGGAGACCCCGTCCGCATTGTCGGTCTATCTGCTACTTTGCCGAATTACCGCGACGTTGCCACATTCCTGCGTGCGGACCCACAGACCGGTGTGTTCCACTTTGACGGTAGCTTCCGCCCTTGTCCTCTCAAACAGGAGTTTGTTGGCGTCACAGACAAGAAGGCCATCAAGCAGCTGAAGACCATGAACGATGTCTGTTACACCAAAACCCTTGAGCAAGTCGGACAAAACAAGCAGCAGATGCTCATTTTCGTCCATTCGCGCAAGGAAACTGCGAAGACCGCCAAGTATATCCGGGATAAGGCGATGGAGCTCGAGACCATCGGTCAGATCTTGCGCACAGACGGCGCCACTCGCGAGATTCTGCGTGACGAGGCTGACAGTGCGGGTAACGCTGATCTCAAGGATGTCCTGCCCTACGGATTTGGTATCCACCACGCTGGTATGAGCAGAGCCGACAGGACGACCGTTGAAGACCTGTTTGCCGACGGTCACATCCAAGTATTGGTGTGCACAGCCACGCTTGCCTGGGGTGTCAACCTTCCCGCTCACACCGTCATCATCAAGGGCACCCAGGTCTATTCTCCTGAGAAGGGTAGTTGGGTCGAGCTCAGCCCGCAGGACGTGTTGCAGATGCTCGGTCGCGCCGGTCGTCCTCAATACGACACCTACGGTGAAGGTATCATCATTACTTCACAGGGAGAGTTGCAATACTACCTCTCCTTGCTGAACCAGCAGCTCCCTATCGAAAGTCAGTTCGCTTCTCGTCTGGCCGACAATTTGAACGCGGAAATCGTTCTCGGCAACATTCGGACCAGAGACGAGGGTGTCCAATGGCTTGGATACACCTATCTGTTCGTCCGTATGCTGCGTTCGCCGAACCTGTACCAGGTCGGTGCAGAGTACGACGACGATGAAGCCTTGGAGCAGAGGCGAGTGGACCTGATCCATTCGGCCGCGGTGATGCTCGAGGCAGCCAGCCTGGTCAAGTACGACAAGAAGTCGGGTCGCTTGCAGTCGACAGAACTGGGTCGTGTCGCCAGTCACTACTACATCACGCACAATAGTATGTTGACCTACAACCGCAACATCCAGCCATCCGTCAGCCCGATTGAGCTGTTCCGAATCTTCGCTCTCAGCGAGGAGTTCAAGTACATCCCTGTGCGTCAAGATGAGAAGCTCGAGATGGCTAAGCTCCTTGGACGTGTGCCTATTCCGGTGAAGGAGACCATCGATGAACCGCACTGCAAGATCAACGTCCTTCTTCAGGCGTTCATTAGCAGATTGAAGCTCGAAGGCCTTGCGCTCATGGCAGATCTCGTGTACGTCACTCAGTCAGCTGGACGTATTCTGCGTGCGATGTTTGAGATCGCTTTGAAGAAGGGCTGGGCAGGTGTTGCTAAGGACGCTTTGGCTCTCTGCAAGACGGCAGAGAAGCGAATGTGGCCAACAATGACGCCTCTGCGCCAATTTCCCGAGTGCTCACCTGAGATCATCAAGAAGGCTGAGCGTATCGATGTACCATGGCAGCAATACTTCGACCTTGACCCGCCCCGCATGGGTGAGCTGCTTGGTATGCAGAAGCATGGACGCCAAGTTTGCAACATGGTCGCCCGTTTCCCTAGGCTGGACGTTCAGGCGCAAGTTCAACCCATCACCAGGAGTATGCTCCGCGTAGAGTTGACTCTCACACCTAATTTCGAGTGGGATGACAACCTTCATGGCCGCGCCGAGAGCTGGTGGATTATCGTCGAGGATTGCGATGGCGAACAGATTCTCTTCCACGATCAGTTCCTCCTTCGGAAGGACTATGCCATCTCCGAGATGAACGAGCACCTCGTCGAATTTACCGTCCCGATCACCGACCCCGTGCCACCTAACTACTTCATTACTGTGGTTTCGGACCGTTGGATGCATGCTGAAAGCAAACTCGCGCTGAGCTTCCAGAAGTTGCACCTGCCCGACAAGTTCCCCGCTCACACGCCTCTGCTTGAGTTGCAGCCGTTGCCGGTCGCTTCGCTGAAGAGACAAGAGTTTGTGGACCTCTACCCCGATTGGAGTAACTTCAACCGGATTCAGTCGCAGACCTTCAATCACCTGTTCCAGTCAGATGACAGCGTCCTCATTGGATCTGCTGCTGGCAGTGGAAAGACTGTATGTGCAGAATTTGCTCTCCTCAGACACTGGTCCAAGCAAAACCCCGGTAAGGCTGTCTACGTTGCGCCTTTCCAAGAACAAGTAGATGCCCGACAGAAATCCTGGCAGGCCCGTTTCTCTGGTCTGGCAGGTGGAAAGGAAGTTGTGAAGCTAACTGGTGAGACTGCCGCCGATCTGAAGCTGCTCGAGCGCGGTGATCTCATCCTGGCGACACCTGCGCAGTGGGACATGATGTCTCGCCAGTGGCAGCGCCGCAAGAACGTCCAGAATACAAAGCTGCTTATTGCAGACGACTTGCACTTGCTCGGCGGTCACGGCGGCTACGTCTACGAGACCATCGTCTCTCGAACTCAAGCGATCGCCGCGAACCTGGAGACCAACGTTCGTATAGTCGGACTGAGTGTCTCGCTCGCAAACGCCAGGGATATTGGCGAATGGATTGGAGCCAGCAAGCAGACTATCTACAACTTCAGTCCTGCGGTGCGACCTATCCCGCTTGGTCTGCATCTGCAGTCTTTCACTATTCCTCACTTCCCTTCACTCATGCTTGCCATGACGAAGCCTACGTACCAGGCTATCCTTCAGCACTCCTCTGACAAGCCCGCTATGGTGTTTGTGCCCAGCCGCAAGCAAGTGCGCGCGACAGCCTCTGACCTGCTCGCTGCTTGCGTTGCAGATGACGACGAGGATCGCTTCTTGCACGCCGATATTGAGACCCTTTCGCCATTGCTCAAGAAGGTCAAGGAGAGATCGCTGGCCGAGTCGCTCTCCCACGGTATTGCTTACTACCATGAAGCAATGTCTGCCGGCGACAAACGCATTGTCGACCACCTCTTCAGCCAAGGTGCTGTTCAGGTCATGTTGGTGTCGAGAGACTGCTGCTGGGAGATTCAGAGCTCCGCGTACCTTGTTATCATTATGGGCACGCAGTTCTTTGAAGGTCGCGAGCACCGATACATCGACTACCCGATCAGCGAAGTTCTGCAGATGTTCGGAAAGGCAGGCCGCTCTCTCGAAGACAAGGAGTCTCGCGGTGTCCTGATGTGTCCGGCCGTCAAGCGCGAGTACTACAGCAAGTTCCTCAAGGAGGCTCTTCCGATCGAGAGTCAACTGCAGACTTTCTTCCACGATGCCTTCGTCACCGAGATCAGCACCAAGACGATTGAATCCACTCAGGACGCTGTGGACTGGTCGACCTACACATACTTCTACCGTAGACTGCTGGCGAACCCCAGCTTCTACGATTTGCAAGACACATCACATGACGGCTTGAGCGCATATCTGTCAGAGCTGGTCGAGTCGACTCTCAAGGAGTTGTCAGAGGCCAAACTGATTGAGCTCGATGAGGACGAGGACACGGTCGAGCCGATGAACGCCGCCATGATCGCAGCCTACTACAACATCTCGTTCATCACCATGCAGACCCTGCTCCTCTCGCTCAAGCGCAATACCAAGCTCAAGGGCATTCTGGAAATCATCACCGCGGCCACCGAGTTCGAAGACATCCAGATCCGCCGACACGAAGAGCACGTCCTGCAGCGCATCTACGACCGCGTGCCCGTGAAGCTCGGCGAAGTCAACTTCGAATCCCCTCACTTCAAAGCCTTCGTCCTCCTGCAAGCCCACTTCTCCCGCATGCAGCTCCCCACGGACCTCGCCAAGGACCAGGAACTCGTCCTGCGCAAAGTCCTCGGCCTCCTCTCGGCCTCCGTCGACGTCCTCTCCTCCGAAGGCCACCTCAACGCCATGAGCGCCATGGAGATGAGCCAGATGGTCGTGCAGGCCATGTGGGACCGCGACTCGCCGCTCAAGCAGATCCCGCACTTCGAGCCGGAGGTCGTCGAGGCCTGCAACGCCGCCGGCGTCAACGACGTCTTCGAGTTCATGGAGGCCATGGACCCCAGCGAGAACCCCAACTACGGCAAGCTCGTGCAGGCCATGGGGCTCGGCAACGCGCAGCTGGCCGACGCCGCCCGCTTCACCAACGAGCGCTACCCGAACGTCGAGCTGAGCTTCGAGCTCGAGGAGCCCGACAACGTCGTCTCCGGCGCGCCGAGCGTGCTCAACGTCTCCGTCGAGCGCGAGCTCGACGACGACGAGGAGCCCAACCTCGCCGTCCACGCGCCCTTCTACCCCGCGGAGAAGACGGAGAACTGGTGGCTGGTCGTCGGCGAGGAGAGCACGAAGTCCCTGCTGGCTATCAAGCGAGTCACGGTCGCGCGCGCGCTCAAGACGAAGCTCGAGCTCGTCGTGCCGACGCCGGGCAAACACGCGCTCACGCTGTTTTTGATGAGCGCGGATTACGTGGGTGTGGACCAGGCGCCGACGTTTGAGGTCGATGCTGCGGAGGGGATGGAGGAGGACGATGAGGACGAGGACGACGAGGAGTAGGTGCGTGGTGGTGGAGTGACGTTATGTAATGGCTTGCAAAGCCTTTTTCTGTATAAGCGACTGTATCTTGACTGTGTTTTTTTTTTTTATATTATGTATGTACATATACCGCAAGCGATGCGGTCCCCACCATCTACAAAACCCGACCCTACGACACCGGCGGCTGTGCCACGCTCACGCAGCCACCGCACAAGAAGTCACAGTAAGGTAGATAGCCCGTCGAGCCCTGATCATAGATAGGCAGCAGAAACGCGCGCGGCCGACGCAAGTGCCCCAGCCGCCTGCGTGCGGCACACGCATTTCCCCCCCTTCGCAGCCGGCAGACCAGGAGGCCAACAACAATAACAATCCCCGCGCGCTGCTCTCCTCTCTTCCTGGACACATCCTATCGAGCCGCGCTCTCCGAGCAAGCAAGCAAAAGAGAAGCCCTACCGTCGCTATCGGCCCTGTTTTGCGCGGATATTGGGTCGGTGGTGGTGGTGGTGGTGGTGGTGGTGGTGGTGCGCTGGACCCGGGGGGCCGCTGATAAGAGCCCGATCTACAGTATCTACATACCTTAGCCAGCTAGGTATGTGGAGCGCGAATACAATAATGCCGAAGAGATACGGCGGACGCGGGTTCCTCGGACGCCGAAGTTGAGGAATGGGGTATGACTGTTGTGCTGCAATTAAGCTTTTTTTTTTCTTTCCCCAATTGCTGATGGGATGCTTGGGAGAACCATGGGCTTCTGGTATCGCATGGGGACGACGATAAAGCGATAGCGATCTGGGGGGTTGGGGCGACTGGATGGATGGGGGATCGAGTGCGGCCGGATCGGATCCCTGCTCACCTGCAGACGCGGGCGCGCGCGCGCGCGCCCTTCCAGCTTCGGGGGAGATGGGCTTCGTTTCGCGAGCGGTGGGAGATTCTGTTTCGCAGGGGAGGGAAAATGGATGTAGGATCCGCCGGAGCGGGCTCGCTGTGAAGGGCAGGGTCGCGGCGTCCCGTGATCTTTTGCCGTTCTGAGTTCTAGAAGCAGGCGCTTGGCTAACTTAGTAGTCGGAAGGATTTCGCGTTGCAGGAGGATCTTGCTCAAGCGGCTCGGACGGACTGTGACTGCCTCGTGGCTTTGGGGAGGGGCTTCGAGCAAGTGGCGAATGGCGTTTCTGGCGGACTGTTGGGCTGCGCGCATGAGGAGATCTTGACGTTGCCTGGGGCATGTTCGTCTTCGAGATCATGATGACTTCGCGATGCGTCGCCAAAGTAGCCTGTCGCTGGACAAAGCTTCAGCGTCGGAGGGGTCCCAAGATGTCTCACTCGCCAACGCTCGCATTGATCAAACGGACCAAACGAGGATGCACTGTAGGTAATTCGTGGTAATCAAGGTTGCCCGTCCCTACTGGTCGCACGTCAGCCGATCTCGGCAGACGGACGGAGGCCATGCGGCCGCACTACTGCCACGGCGATGCGACGGCTGATGCGACGACTGATGCCACGTTGACGAGGGCCGCTCGGGACATCGTGACCCCGTGTTCGGCGATTATTAGCTTGAGAAGCTACCACGGTTGTCGACGCGTACGCGCTGCGCTCATGATGCCCGTCGCGGACCCCGCGGGCCTGAGAGCGTGTGTGGAGGACGGTCTGCGAGCGCAAATCGCGATCGCGGTTGGAATTCCTCCTCGTTGCTTGGGCGGGCGCTGAACTTGGCCCGGAAAGGCAACGGGCCGATGCCGGGTGATCTGGAGCCAGGGTGGAGGTGGAGGGTTCAGCCTTGGGCGGAGGGCGTCTCCCTGCCTCCCTGCCTCCCTGCCTATCGCGCCTCTCGCGAAAGTCAACGCGTTATCATGACCCTCGCCACTACCTACCTTACCTATGCTCCCTCACAGTGATTGAGCCAGGCGCTGGCGACGGCGGTCAGTCTCTGCTCGCCTCGTGCTGCCGCCTTCGTCTATGTGTGTACCGCACCACGCAACCACGCAGCGTCTGCCTCCACACCTCGGCTACAGGCGGCGGCGGGCAGGCAGACGGGCAGCGAGCCGTTGCTAAGGTACTGTACGACATGCGGGCGACGATATTGTGACGCGGCGAGCCGTCTTACCATCATCTTACCAGGCGAACGTGGTGCAACGCTGGCCCTGTGGAGGCCGTGGCCAGGCAGGCTCTGGCCGCAGCGGCCTGTCATCAGCGCATGTCCGCCGCAGGATGGACCGTCTGCAGACTGGTCATTGGCCGTGGCGCGGCCCAACTCCACCGGAGGCGCGTGATGCTTGGCCGGGGAGGGGTAGAGCGCTGATAGCTCGATAACAGCCGTGGACGCAGGTAGGGCTGGCTGCTGGTCTGCTGGGCTGCTGCCCGCATCGCGGCGGCCGTGGCGGATGCTGGGGCGATAGTAGGGTAAGGTAGGCCCCGCGAGATGTGCAGGGAATGTGTGTGCGTGTGTGTGCGTGTGTGTGCCACCAATCTGTCCGTGGGCGGTGACTGAGGAACCTTATACTCTTCTCGCCTCTGCTTTCGTCTGCCTCACTCCTTGTCCGGATCCCGCATCGTGGTCCTGCCATGTCCTGAGAGCACCCGTGCGATTGCGCACCACCCACCCCGCGGCGGACACGCACAACTGATGGCGGAGGGCATCCAGATCCCCTCGCCCTCGGTCTTCTTGCGCGCCAGCCCGAGCCCTCCTCGCACCCGCCCTCGCGACGACCAGCCGCCCGTGGCCAAGAATGCCCGTCGCCAGACGTCCACATCCACCGCAGCCACCACCACCACCAAGAAGGCCCCGGCTCGCAAGCAGTCGGCCGGCGCCGGAGCCGACGGCGTGCCCAAGCCCAAGCAGTCCAAGAGTCGCAACGGTATATATATACTTCGCAGCCCTTCCGAGGCCCGTCTTCAACAGACCCTCGCCGCGGGAGCGCAAGCGTGCGCGTGCAGGCCAGGCCGTGTACTGATCGGGACCCCTCACAGGCTGCGTAACGTGCAAGGCCAAGCGACTGAAGTGCGGCGAAGAGAAGCCCGGCTGCCAGCAGTGCGCCAAGCGCAAGGTTGAGTGCGGCGGCTACAGGAAGGACTTCAAGTGGCGCCCGTTCGAGGAGACCAACGTCAAGGTCAACATCGACCGCCAGAAGCGAGGTATGTGCGGTGGTAATTGAGATACCGCGGGGCCATGATTGCCACTGACGCTGACTCTACGCACAGCGTCACCACCGAGACAAGTACAGACTGATAAAAATACAAGGAAAGAATCACGTCCTTCAGATGCCGGCTCTGTGCCTCAGGCTGGCCCGTCAAACCCGTCCAAGGACGTAAGAGCGTCGAGGGACAGCGGCATTGGCAACACCGAGGGCGACGAAGATGCGTCGTCCGCTTTGCAACTTCCACAGCGGCCGGCACCCCGTCGCTCCACCACAGGCGAGCCATCCGGTCTGCAGAGACCCATCTCTCCGATTGTGGAAGATGCAGGGCCACCCGCTTCCTCTGGGAGCGCACCCGCGACACCCTTATCTAAGGACACTGCAAGTGTGCCGATCCCTTCGATAAGCCCGCGAACAGTCCTCAACCGCTCTTCGTCTGTGGGCGGTGCCGGTGCTGGCTCTCTGAATGGAGGCTCGCCTACTCTCACCGAGATCCTCGCGCCGACGGCCGAGGTGACCATATCCGGTGATGATTATGTGCCCTTCCAGATGCCAGATGACTACCATCTCCCGCTTGATGATTTCCCACACATTGGGCCATTACCTGATGACAACGGCATCCTCGATGACAGTATCGATGAGATGCTCCAGGCGGGGCAGGCCAACGACGACCCGCAGCTGGCGTGGGCAGCACGATACATGTCGCCTCTTTCGCCAAAGGGGTCACCCAATTCCGACGGGACGATTGATACATGGCAAGGATTTATGTACAATCAGCCCGTGCTTGCTCAAGACAGCCCGGAGATGCTTTCTCTGCGATTTGACAAATTCACTTGTGGCATTCTCTCGGTCATGGACGGCCCATCCGAGAATCCATGGCGCACACTGATTTGGCCACTCGCGCTGAATTCCCCAGCGCTTTACCATGCAGTTTTGGCGATGACTGCTTACCACGCTTCGCAAGATTTGCCTCGACTTCGCCTGACGGGACATGAGAATAAAGCGGCGAGCATCCGTTACATCCAAGAAGGTATAAGAGACCACAGCATGACGGACCAGACGGCGATTGCAACAGCGTTGGCCCTTGGTTTTTCCGAATCGTGGGATCAGCACACTGCCACCGGCAACACTCACATCAAGGGCGCACAAGCTTTGGTCAAGCGAGCTCTGTCTGATCACCACAGAAACCCTCTTCGCGATGGCGAGCTCGCTCGACTCAAGTTCTTGTGTAACGCATGGGTCTACATGGACGTCATTGCTCGTTTGACATCCGTCGACAGCGACGAGTCCAACGACTTCGACAACACCTTCCTCTTCTCATCCGACGCGCCGCAAATGGTCATGGGCGAGCCCGGAATCCGCGGCTTCGGCATCGACTTCGGCATGCCCATCGACGCCCGCGTCGACCCCCTCATGGGCTGCGCAAACACCCTCTTCCCCCTCATCGGCCGCGTGGCAAACCTCGTCCGCAAAGTCTGCCGCTCAATGAAAACATCCCCGGCCCTGATCAGCCAAGCCAACGACCTCAAAATCGCCCTCGAAACCTGGGACCCGCCCACCTACATCGAACCCCCCGAGGACCCAACCTGCCAAGTCCAACACACGCTCCAAACCGCCGAAGCCTACCGCTGGGCCACCCTCCTCCACCTGCACCGCTCCGTCCCCGAGCTCCCCTCCCTCCCTTCCACCGAGCTCGCCGAGAAGGCCCTCAGCTACCTCGCCACCGTGCCCCTCGCCTCCCGCACCGTCGTCGTGCACATCTACCCGCTCATGGTCGCCGGCTGCGAGGCCGTGTCGTGCGAAGACCGCCAGTGGATCCGCGAGCGCTGGCGCGCGCTCGGCCAGCGCATGCGCATCGGCGTCATCGACAAGTGCGCCCTCGTCACGGAGGAGGTCTGGCGGCGCAAGGACGCCTACGAGGCCCAGCCCAGCGCCTCGCGCCGGCTCGTCGCCACCGCCGAGCTGCAGCCCGTCCGCCGCCGCGGCGAGCCGCTCAAGCGCACGCGCTCGGGCTTCGAGGACGCCGATCCGGGGAGGAAGGGCATGGTGTACAGCTGGGTCGAGGGCGACGGGGCGTTCTCGGAGGGCAGCGGGACGGGCTCGCCGGACTCGGGTTCGAGAGCGGCGGCGGCGGATGGCGAGAGGTTCCCGCGCAGGCCAAGGCCGCTGCCGCTGAACATCGGCAAGATGGACCCGGCGTACACGGTGCGCGGGCACTTGCATTGGGTCGGCGTGATGTGGGATTGGGGGTGGGAAGGTGAGTTCGCAACGCAATTGAAAGCCGGGGCTAGAGGGACGGAAGCTAACAGGATTTTCTTTCGCAGTGCTTCTCGGGTAACTTGGGCCCCCTTGCCAAAGAAAGAAGAAAAGAAAAGGCTCCGGGGAAACGACTGCATGACATTCGGGCGTTGTGGCTGGGGACGGCATCGTCTAGATTCCGGTGCGCTCTCTCGTCGCCTTTTGACCCCATCTCGGTTCTCGGTCTTCTGGTATTTTGGCGATCGCCCTGGGTTGTGGAGTTATCTGTCGGGGTGCTGAGGAGCGTGTGTTTTGCTCGAGACGAACGTGACGAAAATATCTGCTTTTTTTCCGTCCACGGGCCATCTTTAGGCCATTCAGCGAACACGGTGCTGCGTTTGGGTGTTTGGAGTTCCGTCCGCATTGATTGGAGATCTCGCTGTTCGGTTTTTTCCTTTTCTTTCTAATAAATGAAAGGTACAGGCGCGAGTGCAGGCGCAGGCGAAGGCGCAGGAAGGCAGGCTTGCTTGGTCTTATTCTTATCATAATCTCATCATCACTTTATCACCGATAGATCACGAACGAAAATCCAGAAATACGCCGCCGACCCTCGTGACCGTCCAAACAGCGAAGTCCACAAAAGCATCCCACTCCCATCGTTCCTGCAAGTAAAGTAGCGGCCGTGGCCTTATCGCTTACCAGAAACAGCAAACTTCGCGGTCAAACCACCCACCACTTAATCGACCGCGCGTCCCGATCCGGTAGTCTTTTGCGACACTGCCCCGCGACGCTGCTTGTGGGACTCGCGGGCAGCATTCGAGCCGCGTTCGAGTCTTGGGGAGTGAGGGGCTTTCGTGGGCTGACTTACTCGCGTGCGATCCGAAGTGTTTTGGTGCAGGTTGCTGAGGCAGGACTGGGCGTGTTAGTTGCCGGTTTTAGGTAGGCCGTGCGGTGGTGTGCTTATCTGGCTGGGAGCGTCAGGGTGAGTGCGTGGGGAGAGGGAGAGGGGTAAGGTAGCTGGTGGGATTGGGTCGTTGTTGCGCGCGTGTATATAATATATGTTGTGATTGAACGGGCTCGTCGTTTTCAGGCCCGACCAATCCCTAACCCGGTTGAAGACGATTGGCGATTCTGTCCACTGGAGCTTCGAAAAAACCTCTCTCCGCCAAAACGAACACATCGACAAAACAAAAAAAAAAAAAAAAAAACAATGGGCGCCGAACCGATCTCCTTCGAATACCACCAGAACGCGCAGACGTCCTTCAAGCCGCCTCTCATCGCCAACGAGAACGCGTTCCTGGGCGACGTCTTCACGTCCGAGAGCAACGATCCCAGCGCGCCCATCTCGGCCGGCTTCTACCGGTTGGAGAAAGGTTAGAAAGCCCCATCGACTCAGGTCCCTTCTCGAAACGATCCGTTGGCTAACGACGACGACGACAAAGGCACCCCCCTCGTATACGAATACACCTACCACGAGATGAAGATCATCGTCGACGGCAGCTTCGACATCTCGGACGAGACGGGCAAGAAGGTGCACGCGACCAAGGGCGACGTCTTTTACTTCCCTAAGGGCTCCAAGATCACGTTCGAGACGGACGATTTCGGGCTGGGGTTCTTTTGCGGGCAGAGGAAGAAGGACGGCGCGTGAGGAGGGGCGATCGAGTCTGGCTCTGAGATCTGGAGTTGTTTGGGTTATTTTGGGGGGTATACTACAAACGAAGAAGTGAGAATCCTATGATGCGGTGCCTTAAAGCGCCACCTCGTCGAACTCTCCCTTGCCGTCTTCCGCGGCCACTTTGGCCGCTTCGCCTTCGGTCGTCTCTTTCTCGCCGCCCTGCGAGCCGCTGGGCTGCGATTCGGCTTCTTCCCTGCCTTGCTCGATCGCTTTCGCCGTGTCATCTGATTCGTTGCCGTCATCGTAGTCGTCATCGTCGCTGAAATCGTCGCTCTTGCGAGGCCTCTCGGCAAGAGGAGTCCCAGCTATCGAGGCATGCGTCACAGCTCTCTCCTCAGGCCCGCCCTGCTGTAGCTGCTCCTGCTCCTGCTCCTGCTCCTTCTCCTGCTCCTGATTGAACTTCGGCGGCGGCTGCGGCGGCTCCGACGCCCCATCGTCCGTCGGCGTCCTCTCCGAGCGCGTCGGCCGCTCAGGCGTCGGCGGCGTGTGCTCGATCCTGGGACTCTCCCTCGCGGCCGCCGTGCTGACGCTCGACCGCTGGACAGCGCTCGTCCCCATCTGCCGCAGCTTCGGGTCGGCGTCCAGGTAGTAGCCGCGCACGCCGACGATGCGGCCCTCGCGCTCGCAGCCCTTGACCCAGTCCGGCACGACGACGGGCACGTTCATCTCGACGGCCTTCTCCCAGGCCTGGCCGCGCGGCTCCGTGCAGACGAAGTGCGTGGTGTCGATGCGCACGGCGTCGAGCAGCTTCGCGCCGATGCGGTTGACGGTCTCCGCGAGGCTGTCCTTGAGCTGGCCCGGCATGACGCCCGGCGTGATGGTGATGCCGCTGAGGTTCTCCATCGTGTGCGTCTTGACGGTGAGCCGCTCGGAGCTGTACTGCCCCGCGGAGGTGCGTAGCACCAGGTGGAAGGTGTACTCAGTGTCGAGGGCGAGGCCGGAGATCTTGGTGCTCAGCTTGTCCTTGGGGATGGTGCCGGCTTTGTTGCCGTTGCGGTAAAGGCTGAGGCTGCGCAGCTCGGCGCTCGCGAGGTCGATGGGGTCCCATTCGAGGACGACGCTGGTCTGGGTTGTGTTGCGGCAGCGGAGGACGGGCGGGGAGGGCGACTTGGTGCCGAAGGTGGTGTAGATGTCGGATTGCAGGGCGGAGAATTTCTGGTCGGCGACGGTCTCGGCGTGCTGGTTGCGGCCGACGTTGATGTCGACAATGCTGCCAGAGTGGATGTCGGGAGGGAGGAGGATGGAGGGGAATTCGATCTGGTATTGGAGTTTGGTTAGCATGTACAATGTCTAATGCGATAGGGTGAGAGCCGCTGGACTCACGAGGCGCTTGTCTTCGGTCAGGAGGACGGCCACACCGGCGTCGACCTTGCCGACGGTCAACGAGACGAGCATGGCGGGCTTGGTAGTGGATGTGAAAGGAGGTGGTGGTTTGGGAGGTGTTTATTGTCGATCGCAGCGTTTACGTCGAATGGAGCCAAAGCCAGCTGGAGCTGTCGCATTGCGGGTAGATCGTAGATGTGATTGGCTGATGGCTGATGTCTGTGGAAGGCTAACGGCTGCTCTACGACGGGCTCTCGAGCTCGGCTAGCCTCCTCCATGCATCTCGAGCACGTGAGTGATATAGCATTGGTTGTGATGTGACGGGAGCTAGTGGCTGTGCGACGGAAGTATGCGGGTGCGTTTGCCTTTCCAGATTGCGATTTCCGCAAAACATGAAGTGCTCCTGTTACACCCTCACCACAAGCTGTAGGCTTGCTGTGATTGGCTCCCCACCTGCGGGAACTAGCGGGTGCACCACGGGAAGTCCGAGCATGCTCCTAACATGCGCCTCGCATTCGACATGATTTCATGAGGCGAACAAGTTTAACATTCTGTCAAAATTTGCCGAAAGTGTCGGTTTTGCATGCCAGGCTTCGGGAACAGCCTGCTCATCAATCTACACATGTTTTAACTCGCGAATTGAACAGTCACGGCGTACAGAGTCACACAGCGACATGTCGGTCTGGCTATATCTTCTGTCTGGCTTGGTTGCCATCTGCATGGCGATACTGTATGCCGGACTGTTGCCTTTCGAGGGTATCGCCAACCCTACGATTTGGTGCTCACGATTCTGCCATGATCATGTTCCGACGGCTCAGCCCACGAATGAACCAAATTCGTCCTGGGACCTGCTCTATCACCTAGGGGGCAACAGTCCGTGGATACAAAAGACCTCGGGGATCATCAGTAGCGATGTTTCCGCTCCCGAGAATTGTCGCGTAGACCAAGTGCACATGGTAGGAGCAGCGTGTCCCTATTGAATCCACCTCACTGTCTGATCGTTTCCTTCTCTTCCTGTAGTTGTCCCGGCACGCAGAGCGATATCCTACTGTCAAAGCCGGCCTCCGTAGGTTGCCCTTTCATTCTATCGCTACGTGTTTCCGAGGTGCTTAGACAACATTCGCAGGGATGCTGAACCTATACCATCGCATTGCAAAGCACGACTACAGTATGAATGGCTCCCTCTCATTTGCCAATGAGTGGAACTTCTTGACGCAGGACCCCGCCAAACACTACGAGAACCTCGTCACCACTGGCCCATATGCCGGCACATTAGAAGCGTTCGCAACAGGCGTGAATCTCAGAACGCGATACACTGATCTTCTGGACGCCGCTCTGGCTCGCGGAAAGGTCACATTCTGGGCCAGTGGATCTGACCGCGTAGAGGAAACAGCAAGGTACTTCGGCGCTGGCTTCTTCGGCCTGGACTGGGAGAAGCACGCGCGATTGCAAGTGATTCCAGAAACGTCCGACCTGGGGGCCGACACACTCACGCCGGGTGACACTTGCCTCAACTACGCGAACGATGTCGATGATTATGGCCACGCTTACGGTGCCAGGATGCTGTCTGAATTTCGAGCCACATACATCCCAGCTATAGCAAGTCGCCTTGCCCAAGACAACCCTAGCCTCACGTTCTCCGAGGACGAGGTGTACGCTATGCAAGAGATCTGCGGATTCGAAACAATTGCCAAAGGCTCGTCGTCCTGGTGCGACGTCTTTACCCACGACGAATGGGAGAGCTTCGAATACGCCCGCGACGTGCTCCACTACTACCGCGCAGGCCCCGGCAACCCCTACGGCGCAACAATGGGCTGGCTTTATCTCAACGCGACCGCAAACCTCCTCCGCTCCGGCCCAGAAGCCGGCGAACTCTTCCTCAGCTTGTACGTATCCCCTTTCCGAACCCCCAAACTCCATCGCAGTACTGACCGACCCCTCCCAGCGTCCACGACGGCGACATAATCCCCCTCCTGACCGCCCTCTCCCTCCTTCCCCAAACCCCACACCTCCCCACAACCCACCCCCTCCCCAACCGCACCTGGCGCACCTCGTCCCTCGTCCCCATGGGCGGCCGCGTCATCCTCGAGCGCCTCGCCTGCCCCGCCCCCGTCGCCTGCTGGGACAACGCGCCCTTCTACCCCAACCACGTCTACTGCGAGCCGCCGCGCGACGAGCTCTCCGTGCGCGTGAACGTCAACGATGGAATTGTGGCGATTCCGGGCTGCGAGGGGGGAGTCGGCGGGAGCTGTCCGCTGGGGGAGTTTTTGGAGAGGGTGAGGAGGAGGGGCGGGGAGGTGGGGGAGTTTGGGCCGGTTTGTGGGTTGCGGGAGGGTGCGACGGCGGGGATCACGTTTTTGCATCAGTAGATGTTGATTTAGTGTAGGATGCGCGGGCATGTGCAGGAGATGCAGGGAGGCCTATTTTAGGGTGCGTGCATGGAATAGATAGATTGGAGATGAGAGCTGACTGGATCGCGATTGATGAATGATGCTCTTATCTGCCCTGGTTCGAAGATTTTTCGCAAATAATGATCGAGTGTTCGGCTGAGATATAAGAATCATCTATCTTGTGTCCCGGAATGGCCGGCCTTGTGGCTGCCTTAACGAAGTTTTACGGGGACGGGCTGCGAGGTCGTTGGAAATGCCATGATCTGGAGCCTTCTCCTCCACTGACAAATGCCCTGCGGTACATCGATGAGTAATTGACACTGGACATTCTCGGTGCTGGAATCGTTATGGTCGTCTCGACGCGTTCTCTTTGACAAATGCCCACAAGGTGGAAGAGGGGGCGCTGGCGAGACTCTTCACTAATCACACAAACCTCGCCTCCTCGGCCACGCCGAGCGAGCAGGGGTATACTTTCGCTGAAGACGCGGCACGTGAGCGAGACTCGCCCTACACCGACGCCATCAAGGAGGCTCAAAGAACGGCGGTGGAAGCGTTGTAGAGGTTGATCCAACATTCGGGTTCGGACGTCCGGATGATGATGTCGCCAAAGGACGTGGCGCTTCGTGTCACCGTGCATACCAAGAGACGTGCCAGATTACAGTTCCATGGCAAAACTTGGGGCTGTGGGTGCGAAAGTCTGTCGCCTTCCTGGACCAATCCCGCGTAAGATTATACGTAGGTGAACCTTTGCACGCAAGTTGCCGTCGGACCTACAATCAGCCGCCAATTGTGGTAATCCGACCGAGCAAGAGCACTATCGCGACTTCATCCGCTCGTGTACAGGTACGCGCAGCGCAGGCGAGGCGACAAGCTCGATACTTGATGAAGTGGCGCGAGCAGACCCGGGGTCGCGGGGTTGGTGCTCCCACCAGCGCGCCGGGGTCGACGCAAACAACAGTCAGCCTGAACGCGCTGCTGCCACCCGCTGGACATCTAATCTCGTCTTATCGACCGCGGCGGTCTGCGGGCCAGCCGTCCAAATTGCACGTGCATACACCGTGGCGTGCGGTCTCGACCCGTCGCAAAACGTGGTCGGTCTCCATGCAACTGCCAAATCCACCGCCTGCCAAGCCTGCGCGCAGACTTCAACCACATCTCCCACTGCCGGCCTGCACCACGGCCGCAGCCTCAACATGTCACCATTTCACCCGGCACCGCATTTTGCCTTCAGCAGGCGGTGCCTCCTTCCATGTGGCGATGCTTAGCAGCCATCTTCCGCTCGTCCATGCGTCCACCGGAACACAGCAGATGTATTGCACCGTCTTAGCGTGCTTATCTTGCCCCGGAGTCTACACCACTTCGGCTGTGTCCAAGACAGAGGCGTTTCTTGGCGCCTATGGAGCCCGACCCGTGCGCGCCGCCGATACCACCTCCGCCAATGTACGCGGTTCGCCAGAAGACATTGGCGCGGGCTCCTTCAATATTGGCTAACCAGTGGGGCCCCTTCGCTCCAGATGGGGAGCCCCATGGGGTTCGTCGCTAGCGGCTGTGCACGTTTCACCCACGTTGCGAGCCTCGCGAGGCTCCAGGCGCCGTTTCCTTGCATCTGCCGCGTTGGGGACCCACCTTGGCACCTTATGCGCCGCCTGTACGATGTGGGCGTACAGGCGGAATCTCAGCTCCTGCTAGCCAGCCTTTGGTCCGGACGATGAGATCGTATAAAGCGCAGATCCCCCCCAGATCCGCTCGCTCTTAAGTGGGTGTCTTGTTCTCACCGACTGCTTCTGTGTAAATTTTGTACTTCCCCTTGGTCTGGGTGATTTTTTCAAGATGACAGACGTCAAAGACTCTCGCACTCTCCACACTGAGGACGTGAACAGCTCCGATGGCGATATCGTCGAGAAGGGATCCATCGTTGGCAAGCATGGCGGCGGTCACGCCGAAAGCCTGAACGACCTCGACGACCCAGATGCTGGGAAATCTCCAGAGGAGAGGGCTGCACTCGTAAGGATACAATTCTGCCTGAATGAATGCGCCGCCGCTGACGACCGTTTAGGACAAGCAACTCGTCAGGAAGATCGATCGCTGGCTCATCCCATGGCTTTGCTTGCTCTACCTTCTCAGTTTCCTCGGTAAGCACATCTCAGCATTGGTGTAACGGATCTTGCTAATCTGAAACCTCCTCAGATCGTACAAACATCGGCAACGCTCGATTGGCGGGCATGGAGCCCGATCTCAGAATGGCTGGCCACGATTACAACAACGCCCTCACGATTTTCTTCATTTCCTACGCTCTTGCTGAGCCCATCACTAACGTCTTGCTGAAGCGTCTGACACCTCGTGTCTTCTTCACTGCCATCATTCTGCTCTGGGGCCTGATCATGACCTTGATGGGCCTGGTGAAGAACTATGCAGGCCTCCTTGCCTGTCGATGGTTCTTGGGTCTCGCTGAAGCCGGTCTCTTCCCCGGCGTCAACTACTACCTTTCCTGCTGGTACAAGCGTTCTGAGTTGGGTCTTCGCGCTGCTACGTTCTTCTCCGCTGCTGCGCTCGCTGGCTCTTTCGGTGGCTTGCTCGCTGCTGCGATCGCCCTCATGGACGGCATCGGAGGTTTGGATGGCTGGGCATGGATCTTCATTATTGAGGTAAGGTTTTCGCCAAGGTTCCTCACGAACCTACACTGACGTACGTGGACTTACGCTGACGCCGCTGACAGGGCCTTGCCACCATGTTTGTCGGTTGCTTCTGCTGGTGGATGGTGTTCGACTGGCCCGGCACTGCCCGATTCCTCACCCCTGAGGAGCGCCTCCGCGTGCGCCGTCGTCTCGCGGCTGATAACCAGTCCAATACTGCCGAGGAGTACGACCGCCGCCACGTCTACGCCGCCCTGAAAGATTGGAAGTGCTGGGGATATGCGGTCATCTACATGGGCTGCTTGATGCCGCTTTACGCCTTCTCGCTCTTCCTCCCCACCATCATCGCCGGCATGGGCCACAAGGGCACCAGGGCCCAGCTGCTCTCTGTCCCTCCCTACGCCGTCGCCGCAACTCTCACAATCGTCATTGGCTACCTCGGCGACCGCACCCGCCAGCGCGCCATCCTCAACATGATCGTGGTCGTCATCGGCATCGCGGGTTTCACCATGCTCATCGCCAGCGCTAACCCGACCATCCAGTACGTCGGCACCTTCCTCGGCGCCGTCGGCATCTACCCGACGATCCCCAACACCCTCTCGTGGTGCAGCAACAACATCGAGGGCGTCTACAAGCGCGGCGTCATCATCGGCATCGTCGTCGGCAGCGGCAACCTCAACGGCGTCGTCTCGTCCAACATCTTCCTTGTCGAGGAGAAGCCGCGCTATTGGACCGGCCACGGCATGGTGCTGGCTTACATGAGCTTGTTCCTGCTCGGCGGCACCGTCTTCATGTATCTCATGCTCAGGCGCGAGAACTCCAGGAGGCGCAGCGGTGCGAGGGATAACATGCACGCCGGCAAGACGGAGGACCAGATTTGGGTGGCGGGTGACAACAGGCCGGATTTCATCTACTCGCTGTAGATGGATTCTTGGTTCTTGGTTAGAAAGGGAATGGTCGTTTGCTGCTCTCTCCTGATTATTTAGGAACTAGTCCTGGAAATGAAAGTTATGATTCGATGATTCGATAACTCACTGCTTTTGGTTCTTTGCCGTTTCCACACTGGTCTCATGGATGGTAAATGCTGAACTGTAGCGTGTGAACTTTCTCAAGTCCATTTGGTGAGGGTGATAACATGACTGCACTGTAGTGTTTCATCGTAAGCCTGTAGCGAAAGTCACTGCTGACTGACCAAAGGGTATTTCTTCATTCCACAAGTGGCAAATGCTGAGCTATTGTGGTGAAAGGTGCGAAATGTTTCCCACCGACAGATACGGCCTTGAGACGGCGCAAATTCAATAAAGTCGAGCACTCTCGCAGTCATGGCGGCACTCTTTTGCTCAAGTAGACCTGACGTCCAAATATGCTCAATGGTGTGTGGGTCAAACGGTAACGTTGTCGCGCTTCAGGTCGCCCGAAAGGCAGGGAAGACACCACCGTGGGGTAGCGCGACCCTACCAACTCAGATCTCGACCCTGCCAGATGAAGCTCGCGTGGCATTCTTCGCCCTGTCGGTGACAGTCCGACGCCCCGGATGCTGAACTGGCAGATCTGGCGGTCGAGCGCATGGCAAAGTGGAGCCTGCGCTTGAGCCCTCCCCGTCCCGCCCGAGCCCAAAGTCTGCGCGCAAAACCTTCGCTCGAACGTCACTCTGTCGTGTCAACGCCGCAATATGACCGGATTGTCCGATTCTCGCACGGAGGACGCGTCGGATAGGGGGCCAAAAGCGCACCACGGTCCTCGAATGGTCGGCATTGTTTAAGACTAGAGATATCGACGGCTATCAACGCGCATCACCACCACGCAGCGCTCGCATCACCGGAGCCGCTCTCCGAGCACGTACGGTGCCGCAACAAGCGCAGCCCTAGGCTGCATACGCAAACAGGCGCGGTTCAAAGCACCAGATGCCTCAGAATGATGCCGCGGTGAGCGTTGGCTGACCGGCAGCGGTGCCGTTGCGTGTCGAATCTCGTGCGCTCGTGCTGTTTCTTCGAAATTCGACCTTCTCTGTTCCACTTTCGTCCGCTTTGCCGTTTACCGCAGCTGCCTGATCGAGTATGTATCCAGCCGCACGGTTGAGATCTTGCATCATCATGCCCTCCCTCTGCCCAAGCTTTCTTTCCCATCATCCTACCCGAAACCTTCTCGCTGCCCGTTAGACCCGTCTTTCACTCGACGCTAGGCCTGCCCTTGCAGACGCTATTTTCTTTCGCCTCATGGGGTCAACTATAATATCCTGCTCGACCTTCACTCTCTCCGTCGGTCGCAAGGCATGAGTGCATTCGAGCTCGCAACTCTCATCCGTCAACTGCAGTCTTTGACAGCGCCCTGATTCGTCCAGGGCGACGATTGGCGTACAGCCTTTTGTTCCTAACCAACACAGCGTTACTGCAGCTATCGGAACGAAGAGGTTTCTTCTCCATCTCAACCTTTCCACAGACGCATCGCGTTGAATAGACAGCTATGTCATCCCACGATTCTCGTCCTCAGATGGACGATCGGCAGCCGACAATGGAGACTATCCGAGAATCTCCAACTGCGCAGACGGCTCACAGCAGACCATCCGCAATGAGCAGAGCAACGGCACGTACCAATCCCACATACGCCAGCGTCACACGTCAGCCTACACATAGCAAAGCAACGCGACAGCCTACTCAGAACACAATAGCCAGCCACGGTCTTGCTGGCCCTCCTGCTTATCCGAAGAATAACGATGTTTATTACGAAGATGGCTATGAGGAAGAAAACCCTTGGATGCAACAAGAAAATGACGACCCTGGTTTCTCACTAGCAGGAAACTTCCCCAGGACTGTCAGATGGCGCCGAAATCGCCCTGGCGTTAACAGAAGCAACACCGTGAAAGCGGACGAGCGTGGCGAGACTGAACGCGCACCCCAGATGGATGTAGCCGACGAGCTGCGGGAGGGCGAGGACCAAGATCCCGTCGACGATGCTGCCTCCATTGGAGAAGAGGAGTCTATCAAACGCCAGAAACGACAGCAAAACCAGCAAGGGGGTCAACCCCACCCTTCCCATCCGATAAGTCACGAGACACCACCCTCATACCCTCCTGACATCCAGCCATTCAACTTCTGGGCGAACATCAGGATGAAAATCCAGCGCCCGTTGGCCGAGTTTCTGGGGATGTCTGTGTTCGTGTTCCTCGGAGTCAACGCCAATTTGAGCGTCTACGTTTCTCAAAGTCAATCGGGCAATCAGAACACCGTATGGTGGGTATGGGGCCTTGCGGACATGATTGGAATCTACATTTCCGGTGGTACATCCGGTGGTTTCCTCAACCCCATGCTGGTCGTCATGTTATCCATCTTTCGCGGCTTCCCAGCAAGACGCATTCCCGTGTACATCCTCGCGCAAATACTCGGCGCCTTCGTCGGTGCCCTGCTCGCTTTCGCCTTGAACTACGACAGCATCATGCACCTCGACGGCGCTCTGCTCCCCGAAACGACGGGCGTCAACTTCTACACGCAGCCGCAAGCCGACTATATCTCCGTCGGAACTGCCTTCTGCGTCGAGATGCTTGGCAGCGCCGTCATCGCCTGCTCCATCCTGGCCCTCGGTGATTCCGGAAATTCTCCACCCGGTGCGGGTATGCACGCCTTGGTCATTGGTCTCATGATTACCACGACCTGCATGGCCATGGGCTGGACGACGCGCGGCTGCTTCAACCCAGCACGCGATCTGGGCCCGCGCCTCGCCGCGCTCGCTGTCGGCTACCCGCTGCACTCCTTCACGGACTTCCACAACTTCTGGATCTGGGGCGCATGGGTCGCGCCCATGGTCGGCGGCGTCGTCGGCGGCATCGCCTACGACGCCTGCATCTTCAAGGGCGGCGAGAGCCCCATCAACTACTCCGGCACGCTGTGGAAGCGCAAGGGCCTGCAGAAGGAGAGCGAGTTCTTCGACTACATCATGCGCAACCCGCGTAAAGCCGAGGACGTTGCTCAGAAGCTCGAGAGCGGCGAGCTCGACACGCCGGAGCACCAGGCGAAGCTTGAGTCCGAGGCCGCGACGTCGAGGCAGGAGTCCAGTCAGACTCCGAGGCCGAGCGGAGATCGGGGTCCGGATCAGAGCCATGATCAGGCGTCGACGAACTACTTGGACAATCGGTTCCAGAGGCCGGAGTAGGGCGGTAACAGCCTGTTCTGCCGGCCGGTCGTCGGCTATCGCTTTTGTTTTCTTCGCTTTTGTTTCTTGCCATTAGTCTTTTAATTGCTTTTTCTTTTCTCTCTTCAAGTTCAGCGGTGTTTCGAGCCCTTTGTTTCTTTTTCTTTCAGCGAGCAAGGCGCAAATGGATGCTAAAAGCACGTTGGTTTCTTGGGATCGTGAAACTGGCCGGCCGGGGGTTTTCTTCTTGGGGAGTCTTTGTCTTCGATAGCTCAATTCATCACAATCACCTACTCAGCACCATCTCACCGTCGGCTTCATCTTCAGTCATTCCACATGAAACAATCGTTCCTCATCAAAGCTACCGCATATCAAACACCTCCGCTCCAGGCTAACCATCGAAGGAAAAAGGCGCCCTCTCAAACACCAATCGCCGCTTGACAGAAGACCGCAGTGCATTTCGCTCGCAGGAAATCAGACGACCCCTGTCTCTCCAGCGCTCACACCCCCCCTTTCGTCAAATCAACCGACCCCTGAGGGTCCCCAGGGCGCTATTCCGAGCGGTTCCCGCGCATATCATACTCCGAGTCCCGACGAGCACGCATCCTCGCCTCCCGCCGCGCGGTCATGTCGGGGTCGCGCGCCCACTCGGAGGAGCGGCGGTCGTCGCGGCGTCTGTAAGGTGTCTGTCAGTAAAGGTCTCAGATGAAGAGGGTGGGGGAAGGAAGAGAAAGCGCCCCGCGTATGTTGAATATTGGTGCTCAGAGCCGGCGCGTATGTTGAATCTTCCTTACCCTGAGTCTCAAAGAACATCATCATTTGCTGCCCGCCGGCGAAGGCGGCGGTGGAGGATCCCTCGGCATCCACTGGCTGTTGGGGTTGACGAACCTTTGGCTGGCTCCCAGGGCGTTGGCGCCCAGGCCTCCGATCGCTGCTCCCACTGCGGCCGGCGCGCGGCCCTTGCCTATTCCGCTGCCGACCAGGCCGCCTGCGACGGCGCCGACGGCGCTGTGGCCCAGGCCATGTTGGGTGAGGTCGAGGTGCTCGCGGAGGCGCGATAGAGATTTGCCGCGAGCACGGTTCTGGGCGTGGGGTGGGCGGCGTTCGCTGCGGGAGCGGCGGGGTGGGGGTGAGGTGGTGCTTTCGTAAGAGGGGGAGGGGGAGCGGTGCGAGGGTGAGTCTTGGTTGAGGGATTGCGGGGTGTTGTAGGGGTCTTGTGAGTTGCGCGGGTCGTAGTGGCCGGTGGAGGGTGCGTAGTCGTAGGAGGCGGGAGGCGAGAGTTGGTTCATGCTGTTGGGTTGCACGGAGCCGATTGAAGAGGCTGGTGGCGGCGAGAATGGCTGGCGTCCGCCTGGGGATGGCCCTGCGCTGTGTCCGTAGATGTGGGCGTATGGAACGTAGCTAGGCGCTGCGGGAGTGACACTCGGAGTCGATCGTTGGGATTGCTGGGCCATTGCGGCTGCGGTACCGGCACTTGCTGCTGCTGCGGCCGCTGCGTTGCGGTTGTTGATTGCGGCTTGTTGTGGATCCATCTTCTGAGGAGATCCCTTATCTCCGAAGGTATGGGAATCGCGGCGTTGGTCATCGGACACATAACTGTGCCTGGAATTCTCAGGACGCGAATAACCGTCATCGTAGCCATATCTGTCGTCGTCTTCGTGATAAGTTCTCCTTCTGCCGGCGTGTCTGCGGTCGCGCCTGTCGTATTCCGATGCGTAGTCGTTGCTCCCGTCATAGGAGCTTCTGCTTCGCCCATGTTTTGAACGTCTCTCGGCGGCGCGGCTGGATCGCTCTACTCCATCGCGGTCATCGTCGTAGTGATGCCTGCGGTCTTCGTACTCGTCGTCGCTGTGGCGCCTACAACGCGAGATCTCACGTCTCGAGCGGCGACGTTCGTCCTTTTCGTGTTTCTCGTGTCGTCGCTCCTGTTCCTTCGCCTTGTAGAAGCCTCCGGGCACTTTATCAAACCAGCTGTCTGGTATCTTGTCGGCGCCGTACATAATACCGCGCAGCACGAGCTTCTCCATGTCGTGCTGTCGATGGCGACGGCTGAGCGGGAGTGAAAGATCGAAGTTTGCGACCGAGTCAGAATAGGCACAAGGGTGGTATCGTTTGTCAAAAAGTATTTCTGCGTGGCGGCGTTGCTGCAGGTTGACGCAGCTTCCTTCCGTGAGCTACAGCAGGAAACACGCGGCAGGCAGTCGGTAGCGACCACTGTACAGTAAGCCGCCTCGGCCGAGATTCACTTGCGTTGGAGATGGAGCGCTCTCACGTGCTTACTGCAGTGAACGAATAGTTCAAGTTGTGCGACATACCGTAGCAAGATCGAGAAGCGGTCGGTCTGGAACTTTGTGCAACCTTCACGCAACGCCGTCATCGTCATCGTTGCGGTGGCTGGCACACGCTTTACGCACACTATTATAGCGCGCCACCGTGAAGCTTCACAATAGCTCCATCCTGGGACTGTTTGCATGTAATCGTGTTCTGCTCTGACTGGCAGCGGTCTTGCAGCTGAAGGTTGGCCGTGATCTTCGCCAGGGTCACGCGTTGTGAGACATTCGCATCTGCAGTGACGTCGCCGTACATACGTTTCACGCTAAAACGAAGTGGCAGATAGATTGTGATTGTTGCTATCTTCTACTGGACAACATATCTTCTAAGAAAGTATTCATATTACTTGTTCTCAAAGATTGGCAGCAATCATTGTTGGGACTACTGCAGACGAAATTGGTATCCATCGATAGTTGAGGCGATTTCGCTCCGCCCGCACTGCTTTCAGAGACATCGATGTGATGTCAGATCCGAGCCACCTCACCTGCAAGTCTGGCAGTCGTCCGTTTTGCATCCAAGATTCGCTTCCTCTGCTTCAGATTTTTCCATGAGCATCCGAGATCTAAACTCACGTAGATCTTGCGTGGTCTCAGCCAGACTGTCAATGTCTCTGCAGCATACGACGACGAGCGTGGCAGGCTCGAAGGTGAATAGTAATGCCACAGAGAGACCAATAGCTACACACGGTAGGTGTGTCATGTCTCTTGCGCAATAGACAGTATGTGCTAGTCGTTCTCGGCACCACTATCTCACAGTGGCGTCCGAAAATCGAATCGATAGCGGGCTCCCAGTATGGCTTCCGTCAAGTCAAAAAGGCATCCTTTTCCGAGCTGCAAAGCGAATCTCGATCAACCCTGTTCAGCAAGTCTCAAAGCTTTGTCAAGTCCAGCAGCAACTCGCCCGACTTCGCCACCCTCTTTCTTGATCTCGCTCACTCCATACTTGAAAATGTCGTAAAGCCCCGACTCGTGCAGTGCCTCAATTCGCTCGTCGGCATCGTCGTACATCTCGCTCTCGAGGTCTCGCGGCGCACCGAAGAGATTCAGGTAACCATAGCAGTTACTCTTTGCCGGTAACACATGCGCATCGGTATGCCACAAGGGAAACATCTGCGCCGCTTTCACGGCCAAGACGTTCGGATCGCTCGCCCCTCTGGTCAAGCCCGCGCTTAGGAATTTGGCCAGAGTGCTGACCTGGTGCACGAGCAGCTTGTTGCTGCCGAGCGAGCCGGAAGATTTGGTGTTGGACCACTTTGCACCGCTTGCACTGGTGAGTTTGGAGCCCTGTGCAGTCCAGGAGAGCAAATTTTGGAAAGTTTTGAGCGTCTTGATCCAACCGCCAGCGCAGCTGACGACACTATCGCCGTTGGCTCCGAGTAGCCAGTCCAGAGTGTCAAGAGCGGTGATTCGGATGTCCGTGGAAAGGTGGGTCATGCCAGCACGAGAGTAGAGAAGGAGCCCGTCCAGGGGTCCGAGCTGAGAGGGAGGCATAGCTTTGAAGAGCTTCAGCAATTGGGCCCGGACCGCGGGAGTGCCATCAAGGATCAAGGGCTGGGCTTTGGCAATGATGACTGATGGCGGTTGCGGCCATGGTGCTTCTGTAGTGGAGATTGCGGTGGTCAGATATGACAGGGCATCCTTTCGTTGAGCATCGTTTTTGCTGCCGATCAGAGAAAGGTTGTGATTGAAGATTGCTCCGGCTTCTCGGCTGGTCTCGCTGAGGCTCTGTTGCTTGAGAACGATCGCTAATGTGTATCAGTACCAATTTGACAAAGGGATGTGGTCTTTTTCAAACGTACACTTTGCTGCAAAGCTGGTATCAGTGGCGTTGGTGTTCTTCGGTCTCGCTTTTCCGACTTTTAGCTTTTGCTTCTGGAAGTCCTGCTTTCTCTCCTTTTTCTTCTTGCTAGAATTGGTCATCATGCACGATCGGGTGGTAACTTGCAAGATGCCATAAAATTGCTGTAGTCACCGAAGGGGGAATGCTTTTATGAATATCTCCGTTCAAAGTCGAAGATGCCTTCTCGCAAAAGCCTCCGGAGCCTTGGCGTGAAGTCGCTGGCTGCCGCTGCGAAGCAGGCACCCAGAGACAAGGGTCCAGACAGCTTTATTTACCTTCCATTTACACTGCATCCAAGAACGTGAAATTGGCTTTTAGCTATCTCAACATACGACTGCTACTCGGACCTGATAGTTGCTGCTGTGACTCGACTCGAACAAAATGCAACAACCCTCACCCTCAGAGGAGACCGCTGCACTGCTTGCGCGTCTATCTTCCCGACCTGGCGTTCAAAGTACTCTGATCCTCTCTCGCGACACAGGCGCAATAGTGCGCTCGACGGGTCTAATTACCGCCGAAGACATATCAGAGGAGGGAGAATCTATTCCCAATGGCATTGGTGGCACGGACACGGAGGGCAAGAAGAAGGGCACAAGGAACGCCGACGCTGTCGCAAGATTGGTGTGGAACTTTGTGAAGAGCGCGGGCGAGATGACGGAAGAGCTGAATGGAGAGAGCGACGAAGTCAAGCTGCTGAGACTGAGGACAAGGAAGAACGAGCTAGTCGTGGTGCCGGACGCGAAGTTCTTGCTGGTGGTTGTGCACGATACCCCTCCTGCGTGAGAGCACGATGAAAAGCTACCCTAGAGGACGGTCTCTGAAGACTACTACACTACCAGCGTACGAGGCACGCTCGGCTTTTCCCAGCGCCCTGGTATCCTGGGTCGCTTGGACCTGGAGCGCTGCGATTACCAATGTTTCTCAGAGATGTCGACAGAGTTCACGTCCACCACATTATCGGTGAACCACCGTTCAGAGATCTCGATATCATTGCCGCTCATCTGCCTCTTCCGCATCCGGCCGTCCTCAGCGAAAGTCCAGTCTTCAAGGCCATAACAACGCTTCCACTTCATGCCGTCGTACTTGTCCTGGTACTCATACCAGAACTGCACGGCGATGCGGTCTCCCGTAAAGGCGAACAGCTCTTTGCGCAGGCGGTACGACTTCTCCTTCTCCCACTTCTTCGTAAGGAAGTCGACGATCGCCTGGGTCCCGGCGAAGAATTGATCGCGGTTGCGCCATATACAATCTTCGGTGTAGGCTTTGGAGACGGCGGCGGGGTCCCTTGAAGAGGCTATGAGTACGTGGAGCCATGTCTTCGACACCCAAAGCAGTCGTCCGTGCGGAGAAAGCTGATAGTCTTGAATAACAGAGACATTGGAAGACTCACTGAGCATTCCACAGATCCTGTGCTTTTTTCACTTTGGCCCTAGCGGTTTCTTCGTTGAAGGGCGGTACAAGTGCCATGTTTGTTCGTGATGAATGTGGGCGATGTGATGCCTTAGGTGTGAGATTGTTGACAACTTTTGTCAACAATCTCACGCTGACGAGGTCTATGCAAAGCGCTTTGAGCTCCATGACCCTTGTAAGCGTGCTTCTCCGGCTTCGCTATCAATGTACTGCCGTTTTGATTGTCACAGGGGCTTCCAGCTCTGGCTACAAGCAAAACGTCGGAACTCAGTTTTGTACAATATCGATTCGAGTGAACAATAGATGCGAAAAGACGTCCCTTTTGAGAGACTGTCTGCTGTCTGACGCAATTCTACACGGATTTAATGCGCGATTTTTTTGTATTAACGTGAAGGCTGACAAAAGAGTCTTGAGATCCCTGCAATCTTCTTCACGCAAAGCAGCTGTTGTAATCGTCCTGAGAAATGACCAAGCGGTTCCGGAGCACAGGCGACGTCTATCTATTGCTAGAATTATTATTGCACCGAATAGAGCAACCAACCTGTGGCTGGAACCAGGTCCGAATGCTGCCGAGGTCGGGAGCTCAGCGATTTCGTCATTGGTGGGGTGTTTGTTGTCTGGCTCGCTGGCTTTGACCCCTCGTGTCTGCCCCTCGGTGATGAACGTGTTCTGAGGTTTTATTTGGAATTTGGCCAGCGAGCCCGGATTCGAGCCCGCCGTAGATCGGCCATTGAGGTGTTTCGATAAGCTTCTCAATCTGGCCACTGCTCAACTTTGAATGCTTCCATAATCCATACCGCCTTCCTAACTTTCACATCTACCTGCTTCTCTTCCCATCACCCCCACGTTCACCGACAACTTCGATACTTCGGACTCTCATACAATACAATGGCTCCTCTCAAGGCTGGCGACAAGTTCCCTTCGGACGTCAAGTTCGAGTAAGCATCCTGCATGTGCACGCCTCACGCATCCTGCTGACAGCAAACGCAGCTGGGCCCCCATTACCGACCCCAACCCCACTGCCTGCGGCCTTCCGCAGTCCTATGATGCCAGCAAGGAGTTCGCCGGCAAGAAGGTCGTCCTCGTCTCCGTCCCCGGTGCCTTCACCCCTAGCTGCCAGGCCTTTCACGTCCCGCCCTACCTCCAGAACTTCGACAAGCTTCAGGCCAAGGGCGTCGACTTCGTCGTCGTCATTGCCAGCAATGACCCCTTCGTCATGAGCGCGTGGGGCAAGGTCAATGGCTGCACCCCCGATACCAAGGTCTACTTCATGAGCGACTCCAGCTTCTCAAAGAACCACGGCTGGGACGCTGGTATGGGCGACAGGAACGGCAGGTGGGCCATGATCATCGAGAAGGATGGCACCGTCAGCTACGCTGAGAACGAGGCCTCTCCCAAGGAGGTTCAGGTATGTTTGGCAAAACGTCTAACTAGCGCTGAAAGGACCTGAGACTGACTGCCCGCAAACAGGTCTCCTCCGCCGAGACGATCCTCAGCAAGCTTTAAATGCTTCGCTTTTGTCCCCTACGGCAACGGCGTGACGTGGAATGTGGAACGATAGACATACATGTCGATTATGACGAATAAACATGTTTGCTCCAAGATATCTGCTCAAAAACGAACACTGCTCAAAGGCTTGGTAGACATTGTCGGCTCCGTTGTGGCGCGAGACAACGATTGCGGTACTGAAGACATGCTGAAGCCTTTCCCACTGATGACCATGTTTCTCGGGCATGCAAACATACACTCTCCTAGACCTGCAGATTGTTCCCTTTCGGAGAGCGTTGCGTGAGTCCAACCTCATGAAAGCTGGTGTGAGGTCTACAAACAATCGATGTGACTGCCCGCGCGGCGGCAGGTCGCGCCTGCCGCCGCTTGCTGTAGCCTCTCTTTCACCTCAGCTGGTCTCTTGGTGCCTTCACACGACGCGGAATGCGAAAAAAAAATATCGTCGTCTGTATTAGGCTTACACAGCACCTATGAATGTACACTCATCACGTTCAGCGCGCCTCAAGACTCTTCGATCGTACCGCAGCTCCGACATGGACAAACACTGCGAAAGTGACACAGAGCTCAGCAGCAGGAGCGGCGAAAGCGATGATCCGCACACCCCGCCGTCGAAAGGCCATATACCCAGAGGCAAGAAAGAAGGCTCTCACATCACGCCTGCCACCCAATCGGTCGACCCTGCAGCAACTCAGCAGTATTCTCTGTCGCCTCAGACGCCTTTGAATGCAAACAAGGAGTCAACGCCTCTCAACTGGGGAAGTAGTGAATGGAGTCGCCTGATCAAGGAAATATCGCACGAGGACGAACGAGACTCGATTGAAACGACCGAAAAGGCTCCAACCCCTTGTAGGGGATCTATTGCAGCACACGCAGATGCTGAGAGTGCCTCCGACGACAGTTCATCGGGAGGCGTAAAGATTGACGAACATCCTCGTACGACGCTTCCTGAACAGCACGGCGACGCAGGTGGTCAAGAACCACGCAACATAGAGCTCGCCTCGGCCTCCATCGAGACATCTTCCGAATCTGAATCAGGCCATTCAGTCATCCACTACTCACATGAAATGACTAACAAGGAAGGACTACTCTCACCAACTTACGCTTCCGGCCCATCTGCACAACGGGTTCTCCGAGGACTAATCCGTGATGCTCATCGCGAAATGATGCACTTCACGTTACCACACGCCGCCTTCTCAAGCGAGGACCTACGCCATGGGCTGGATTATGCTTTCGCAATGCTGCAAGTCGCGACAGCCAAACTGGCAATATTCGCAGTCTTGCTCGATGACATGGTCAACATGTCCGCCGCTTTTCTACATGAGTGGATTGCACTTGTCGACCGGCTCGATCCTCAAACTTGCTATGAGCCTCGCATGCTTGTAGTGTTTGAATGTCTTTCTACCGGCGAGGTCCAGCTAGCGCTCGCGGAATTGGTGCAATCCAGGCTTATCGTCGAATACGAGGCGGAGCGCATGAGACAGCAATTGGTGAGGAGGGCGGAGAGTTTCACGGAAGCAGAGAGTCCTGTGTCCCTGTGGGATGATGATCAACTCATCACAGATGGCGTGGTCACGCTTATCATGGTTCTTGCTATTGGCACACTCTACATGTTCATCAGGTGAGGTGGCGAGTTGGGCATTTTCGATGTGAAATTCCGTATGAAATGATGAGCTGGAGGGAGCACGGGAAGCGCTGCGATCAGGTACAAGTGTCCGTGGTCAAAATGAAACAGACAAACGTCAAGAATGCAAGCTTGTGGCATGCCGTCTCTCGCCGAACGTGCCAGCGTGTGTGCTCACCTCATCCGACGTCCCACCCGAAACGAAGGAGCTCCCAAATTCCTTGGCCGCGCTGCCGGCGGGCTGGCTGCCGACCTCGAGTCTGGACCTGCCATGAACTTACTCGCGCCTTGCTGCTTTCTTGGAACACGTCGCCTCCCTCGGAGCGCACACACGCCCACGCCTTTCACAAACGACAAACAGTGCGTAGGAGCACGACGCAGAGTGGCGCATCAGATCGCGACAACTGCGATGAATCAGGGGATGCGTTCCCGGCTGCGCTCTCCTTCCTGAATCCCTACCATCTCCGGCTGGCGAACTGGTGCCTAGGCCCATCGCGCCTCCTAGTTGCATCTTGACGGCCGCGTACACGATTAATTCTGGTCTTCTGGTGTCAAGAACATGGCTGCTGGACGCTCGCTCAAAACCCTCGTCGGCCGCCGCCGGCGCCTGGACGAGGAAGGCGAGGATGACGAAGGGCCGGTAATGGTGGACGACTCGCAGAGCGAAGGCTCGGTGTTGACGGAGATGGACGAGAGGAGTGACGACGAAGAGACTCGCAGCGCCGGCGATGGACAGGCGGTGCAGGGCGCGAATGGTAATGCGGTGGAAGAGAAGCGGGAGGGATCGGCAAACGGCACGCGACCTGAGAAAAAGTCGCGGAAGCCCAGAAACAAGGGCGGCAAGAAAGAGAGGGGCGAAAGTGCTGATGCAGGGGCGGAGCAGGGGAGCCTGTTCCAGGCTACTGCGGATACGGAGGCGATGATGAAGGGTATGAAGCTTGAGGACACTGGGGAGGGCGCCATTCAATTCGGAGACATGGACGAGCCGGTACACATTCCTTCGGGCAACAGGTCACAAGCCGGGAATCCTGCGAATGGGCGTGGAGAGCGACCTGTGGACCGCCAGAGGCGAGAGCACCAAGAGTATAAGCAGAAGCGCAGCGCCGACCCGGCTTTTATACCGAATCGCGGAAACTTCTTCATGCACGACACCCGCGGGGCACCCAACGGCCAGGGCCCTGCTCCGGCACGAGGTGCACTCGCAAGGGGCAGAGGGCGAGGGGTACCGCAGGTCGGAGCCTCTGGAACGCCGCCTAATCCCGCGCAGCGACAAGACAAAGCGTCTGAGATGCCTTGGAAGCACGATCTCCATGAAGTCATCAATGAAGAGTCGGGACCTGGAGCTCAGAACAAGCCTGCGGTTTCACAGCAGCAGCAACGCGATGATACCTCACGCCTCTCTGCACGACACGCGCTTCCAACACAAGCGTCAAGACCCGGACCGTCGCCTACTCTCTCTTTCGACGTAACGATACCTGTCGCCAAAGGTCAAGCTCGTGTGTTTCTGCCAGGCATGAAGTCTGCCAAGATGGGCTCTGAACTGTCCATCAAAAAGTACATCCGGCTTCCCAACCACAGGCCGCCGTTACGAAGGGACAAGCCCGTCCGAGTCTTCATACCTGGCTTGGGTCCGAGATATATCTTCCCCTCGATGGAGCGATCTTTCATTTTCATACCGCGGCAGATGCGTCCGAACCAGCGCGGCTTCGGAGGGAGCAACTACCACCGTAACACTGGTGGCTACGGATACTCTAGCCGACGGACCAGTATGTATGGCGGAAGCATGTACTCTGCTAGTGTTGCGCCCAGCAGAAGATCCTCGATTGCTAGGGACAATACGTTCTCCCCAGTCTCCTTTGCAAGCGGATTTGGTGGACAGGCTAGGCCCGTCGTTCGGCTGCCGTACAACGGTCAGGTGCTCTCAACTGGCACCTCACCCGCCGGCCAGCTCTCTGGGCACCAAACTCCGACTGGTCAGGTCTTGCACACCTATCCGCTACCGCAGAATGCGCCTCTGTTCAACACGCCCATGGCGACCGTGCATCAGCCGAGGCCGCAGAAGCAATTTTCCGTCACCGGCATCGAGTCGCCGGCGGTTCTGCACCAGTCACGGACTCCCACAGACGAGCAACAGCCGTTCCAGAATCAACTTCCAACTCACATGGCAGAGCACTCTGCTAGCTCACACCAAGCTCAGGTCCCGTTCTATCCACAGCAGCCGCACTACGCCTACCAAAGCCAATCGCACCAGGCTGCTACGCCCCTATCCGGCATTCCCGAAAATGCAATGAACTCCCAAGCCTTCCAGCAGCCGACGATGTACTACCCGCAATACCCACCGCAGCATGGCATGTACTATCCGCCTCCCATGCAAATGTACATGCCTCCCTCCCAAGGCTATATGGCCCCGCCGCAGCAGCCGTTGCCACAGTCACAACACGAGCAGACTCAGGCTCAGGAGGGGCAGCAAGAACAACGGGAAGATGCAGCGCCGTCTGGTATGGTCGCTCACGAAAGCAACGGCATGGTCTTCTACATTCCTGCGTCGGAAGCTCAGCAACAACCGTCGCAAGAGCACTATCAGCCTGCGGAGAGCTTCGTGCCCTCGTACGCTATGCCGGGCCTCCCGCCGCCGACACCGGCGCCCGAGGCAACCTATTACTACCCCATGGATATGCACCAGGCCATGTACTATCCCCAGCAACAATCGCAGCAATAACTTGGGTCTGGTGGGATCTAATTTGCGCCCCACCTTTACTATTACCTTTGGCCGCAGCCTTTGGCGTCCTTCTCCTTGTATGCCTTCTATTGTATTACGGCGGGCGAGAAAATCTTGGAAGCGAGCAAGCATGGCGTTTGAATACCATCGCGGATGTTTGATTGAATGCGCGGGTGCTGCTTTTGCTATTAGTCTCGGAGGCGCAGATACCTAGAACCTTTACTTTGTTTTTCCACGCAAACACCTGAACATTGTTGCTGGTTCCATGACATAGAGACGCGACCGGTCAGTGGATCACGAGATCGATAGGCCACCTGTCCCCTGCGTCCAAGCCGTGGTGAAGACAAGGGCGCGCAGACATGTAAGGCGGAATGCGCATGCGTGAGTGGATGCCTGAGCGCTGACCAGCACGCCTCAGCACGCCTCTGGTGAAACGCCGTGAGCGCGGCTGGGCTCGGGCTCTCCGCGTTTGCGCCAGGCAACCCCAGAGCTACGCAGCCACGGACGGCCAAGCTCTCCAGCTTCCGGTCAGCTCGGCCTGCCGCCTGCAGCACCACATGCACCACCTCTCCCTCCCTCCACCGCCCACTCCACCTCGCCAACCACAACCCATCGCCACCTACTCGCCCACGCCAACACTCCATCACTTGTTTCCTCCTACCACATCACAGCCCGCCGGCTCACAGGAACGGCGTCTCCTCACATTCACCTGTAGCCTATCGCCGAGGCGAGCCCATACGTCACCGTTCGCCGCCTGGCGCTGCACTTGCACCGCGATCTCCACCACCACACACTACCTTCACACCATTCATCATGGCGACCCCGGGCCATCACGCCGGGAGCAGTGCCGGACCCGATACTCCCATCACCATCAAGATCTCCGTCAACGACAACTTGAAGAAGCTCAAGTTGCCTCTCAAGGACCTCGGTGCGAACGTGCTCATAGATAAGGTACGCCAGCCTGATTCACTGTTACACCCAAGGCTGAGGGATATCCCTTCACTTCATGCTCAACTTGCACTTGGATTCGTTGCTAACCGATGCACTGCAGCTTCGCCACTGCCTCAATATCAAGCCCGAGCAGCAGGCTGTCTTCGAGCGTTTCTCCGACTCCGCCGGTGGCTACATCGTCCTCGAGCCCACCAATCCACAGGTCTTCAAGACCCTCATTCGTGCCGCGAAGGCCAAGTCGAAGCTCAGGCTGAAGGCCACGGTCCACCCAGACATCATCGAGGCCAAGACTGAGGAGGAGGCACCGTCGCAGGATATTCCGAGCATGGCTGCGCTGAAGGTTGCGGAGCCGGTCATCGTGCACTCCCCAGTCAACCAGGCGTCCACGCGTGACTCCACCGCCCTCGACGGCCGCTCTATCGGCAGCGGTATCTTCCAGTTCCGTGAGGCTCGCGCCTCGCAGCAGACACTGGTCGACGACGAGGCTCCGTTGCCCCGAGGCTTCGCTGTCGAGCGTGAGGAGCAGGGACCATCGGTTGTCCGTGCCAGCATTCCTTGCCACCGTGAGCTTGCTTTCCGCAGCCGCGAGCCTGTCATTGCTCCCTCAACCCCTACCGTCCAGGGTCAGTGGTCCGTCTACTGCAACAACTGCGATGTTGCGATGTATGATGCACACTATCACTGCAGTATCTGTGACGGCGGTGACTACGATCTCTGCGAGGCCTGCATTGCTAACGGCATTCTGTGCCCTGGCGAGAGCCACTGGCTGATCAAGCGCTCCATCAAGGACGGTAAAGTCGTCACCAGTACGACTGAGCGTATTGGTGGCAAGTACCAGAAGGAATCCGAGAGGGAAGTGCCCGGAGCATTCACCGAGGAAACCAAGACTCTAGCTGAGGAGCAGCGCATGCCGACACGCACTTGCAACAACTGCGTCTACGTCTTGCCTGAGTCTCAATTTGTCACCTGCACCACTTGCGATGACTTCGACTTGTGCATTTCATGCCACACCGCCAATAAGCATGGCCACCACCCAGCCCACGGCTTCAAGCCCGCCACCGACGACACAGTCCTGACTATGGCTGCTGAGGCTGCCCTCGCTCCAGGCCGTCACGTTCGCCACAATGCCATTTGTGATGGCTGCGACAAGCTTATCTACGGCGTTCGTCACAAATGTCTGGATTGCCCTGACTGGGACTACTGCAGCACCTGCATCCAGCAGGCATCACTCAAGCATGCTCGCCACCGCTTCACCGCCATCTTCAACCCAATTGCGGAGCCTCGCCCGAATTTCATTCGCCATCTGGGCATCTACTGCGATGGGCCTCTCTGCAAGAATAGGGCCGACCAGTCGTTCATCACTGGTGTGCGCTACAAGTGTGCTGTGTGCCACGACACTGATTTCTGCGCTTCCTGCGAGGCTCTGCCGGGCAACCACCACAACCGGACTCACCCGCTCATCAAGTTCAAGACACCGGTCAGGGGCGTCACTATTAATACCATGAACGAAGACGCGCGTGGCCATGTCCGTAACATGGGTGACAGGGCTCCGGCGGCGGTCTCCAACCCAATTCCTGCTGCAAACGCCGCGAGTGAGGTTCAGACTGTTGCTGAGTTCAAGCCCGAGATGAAGGAGAAGACCATGCCAATCCCTGTCTTCAAATCCGAGCCGTCGATGCCCAAGGAGCCTGTGGTCGAGGCCAAGGTCCCTTCCTCACTTCTGAGTGCGTCCTTTGTCAAGGACAGCATTGCAGACGGCACCCTTGTGGCTCCTGGCGCCCGCTTCACGCAGATCTGGACTCTCAAGAACGACGGCCTGTACCCGTGGCCTGCCGGCTGCAGCGTTCGCTACGTCGGTGGCGACAACATGCTCAATGTCGACAATGGCCACCCGGCTTCGGTCAGCGATATTGCCAACGCGTCTGAGAGCAATGTTGTCGGCCGCGAGGTTCAGGTGGGCGAGGAGATCGCTTTCAAGCTTACCCTCAAGGCTCCTGTCCGTGAGGGCAAGGCCATCAGCTATTGGCGCGTCAAGGCCGCCGATGGTACACCATTCGGTCACCGCCTGTGGTGTGACGTCGAGGTCAAGAAGGCTGAGGAATTCCAGTCAGCTCCTTCGATCGGCAACGAGACCACGGCCAATATGACGCCTCAGCAGTGGAACGCGCACGACCTTCAGTCCATGATGATTGATCAACAGATGGCGGCTATGCAGGCTATGCAGGCGCAGCGGTCGATGCTTCACCATGCTCCCCCTCAGCAAACGCACACTCACCCGGTCTCCGGCCGCGAGATTCCTGTTGGTGGCTTCACCCAATATCGTGCTCCGCCAGTACCCCATGGCCACCCAGTCGACGTTTCCGCAGTCAAGGACAAGGAGACCGCCAAGCTTCGCGTTGAGGCCATCAAGGCCAAGCTTCTGAAGGCCCGCGCTGAGAAGCACAACCGCGCCGTTGCCGAGGCCAAGGCCGCCAGGGCCGCTGCTGAGAAGAAGACTGCTGAGGAGAACGCGAAGGTCAAGAAGATCATCGAGGCCGTGACCAAGTCCCCCAACGAAGAGACCGAGGACGTCGCCACCAGCCAGATGGTGTTCCCCAAGCTCGAAAAGGAGAGCCCGGACGCCAGCATCATCCAGTCTTCGTCCAGCTCCGGCAAGGGCAAGGCCGCTTACGTCGAGGACGAGGCTGCCGAGGAGGCTGCTGCCGCCGTTCCCGTGGAGTCTGCGCCCTCCGTCATCTCGCCGCAGACAGTTGCTGCCGGCGAGGACTTTGACGATTTGAGCGACCTCGACATCCTCAGCCAGAGCGAGGACGACGGCTTCATGACCGACGAGGAGTACGACATCTTGGATGCCAGCGACCAGGAGACCGTTGCTTCTAAGTAAGAGCTGACCCGGCTTGCACTTGGCTTCAGATGGGTTTCAGATTGAACAATTAGTATGGTTGAATGAACGATGATTGGGTAACGCCACGCTGCCCTCGCGGCACGCGGCGGGAGGATTCTCTTTTCTTTTTCCCCTCCATGTTTTACTTACGAAAAGCGCAGAAGAGTCGACCCTTAATGGGCCACTCGCTCGCGATGAAATGACTTCAGTTGTCTCTTCTTCTATTTTACTTGGTTCACACGGTCTGCCTGCGTGCGGAAATGACGGTGTCACGGCGTGCTTTTCCGAGAGATCACCCCCTAGGATAGCGAAACTGGTAGTTTGGGTATTGGAATGTTTTTATGAAATTGATCTCACTCGTTTTGACATGTCCAAGTTCGATGTTCACATGAGCGACGGTAAAGATGTCGGCACTGCAATTTCCTCTATAGGATTCCTTGCCATCTATTGAGGACTGTGGTACAAAAGGACAATTGCATTAATGATGTACGTATTCCTCCCGTACCGGGAGGTTCGGAGGAGTACGCGGCCCCATCCAGGGCTCTTGCCCAGCTACCCCGCTGGGATCGCGACATGTGAAAGCTTTGGGGATGTTTCTTGCGATCAAGCAAGTCAAAAGCGTGAGAAAGCCGCCTACTTACGATCAGACGAATTGGAGCATTGAGCTAGTAGTGTGGAGGTGGTGACGTTCCGAACCCGAGAATAAAAGCCTGGTCAATAAGTTGTTGTTGCAGCCAAACAATCAACGAGGAAGACGTTCGCACTGCACATTGTTTATACGGCAAGATGGCTTCAATCGAGCAGATCGGGCGCCTCGAGCTGGGCAAAGTAAGTCAGATCGTATGCCTATCACACATTCCCACATTCTGACAACCACCCAACAAAGGGCGCCTACATGACCTTCCACCGCGACACCTCCAAACCCCCCGACCACCCAGAACGCCACTTCTCCCTGACCGTCTGCTCCGGCGCCTCGCCCGACGACCTCGCCCTCCAGGTCCCCAAGCACTGGCACAAGCACCACGACGAGTACATGCTGTGCGTCGCCGGCGAGATCGAAGTCTTCCTCGACGGCGAGACCATCACGGCGCGCCCCGGCGACCCAACGCTCTTCATCGAGCGGCGCAGAGTCCACGGCTTCAAATTCCCCAAGGGCCAGAAAGTCGTGCTGAAGGAGATGACGATGCCCACGGGGGAGTTCAAGCAGAGGTTTTTCGAGGACGTTTTCAGGGAGGAGGGGTTCTGGGGCGCGATGAGGGGGTTTGCGGACGGGGATACGTATTTGGCCCTGCCGGTGCCCGGGTGGTTGAGGTGGTTGGACGAGATCTACATGTTTGTTATGGGGCTTTTGGTTATGCTGGTTTATCCGAGGAAGGGACCGAGGCCGGAGTCTAGGGCGCCGGTCGATGGGGGCGAGAAGAAGAAGGGATTATGAGGTTGAGGCCGGGGACGAAAACAGGTCTCGAGTACTTGTATTGGAAAGCAGGTACCAGAAATGAGATTCGGTGGTGGCTCAGACAGATACAAGCCCTATCCGCCGTTGACGGGATGCTGTGTTGGTCATGTGCATACACGAAGGTCGACTCCTGGTATTGCCACTCTGGTTGCGTTTGTCATGTATGCAAAAGCTCATTGGTCTTCAAAGTTCGACAAGTATGCCGAAGCCGTCGCTAGTGCAGACAATTTCTATGAATCATACCAGTGACTTTTGTTTGCACAGAACGGCAAGCGGTTGAATGTGCAGACCAGGAGGAAGTAAAGGAAGTCTGAGTTAGGGTTCGGCAGGGCGCTCCCGAAGCGTGAACCCTGTCCGATGATGGAGCCCGCTGATGCCGTAACCGGCTGTGAAGTCGTTTCGCGCCTTGATGATAAACGCTCACTTTTTGACTTTCACTCCAACACCTTGATAGCGGCTATCGCAGACCGATACGACTCTCCTTTCTGTACTGGCCTCTAACCTACCCGCTGACCCTCCACTGACCGCACCTGCCCTCCACGCCACCTACAAGACCCGCTCGCGTGCACCCAGTCACAACTGAGTTTCGAGGAAGCGCAAAGCGCCAAACCGCCCAAATGTTGAAGATATGGAGCATGAAGCAGCAGCAGCAGAAGAATGAGGCAGCGTCAGGGCAGACAAAGAAGAAGAAGGTCACCGCGGCGCAACTGCGTGTGCAGAAGGGTAAGTTCGCGATCCACCTTACATTTGCGTCAGATCGCTGGACCACGCTGACACACCTTTCAGATCTCTCAGAACTCTCGCTCCCAGGCACCATGAAGACCACCTTCCCCAACCCCGACGACATCCTGAACTTCACCCTCACCATCACACCCGACGAGGGCCTCTACAAGGGCGGCGAGTTCAACTTCTCCTTTGCCATCAGCCAGAACTTCCCCCACGAGCCGCCTAAGGTCAAGTGCAAGGAGAAGATCTACCACCCGAACATTGACCTCGAAGGCAACGTGTGCCTCAACATCCTGCGCGAAGACTGGAAGCCCGTGCTCAACCTCAACGCCGTCGTCGTCGGCCTGCAGTTCCTCTTCCTCGAGCCCAACGCCAGCGACCCGCTGAACAAGGACGCCGCCAACGACCTGATGTCCGACCGCGACCGCTTCCGCAGGAACGTGCGCTCGTCCATGGGCGGCGGGCAGGTGAAGGGTGAGGCTTTCGACAGGGTGCTGCTGAAATAACGAGATTGCACGGGCTTGGACACTCTGGGCTGAGCGGAGGATTTCGGGGGGCCGCATAGCGGCGGGGCCGTGTATATGAGAAGAACGATATCATGCTTTATGCATCACGGCGGGTTTCATGAGAGAGTGGATAAGGGGTGCATACCAGGCGTTCTATCGCTCATACTTGCAAGGAGCGAGCGTTCCGCGTCGAGTGACTTGAGCAGCAGCAGCACGATTGCCGCGAGACACCTCGTGGTTTCATGTGCATATGTGGCCCTAGAATAGAATCCTTTGCTTTTACTATTTCATTGCAGCGATACCATATTATGAAGCAACACTATTTCACGATTATATTTCCTAACCGATGGCTTGAAATCCTGACCCTAAGCCACCCTACCCATGATCTACAAATCCTGGAAAGACGCCGTGTTGTAGAGGTGCTTGTTCGTCGTCTCCAGCACCTCGAGCGTCGAGCCAACCTGAATGATTCCCTCGTTCTTGGGCACGCAAAGCATGCCAAAGCACGGCTTGTACTTCGCGGGGCCGCCCTCGTCGACGCGGCGGAACTTCATCAGCACATCCCACGGCTGCTTGGGGTGCTTCTCGGCCGTGTCGGGGTTGACGTTTGGCACCTGGCACCTGGCACAGCGAGCCACGACGTCCAGATCGAGCTTGAACAGCATCTCGCGGTCCGGCAGGCTGGTCGTGATCCGCACACGCTTCCACGTGTCCTCCTCCCAGGGCTTGTCGTCGCGGCCGCGCACGATGATGTTCGGCCGGAAGCGCTCGATGGTCAGGGCTTCGGTGTCGGAGACCTCCTTCAGGCGGCGGTTGAGGTCCTTGAGCGAGGCTTCGGACGCCACCTGCAGGCTCATGACATCCGCGAAGTGGTGCTCCTGCGTGCGGCCGTAAAGCTCTTCGCGACCGTTGACGGCGATGTTGCGGGGCTGAGGACCCTTGTAGACCAGTGCGACTTCCATGTTGAAGAACTTGGAGAAGATGGAGTTGATTTCGTCGCTGTACTCGTAGGCATCAGTGCCTTGCTCCCAAATCTCGACGTCGCTGAGCTTGGTGTTCTCCTTCAGCCATTCCTTGGTGGGAAAGGCAGGGACGACGACGCTGGCGTCTGTGCCGTGGACGGAGATCTCGAGCTGCGTCTTGTTGTCTTTCTCGATGATGGCTGTGTCGATGAGCGTCATGGCCGGGTTGGACCGGATTGTCATGAACTTCCTGTCCGACTTCGAGATGAACATCCAGTTGCGATCCAGCAGAAGGCCGGTCTTGCGAAGGCGAGTCTCATCCACTTCAATGCCTCGACAGGATTTGATGGGGTAGATGCGCATGGAGACGATCTCCGTTGGAGGCGGGATGGGTGGCGAACCAGGTTTGTTCACAATTCCTGAGCTGGCTCCAAGGGCCGCATTCGGACGGTTCGGGTCTTCTTCTGGCCCAGACGTCAACTGAGCGTAGATGACGATGGCGACCAGACCGGCGAATACGGTGAACATCATGATTCCCGACAGGTTGGCGAGGTCGTTGATGTTGTTATAATCGAAGTTGCGGGCCCATTTGACGAACCCAGCGGGAGTGATGGACCGAATGTCGTCCATAAGGCGTTGGACGTCCATGACTGCTGATGTCTTCCTAGTAGACGTATGGTAGGTGTAAGGAAAGCGCTGTAATGTGCAGCCACAAGCAACTCGCACAATCGTGTGGCTTTTCTAATGAATACTGCTGCGGGCCAATGAATGACACGGGCGTCAATGGCAGTGATGGTAATGGCTTTCCGACAACGACGCGCCTTGCTCGCTGCCTTTATTAGAAGTCGGCGGCGAGATGTCTAAAAGAAGCGTTCGCGAGCGAGATGGTGGGTGCGTGAGAGTCTGGAGAATCAAAGTGGGGTGAAACGCCTGTGCACGGACACGCCAGAGACGCGCTACGACCGTTCCAGGCGGTCATGAAGGCAACATGTCTCTGCTCGCTATGCGCCGTATCTGAGTTGCCCGATCGAATACTTTGATAATTGAGAAGCTACTTCGTATTGGTTGTGTAAAACTCAATGTTACACTGCCCTTTGTAGCCTTTTGGCATAGTAGTCGCAAGTTGTGATCGGACCGCATGATCGCTAGTGCGGTCAGCAGAAAGCAAGAGAATCCTGTGCTCGTGCTCCATGTTCTAGAGCATCTTTGAGTCAATCTGCGCACTATTCCCTGTCAGCATCCGAAAATGGCCGCTGCAGACGCTACCACCCCGAAGGTCTTCTTGATCAGACACGGCCAGACCGAATGGTCTCAGAATGGCCGATACACTGGCACCACAGACATTCCTCTGACGAGCCACGGTGAAGATCAAATCAAGGCTACAGCTCAACTCGTCTATGGCAAAGGCAGACTCATCGATCCGAGTAAGGTCATCAATGTCTTCCTTTCTCCGAGAAAGCGTGCAATCAAGACCTATGAGCTGCTGTCTGGCCAAACGGAGGGCTATGAGGTGACGGAGAATCTCGCTGAGTGGAATTATGGGTATTTGAGTTCTCTCGCGGATTGCTTTGCAAAAATTTGAGCTAATGTAGTTCCATACAGAGACTATGAAGGACGTGTGACCAAAGAGATCAGGGCGTTGCGCAAGGACCGCGGCCTTGACACTGAGAAGGAATGGGACATTTGGCGAGATGGTTGCGAGGGTGGCGAGTGAGTCATGGCCAAATCCGCCAACACACCGAGAAGTTTGCTCACAAGCATTAGATCTCCCGAAGAGCTCGCTGCTCGTCTTGACGTCCTGATCGAGAAGATCCGGGCCATTCAAGCGCCGCATATGCACGACAGCGAACCCAAAGACATTGTGCTGGTTGCACACGGCCACACTACGCGAGCCTTCGCAAAGCGCTGGTTGGGCTACGACCTTGCCTTCCCTCTAAGTTTGATGATGGAACCCGGTGGTGTCGGAATCCTTAGCTACCAACACAACAACGTCAAAGAGCCAGCCTTGCTGCTGGGAATTGGTTTTCCGCTGGAGGAATCGTAAGTAGATTAGAGATTGGTTCTCATGTATGGATGGAGGTGTGCAGAGCTGTCCTTGATAAACAAGAATAGGATGAGAAAGTCTGAAGGAGACTTCACCTCGCGCGATGATGCAAAAAAATCATTAGCTTCTGTAGCTCGTCTCGTAAATCATGCAAACCACCCTTCAACCGCCCGTGCTTTGACGCTCCATTTATGCTTTATTAATCGAAGAAGATGGTAAATAGATTTTGCTCAGTCCAGTGATATTTTCGCTCAGTATGGTTCCGGGATGGCTTCGTAGTCGTCCTCGGGTGGCAGGAGGAAGGACGCTGAAACAACACCCACAGCGTCGAAGAACATCACAATCCAGCTGACAGTGCAGAGAATCCAAGATTTGTCCAGCGCCCAGCCAACAAAAAAACGGTTGTCATGGTCATACAGGTAGGCCTAAAGCTATTTGTCAGTGTCTTGCACTTGATTTCCCCATCGTGCTTCCTCTAATACGTACCACCAGTGTCATTGCGACAAGCTGCGCCGCCGCGACGACCATGATCATCGGCGACAGGATCTTCCATCCGATCTCCCGTGTACCTCTACCTCCCACCAGAATTACAACGTATGCGACCAGAATAGCGACTTCGAAGATCACGCCAAAGTTCATCAAGAAGCCCGTGCTCCTCCACATGCTGCAGAAAGATCGGTCGTCCCCATGGCAGTCCTGGTCTTGCGGAAAGGGTGTACACTGTCCTGTTATGCTCGAACACCTCTTATGCAGGCCGTAAGAAACTCGTATGGGATCGTTATCGGTAGGAGACGTGTAGCTGATCCAGTTGGGCAGGGCGATGGCCGCGATGGTGCAGGCAACAGCGCCCAGGTACACCCAGAGGGAGATGCCGTACACGATGCGCCTGGTCATAGTCGCGGACTGCTTCCGGAGCTTTCGCAAAAGGTACTTCTCAAGGGCGTGTTGCCGTGCTGTTGGTGCTAGCAACAGGCCAACCCGTGCGGCAGGCAGCTCCCATACCTTGGACGCGACCCCCATGTCGTCAGTCTTGGCGCTTCACGACTCCCACGTGGAGCCGTCGCTGCCGCTTTCCCCTCGCCTAGATCGGAGATAAGTGACTCCTACGCTGCGAATGGAGACCAACTTCAATGTCATATTTGTAGAATGTCCTAGCCATAATACGCCCTTTGACACTCTTGTACATAACAGAGATACTGTCGTACGCATTGAATCTCGATCCTCTTACGTCGCAAGAGTGACACAGAAGCGTGAAAGATGGCCGCTTTATCAACTTGCCCTCCGATCAACCGATCATCGGTGCAGGAAGCCCACAAACGCATTGAGAACTACATTCACCGAACACCCACTGTCACTTGCGAGACCTTGAGTCAGATTGCATCGACACCGGAATCACAGCGGTGTCCCACAACCGGTCCAAATGTAGCTGCCGAGCCTGCTCCTCATCCCAATGGCGTACATGGCGATGCTTCGAAGTTCAAAGCCAACCCAAAAGTCAGGCTCTTCTTCAAGTGCGAGAATCAGCAGAAGATTGGTGCCTTCAAAGCTAGGGGTGCCTTCCATGCTCTCGGTCGCTTGATTGAAGAGGAGGGCATTGAGAATGTCAGGCAGAAAGGTGTCACGACACACAGCAGTGGTAAGCGAATTGAGACCCAAGACGCGCCCTAGAGTTGAGCCTGACCAGAGTCTTCCAGGAAATCATGCACAAGCTCTAGCTCTAGCAGCAAAGACACACAACGTCCCCGCCCACATCGTCATGCCCACCATCTCAACCCCCTCCAAAATCGCCGGGACCAAATCCCACGGCGCCAACGTCATCTTCTCCGGATCAACGAGCGACGAACGCGAAGCCGTCGTCGCAGAAGTCATCAAGAAAACCGGCGCGACCCTGGTGCCACCCTACGACCACCCGGACATCATTCTTGGCCAAGGAACGCAGGCGCTGGAGCTCGAGCAGCAGGCCGCAGACCTCATCGCCGCAGACCCCACGCTGGGCATCCCGGGCAAGAAAGGCTTAGATGCCGTGATCGCCCCTATCGGCGGCGGCGGCATGCTCTCTGGCATCTGCGCGGCGCTGCACGGCACGGGCATAAAAGTCTTCGGCGCGGAGCCTAACTTCGAGGGAGCCAACGATGCAGAGATCGGCTTGCAGCAGGGCAAGCGCGTGGAAAAGGTGAAAACGCTGACGATCGCCGACGGTCTGAGGACTCCTGTCGGCGAGATCCCATGGTCGATCATCACCGACAAGTCGAAGCTGGCGGGGATCTATAGCGTGGACGAGGAGCAAATCAAGGCGGCGTTGAGGCTCGCAATGGAGCGAGCGAAGCTGTTCATTGAGCCTTCTGCTGCCGTGCCTCTTGCGGTCATGCTGTACAACGAAGAGTTCAGGCAGCTGGTTGAGCGTGAGGCAGGGCCTGAGGGGTGGAATGTTGGCATCATTCTGTCAGGCGGCAACACGACGGTTGAGGCCATCGCTAAGATGTTCGCGGCACCCATCAAGGTTGAAGAGCGAGCGAATGCAACGCGAGGTGCTCAAGGTGAGAAGGTCGCAGAGAATGTGGCGGGCTAGATGATGGTAAAAATGTACAGACTTAACATCAAATACGTATACCACTAAATGCCCGCCTGACCTCCGGCCCCATCGCATTTTTCATGTACACACAAACAATCATTCTAGAACCCCCGAGCATATATGGCCATGGTCGATGCTGATGAATTGCCACACGCGCCGCTGACTCCACCCGGTAAAAAGCCACCAATGCAAGGGTAGCAGTTGTTGTCGCCAGCGTTACCAGTGACAGAGCTACCGCCCAAGATACCAGATGTGCTAACGATTGGTCAGCGATCTACAAACCGAGCAGAAGAATGTGTCCATCTTAGAAGCGTTGGGCTGCACGTACACTGTCACATATGAGATTTGGTTACCGCACCACTAAACCGCAAATTCAAGTCAGCGCTAGCTCTACTAGAAGAAGATTGGGTTATCGTACGCATTCCACAGTAGTGCTGCCAACATTCAGAGTGCCGAAATAGATAGTGCCCTGACCAAGGCAGGCTGTGCTGCACTTGCTGTTGGCCAATGTCGGATACGAGGTTTGATAAGCGGGTAACGCTCGACCGCTAGTGACGGATGGCGACCCGGTGTGAACATAACATCCCAAATAGCCGTATATGTTCTGGGGAGATGCCGAAGCGCCTGGCGGGCCGGAAGGGCGTAGCAACGTTGTCAGTAAGACGGAATTAAATGCTGACCAGAACTAGACTTATCTGAAGGACCCTGGGAAGAGATCAGCTAAGTCATACTTGTGCCCTCATATGATACTTACACTTGGTCCGGTGACACCTGTAGGTCGTAGTGACAAGTCAGTTAGGGAGCATCAAGCAAAGTGTTTCGAGACTTATCTTGTTGGCCCTGGAAGGTTGTCAGCATAGATCAGATCAATCGATCCGTGGTTCTGTGTACCGTAGGCCCTGTTGCGCCAGATGGCCCAGGAGGTCGTGCTTGAAAGTCAGCATGATGTTTGAGCCTTGGTCCAACGAGGGTGACATATCTGCTGTGCCCTATGAAATGTTAGTAAGATCAATGAGGACTAGCCTTTCATTTCGCTTCGGCGGCACCTCTCCTTGGGCGAGATCCCGAAACCAGTTGGGCTATGTACGAATACGATTGTCGCCGGTCGTGGTGCGAGCGGACATCTGGTAGATGAAGAAGCCTGCAAGAATCCCCCATCCCTTTGGGCTCAACATCACCTCATCTGGTCCTCCAACTGAGTATGGATGCTCAGAGATCTTATGGAGCGCCAGCGCGTGAGCCGCTCAAGAAATCAGACAGCTTACCGTTGCACCTTGAATCCCTTGCACCCCTTGGGTGCCTGTCGGCCCTATAGGCCCTGGCGGTCCAGACGGCCCAGTTGCTCCTGTCGCTCCGGTAGGCCCAGTATTGCCTTGCACGCCTTGCGCTCCTTGTAAGCCCTGGATCCCGGTTGGACCAGTTGGTCCAACCGGTCCTGTGGCTCCTATGACTCCAGTCTCGCCTTGTATGCCCTGAGCTCCTTGCGGACCCTGGGTGCCTGTCGGACCAGGCGGTCCAGAAGGTCCAGAAAGTCCCGTCACTCCAGTGGCTCCAGTTTCTCCCCGTATTCCCTGGGATCCTTGCGGGCCCTGAGTGCCGGTTGGTCCGGACGGCCCAGTTGCTCCTGTCGCTCCAGTGGGCCCAGTATTGCCTTGCGCGCCCTGCGCTCCTTGTAAGCCCTGAGGACCTTGCGTGCCCGTCGGCCCTATCGGACCAGTCTGCCCGGTCTCGCCTCGAGGTCCAGTTGGTCCGGTTGACCCAGCCTCTCCCTGTGCTCCTTGAGGTCCTTGTGAACCTTGCAATCCTTGAGAACCTGTAGGCCCAGGTACGCCCGTAGCCCCGGATGGCCCTGTTGGTCCAGTGACGCCTGTGGCACCCGTAGGTCCAATAGGTCCAGTTTCTCCCTGCGGTCCTCGAAAGCCCGTCGGCCCTGTCGAGCCTGTGACGCCTGTAGGTCCAGTTTCTCCTGGAGGTCCTTGTACGCCTTGCAATCCTTGCGGCCCAGTCGATCCGGATACGCCTGTGGCTCCAGTAGGTCCAGCCGGCCCTGTCTCGCCCGTGGCACCGCTGGGACCTGTCTGGCCTCTGGGTCGTAGTATGTGTTAGACTCGTCGCAACAGAGCTTGGACAGATGTATGTGACTTATCTGTTTCGCCGGCGGGGCCCTTGTATTCGTCAGCAATTGCGCGGTTGAATGAGGTGCTTGGGATCACTTACGACGGGTCCTGAAGGGCTGCAATGTGTGCAAAGTCAGCAAATCGCTCGCTCATGGGTTGTTCGTTAAACACTGACCCGGATGGGCCTGTGGGACCTGTGCTGCCTGGGGTTCGTAGTGAAGGTCAGCTTGTGCTGAGAATACGAGTTTCCTCTCGCGATCAACTTATCTTGTGGTCCAGTAATCGTCGCGAACGAGATCGCCTGACAAGAAGAGACCGAGAACAGCGACAGCGAGATGAAAAGACAGCCTTCCGGCTGCGCGTCTTGCATGAAAACCGCAAAAACCGTGCCGTTTTTCATCGCGCAGAAACTGGCCTGGCCGTTGTAGAACGCCTCGTTCTGCCACTGCAGCAGCGCATTCGACCCGATGGTGAATGTCGTCGTGATCGATCCGGGAACAGTGCTGGGCACAAACATGGCGGCGCCGACGCCTTCTGATGTGGAGTACGTGTACACAACTCCGTCGACCGTGGCGGTGAGAACTCCATTTCTTGCTGTGTAGATAGGAGAGGTTGTGCAGTCGTTGGTAATGGTGCCGTTGCTGCTGACGAAGTAGCTGCCCGATTGTCGCTTGTGGTTTCGTTGATGTTCCATTGCGATGAGGACGAAGACTTCGTCGGAGGGGGTTGGACTTGGTGAGACCTCGCCGACGGAAGACAGTCTAGTAGATAACATGGTATGATCTGGGTTTGGAAAGGTTGAAGTCCATCGCAATGTGGTGATGCCATTGAAGCTCGTCGGCGCATTTGTAACGGTGATTGCGGCATCGGGAAGCGGATAGAATGTCGTATTGAACTGAACGTCTGTGTTCATCGACACTGGTTGCTCGTAGACCACCTTTCGAGCAGGCGGCACCCCAGGGAAACAAGCTGACTGTGAATGGATTGGAGTTGGTAAAATCAGTAGCGCTTCCACAAACGCCAGGAAAAAGCGCTGTAGTCCTCGGGACCTCATGATAAGCTCTCAAGATGCCGGTTCGCAAATCGAACCAGTAACATACAATGAACAGAGAATAGAGATTTGAAAGTATCACCAGCGTGATAAGCCGTGAGAGTGAAGCGCTTCCTTTCCCGAAATGCCAGATACCGGGATGCAAAGCACCTCCCGACCCAAACAGTCGGCGTTGCTACGGCAAGTCTGGGCGACGGGCCCGAGTATCGGTCGGTCACAGGTGCAAAGTACAAATCTGGAAGCAAGGAATGTGTATCTGTTTTTTGCGGTGCGGCCTGCATTCCGGCACGAACTCAAAGCCGGGCACACCAGACGTCGACTTCTGGTCAATATCAGAATTGCCTAGTCGTCAGGTCGACAAGCACATATAATATGGCGACGGTCGGTTCAGCTCGTAGCCACGTACCCGACAGCGGTATGCTCCTTTATCGTTGACTGGACTGGTGGAGAAATGGTATGCAGGCAGGGTGGTGACAGAAAGACCTGTACACAACCCGAGCTCGGGCCGAAGAAGTTCGGTGTATTGGAATGGCATGGCTTGCTCCTATTTTTCTTACTGTCAAGAGTTGTGCCACTCACGGGCAACGGGCGTTTCTTGAGCATCCTCTAAGTGTACCATCACATGGTCTATTAGCACTCGGAGACTTGGAAAAACTCTGTGCTCCTGTCACGAAGACCCGTGAAGAAAATGGGGATGAACCATTGAGAAGACGTTAGATTGTGCAATCGTGCCGTGCCCCTCAAGACAGCTTGTAGAAGTCGCGCCGTATGTCCTAAATTCTAGCAAACGCAATGATTCGTTATTTGAATATGGAGAATCATAGAGGTTCGTTCAAACAAAAGACCATTGATCGGATGGTTTTGACAGGTCTTCTCACCTTCACCTGGCCTGAGCGCGCAGGGATGCAGCCCTGGGTGGACGCAGCCTGCCCACCGCTGTCAACGTGCTTGCAGTCTGAGGGATTTTACTCGAAGGCACAATACGCTCATACATGGAGCGTTGTCAAGGTTATGTACTGGGGGAAAAGAAGGCGGTTGTCAGGATATAACCGCGAAGAGGTCTGAGGAGGCGCGTCGAAGTCGCGGCACGGCCCTCCAGCCCCTGCCAATCCTCCGACCTCACCCCAATCGCCGCGCCTCCTCTCGAACAAGACGTGAACGCCACCAGCGACTAAAGATCCACTCACAAAAACGGCAACGTGTACAGCATGATCTCCACTCAGCCACCGACAACGTGAAGACATGCAAGCTCCCAGGGTACCACCCCAATGCCCCTCCTAACCTCCTTCATCCGCCTCCCCGGCCGCTGGTCCCGCCGCCGCGCTCGGAAATTCCGCATGGCCCTGCAACTCCTCGCCCTCGCCATCCTCCTCCTGGTCCTCCTGCCCGCCTACATAATCTACAAACCGCCCAAATCCCTCATCTCCTACCTGCAGGCCCGCAACCCCACCGTGCTCTTCCAGGTCGCGACGCAGCGCAACATCGTGGCTTTGACGATCGACGACGCGCCGTCGCAGCACACGCGCGAGATCCTGGAGGTGCTGGGGGCGAACGGCGCGCGGGCGACGTTCTTCGTCATCGGCGGCCAGGTGCCGGGCAACGAGGCGCTGCTGGCCGACATCGTGCGCGCGGGCCACGAGCTGGGGAACCACGCTATGCACGACGAGCCGAGCGTGGCGCTGGAGTCCGAGGTGCTGGCGCAGGAGATTAGAGACGTCGATGTGATGCTCGACAGGGCTTATGAGGAAGCCGGCGTCGAGCGGAAAGGGCGGTATTTTCGGCCGGGGTCGGGGGTGTTTAGTGAGAGGATTCTGGAGGTTGCGGGCGAGGCTGGGTATCAGACTATCTTGGGGAGCATTTATCCGCACGACCCGTTTATTGGGCAGTGGAGGGTGAATGCGTGGCATGTTTTGAGTTCGCTGAGGAAGGGCGCGGTGGTCATTTGCCATGATCGGAGGCCGTGGACGGTGCCGATGCTGAGAAAGGCGCTGCCGGAGATGAAGAGGAGGGGCTATGAGGTTGCGACTGTTTCGAGGCTGATTGGGTCTCTGAAAGATCCATGAGGTCGCTCATCAGCTCCTGCTAATTTGCAACCGAAGAAGAGGCGTCGGCCAGTACACGTGCGATGCCAGCTGTGCGGCACTTTCACTTACCCGACTGTATGCAAAGCAGTCGTGTTGGACTGCGTACTCGAGCGATAGTGCTTGCAAGGCAATCACTGCGGCTCCGCCGCAATGGCAGACTTGACAGTCGAAGGTTCCGTGTATTCATCTAACGGGCTTCGGCGTTTACATGGACGGAAGGATGTCACTGGCAATGGCAAGCATATGTCAAGCACACATTTAATATACAGTGAAACAAACGAGTATTGAGCAAGCATCAGTTAGCCTCGACTTCATTAAACGCCAGGTGATCGATACTCGGAGGATGTTCAGAAAATAAAGTCGGTTGCAATCAGGAAGATAGCGACAAATGTCACATGTTGATCGTGTCGAACGGTCAGTCGTTCGTATCTCTGCATACCCTGTCATATTCTAGAATAGAGTAGCATGAGCATGAGGTACATGGGACAAAAAGCAAAAAATTATGGAGAAACCCGGAGTCGAACCGGGAACCTTCTCCACTTAACAGATACAAGGGGTGCTTGTATGGTGCTAAGAAGATGTCATACCGCTAGACCATATCCCCGAAGTCGCATTTCTGCGAGTTCATGGAAAGGCTAGGTGTTACACACAATATCATTACTTTTTCCATGACTGCGCCAATAGCAACGACTAGTGCCTCATGGTTGGTGATAATATTGGGCTTGGTGTGTTGGAGCTTTTCAAGTCTGCAAGCGTTTCGTTCGCTCAACGTCCAATGTGTTCCCAGATGGCTGAAAGATAGCATGCGACGGCACCCACAGATTCCCCAATGCCGAAGGAGCGGAAAGCGAAGTGAAGGAGGACGCGGTCAACAACAGCAAGCGAGCGAGCAAGGCGACCCATCCTTGATCCACCAAACCCCAATCAGGCCACCCACGCAGCCTCAACCTCCTCTTCAGCCGCCGTGCAGGCTGCAGGCTTGCGGGCACACTAGTGCTAGCGGGTAGCAGCTGCTTTGGCGCGAGTCAAACGACCCCGCAGGCAGAGAGGCGGCCAGGCGGGCAGCTGATAAGGCGAGGGCAGAATGCCGCGTCCCATCTTCTTCCTTTCTCGTCCATCCCTAAACTCGAAGCAGTCGCTGCCATCGCCGTCAAGCCAGCTAGCCGTGCCGAACAGCGAACGGAAACCCACTCTTCTTGCCCGTCTAGACGTTACTTGTCTGCTCTGTCACCACCAGACAGACAGCCCTACCTGACCAGGCTGACCTGACTTGCTGGGCATACACCGGCCGACGCTCTCCCGCCACAGCTACAGGACTGAGGTGTCTACGCCGCCCTCTGCCGCCGTCGCACATTCCTCGCCCGCCGCCCGTCTCGTCCTGCCTCGCTGCCCCAGGCACACTTCCCACGCCCGCGCCCTCTGAAACGCAGCGCCACCGCGCCCGCCGCCGTCGCACACAACCGCCGCCGCGACAGTCGCCACCGACGCCGCCGGCACCACCTCTTCTTCACCCTCACCACCCACCGCCGTCGCGTCGACGCACCTCGCGCGCGCCTGTCGCATCGCATCGCATCCACCCGCGCCCGGCGAACCCACACCGCGCCCGCAACAGCCTCGCCTCGCCTCCGACTCGTCCGGCCGCGCCCCTCCCGCTCCCGCACCGGCTGCTCCCGTCGCCCGGCCCACCCTGCCTCGCCAGTCCGCGCTTGGCACGCCCCGAGCTCCCGCTGAGCATTGTCGCTTTTCAGGTTCTCATCCGCCTGCTCCAAAGAGGAAACTCATCCCCACATCCCCGAAATCGCGCCTTACTGCATCAAGCCGCACCCACCAGCATCATGGCCGAGATCACCGCCAACGACCAGACCAACTCGCCCACCGCCCCCGACGACCTCGACAACGGCAACGGCAACGGCGCGCTCGAGAACAGAGGCGTCAAGCGCCCGCGCCCCAGCGCTGCCGACGACGATGACGACGACGACGACAAGCCCGGCCGCGAGCGCCGCAAGATCGAGATCAAGTTCATCCAGGACAAGTCGCGCCGTCACATCACCTTCTCCAAGCGCAAGGCCGGCATCATGAAGAAGGTGAGTCACTGTACCGACTGCGCGCCGCCGTGCGACCGCGCGACACGCCGTCGGCCTCGTCCCGCCTCGCGCGCATCTCGCACGCGTCGGGACCTTCAACGCGTCGCAACACCCTTACTGACCATATCGCCTAGGCATACGAGCTGTCCGTCCTCACCGGCACTCAGGTGCTCCTCCTCGTCGTCTCCGAGACCGGTCTCGTCTACACCTTCACCACGCCCAAGCTCCAGCCACTGGTCACCAAGCCCGAGGGCAAGAACCTCATTCAGGTACATACTCACACCTCACTCATACGCTTCGCCTTCCCTCCGCTGACCGCCCTTGCTAGGCCTGCCTGAACGCGCCCGAACCCGCTGACGCCAACGGCGTCGACGGTGAATCCGCCGTGGACTCGCCCGAAGAGCACAACGCCGCCCCGCCAATGGCTCAGCCAATGGCCCAAGGCATGCCGCGCAATCCTCCGCAGCAGACGCCGTCCTACATGACTGCCGACCAGCAGCAGGCGCTGCAGTACCAGGCCTACCTCCAGCAGCAGCAGCAGGCACAAGGCGCATATCCCATGCCGCCTCAGCAAGGTATGCACCAGCCGCGCTAGGAGCCGCCCTTAGCCAGGCTCTCCTAATGCACAAGCTGACGCATCATCGCAAGACATGAAACCGCAGTGAGCACTACGCGGTAAAACCAAGCTATGAGACGACATAAAGGACATCTTTTCTTCGGAGAGACAGGTGGCCTTTTTCGGGTTCAACCTGCTCTCCCCCTGCGTTGCGCGGCGCTCAAGGCGCTATCTCCGGACAACCCATTCTGGACTTTACTGTGGCTACGATTGACTTATTCTTGAATCTCCCTTCTCCTTCTTCCCTTCTCGCGCTATTCCCTTTTGCTTTGTACTACCTTTTTTCCGGCTGAGCCCCTTCCCGGCAAACTTCCCAAAATACCTCTTTGACCAACCAAAAAAGCTCGATGTTTTGCCCTCACGGTTGCAAAGCTTCGATACGAGATAATGCGGCAAGACGCGATGGAACGAGAGGTCGATGACGGACGATATCGCGGAGGCTGGTCGTCTTTGTAGCTCGGATGTAATATATCTCTTCGAGAGCTTCTGACCGAAATGCATTCAAATCTCTAGAAGTCAATGCAAGCATCGCCATCCCCACGTCGCAGTCACCCGCAAAGCCCCAGGACACCCTCTTCTGACCCTCCGCCCGACTCTCCTCGCACCTCCCCACTCATCACTCCTCCAGCTTACGGCCTCCCCCTACGCCTCAACCTGCTCCGCAACCCTCCTAAGCAACGGCTCCCTCTCCCCGCCCTTCTCCCCCGGCATCCCCTTCCACTCCCCACCCCCAACCTTCCCAACCCTCCACGTGCCCTCCTCCCGCGCCTTCTCAAAGAACTCCAGATTCTCCTCGAACCCGCGCCCGCCCGTCTCCGGCACAAACACCTGCGTCACCACGCCCGCGACCAGGTTCGTGCCGGCGAAAATCGCAAACAGCCAGTACGACAGCGTGTTGAAGAGGATGGGCGTGAGGAGGGTTACGGCGAAGTTCGACAGGCCCCAGGTGATGACGCTGATGGCTGTGCCTTGCGCGCGCGCGGTCGTGGGGTAGATTTCGGTCGGGATCAGCCAGGGCGGCACGAGCCAGGTTATGCCGAAGGTTGCGGTGGCGAGGTAGAGGGTCTGGTTTGGTTAGTTGGGGGAGGGGGGAAGGAAGGTGTGAGAGGGATCAGGAGAGACGTACTGTGAGAGGTTTGTTAGCGTTTGTTCAGAGGAAGGGTCCAAGGGGGTTAGGGAGAGGGACTCACCGACTATACCAGGGATGGCGACGGCTTCGGATGGGATACCGAGTTGTTCGGAGTTCCTCTCGAGGCCGGCGAAGACGGCCAGCAGGGCGAAGCCTATGGTTAAGAGAGCAGAGCCCCAAACCATCAGCGCCCGCCGACCAACCGCATCGATCAGCAACCACGCGAAGGTCATGAGCACGAAGTAGGAGATGTAATTCCCCTGCGTGAGGAACTCCGACTTCCGCACCCCATACCCCAACAGCTCGAAAATCTGCGGCCCGTACACCGACACCGCCCCATAGCCCGTCAGCGCCTGGTTGACCTGCCCGACGACCGTGAGCACCGTCGCGTGGAACTGCGACCGCCCCGGCACCAGCATATCCACGTACCCCACGCTCCCCCCGCCCTCCACCTCCTGCCTATGCGCCTCGACCAGCTCCTTGCACGTCCCCTGCACCTCCTCCCCATCCTCGCCACCACCCAGCACAGCCGCCAAACTCCCCTTCGCCTCCCCTTCCCGCCCATGGTAAATCAGCCACCGCGGGCTCTCCGGCAGCTTCTCGATAAACAACAGCAACCCCAGCGGATACACCTGCATCGCGACGATCGGCACGCGCCACGCCCACTCGTCCGCCTTCCCCAGCCCCACCGTCGCCGCCAGGTTGATGGCAAACGCCATGTTCAGCCCGAAGATGTTGCTCTGGAACTCCTGCGCGAGCGCCTTGCCGCGCGCCTCGTCGCTGCTCAGCTCGGAGCTGTACACCGGCACGACGCTGTCGATGCCGCCGACGCCCAGGCCCATGACGACGCGCCCAAGGTACATGACGGCGCGCGCGCCGCGGGCGTAGCCCAGGCCGGCGACGAACATGAGCAGGTTGCCGAGGGAGGCGGCGAGCAGGCTGGCGAGCAGGGCGGGTTTGCGGCCGCGGCGGTCGGCCAGGTGCGAGAAGGCGACGGCGCCGAGGGCGCAGCCGAGGTAGTAGACGGAGACGATTATGCCGATTTGCGGCGAAGTGGGGGGTAAGGACATGGTTTGGAGGTAGGAGGTGTTGGTGTTTATGAGGGACATCATGCCTTGGTCGTAGCTGGAGGGGTGGGTCAGTTTCGGTAGAGGGTGTAGGGTGTTGGTTGTGATTTCTTGGAGGCGGAGACGCTTACCCATAGAGGGCTATGGCTGTGCTTGAGAAGAGCACGACCTGGCGCATGTGTTAGCTGTGCTGTTGGGCATTGGGAGTGAACGTGTTCATGGACAGACCTGCTGCTTCTTGTCGTTCATGAAGCTCTTGAGTCTATCCATGTTGACCAGTTTCCATCCAACGACGACGATGTACGATGTAGTAGAGGCCTCAAAGCAACGCCAATGGCACTTTCTCACAACGAGATGGTCAATCAAACCAAAACAATTCCCCCGGAATCGATTCAGCGAGAGACCTTGAGATGGTGATCAACAAAGCGAAAAAGCCCTCAGACCCTCAGAGAACACGAACAGGGACCACGATGGCACTTCAACACAAACCAACAGGGAAGAATCAAGAGTCAAAGCAATGACGTCCAGAGAGCTAAGCAAAACCCAAAACGCGAGAGTCCATTGAAAACCCGCACGTGGTCCCTTGCACAAAGGCACCGACGGGCGCTCTGCCGCATTGCACGCAGTTCAAAACAAGATGTCATGACGTTGGAGTGCATGGGATCGACCGACGTCAAGGTGGGGCTGCGGCTGTTTGGCTCGCTGGAGAGGCTGGCTGGACTTGGTCAGAAGTGATTGCGGCACAAGCTGCGAGATTTCAGGGCTTGCGGATCTCGGTTGATAGAGCATCGATCTAAGGGCGTGAGATCGCGGGGCAGGAGGGCTGGATCTCTGTGTTTTGAGGAATCGGTGGATTTTTACGAATATTGCCTGATTGGGAGGTTTGAAGGCTTCACCAGGTACAGTCACCGCAGAGGTGGAACGACATCTTTTAGATCACGGAAAATTGAATTAATTCTTTCTCATAAATGCTTAAGGTCTAGACAGATTCCGTTGCCCAAACCGTCTAGCTAGGAAGTCAAGAGCCCAGAAAATCATCGCAAGTGAAACACTTTGCCAAATCCGTCAAGGAAACATTGAACGCCATGCAATTTTTCTATCCTTCTTCCGTCTGCGACAGTCTCATCATCAATCAGAAGCAAAGATAAAACGCCGTGCAAAAGATGCAATGCAGTCGTGTATGTCCATCACAAAAGTCAGAGGACAATCAGACAAGTAATGCTTACAAGGCATCACCCATCTAAGCGTCCTCAGCGTCAGAGTCAGGCGGGTGGGGAGTTCCCTTAGGGCTGTTGAGCCACTCGATGTGCCTCAGCCTACGCCTGACCTCAGACTCCTTCTGCTCGGCACGGGTCTTCTTCTTCTTCTTCTTGGCCTTGAACTTCATGTCTCCACCACCCTCGGCATCGCTCTGCGCGGGCGTACCGTTAGTGCTGGGCGCGGCGGAGCTGACGTTGGAGCTAGCGACGGCGGACGAAGCAAGGGAAGAGCCGGGGCGAGAGTCCTCGAAGCGGTCCATGGAGACGGCAAGGTGGCCCTTCTGAGTCAGGCGACCAGCCTCGACGTGCCACTGCTCGGGGCAGAGGGCACCGACGAACTCTTCGTTGTGAGAGATCATGACGACACCGCCCTTGTAGTCGCGGATGGCAACGGCGAGACCACCGAGGGACTCGCGGTCCAAGAAGTTGGTGGGCTCGTCGAGAACGAGCAAGTGAGGGTTGTTCCACATGGCTCCGGCAAGGACAACCTTGACCTTTTGGCCACCGGACAGACCAGAGATCTCGTTGTGGTTGGCAATCTCGGGGTCGAGACCGACGTCCTCGAAGTGCTTGCTGATGACCTTCGGCTCGAGCTTGCGGAAACCGAGACCCTCTCTGCTGGCCTCGTGGTCGTCGTACTCCTGGATCAGCTTCTGGAAGCCGCGCTCCATGAGAGTCTCACGAGAGATCATGGTATTGTGCTTGGGCAGCCAGCCAACCCACTTGACTTCGTACTGGAAGGTCTTCTTGTACTTCTGACGACCAATGAGGGTCTCGATCTTTCGGGGACCCTTGCCGTCACCGATGTCGATGGTGACCTCCATTTGAGCCTTGTCCTCGTCGGTCATGATGCGGGTCTGCTTCATGTGAACCTCACGGTCATCACCGTTGGCGTAACGCCACTGCAGGTACTGGTTGGGAGTCTTCTCCAAGTGCATCTCGACGTGCTCAAGAGCGTGCTGCTTGATGTAACCGATACGCAAGTTGGGGTGCTTTTCGACCTTACCCTGCTGCGGGATAACCTCACCAGTCAGGACCTTGATAAGCGTAGACTTACCAGCACCGTTAGGACCGATGATGGCAACTCTGCTGCTCAGGGTAAGTTGGGCGGACAGGTTGTGCAAGTTAGGCTTGGAAGCACCGGGATAGGTGAAAGTGCAGTCGGACATGCGCAGAATGGCACGCGTGTTCGACTTGACACCAGTGAGGATGCCAGGAGGCGGGAACTTGAACTGGAGCTGGTCGGCGCTGAGGGTGTAGTAGGTCTTGGCCTCAGGCTTCTGCTTGACGAAAGCAGCAAGGTTACCCTTGTAGTTGACGAGCTTCTTCTGCTCGTAGTGCAGAATGTCCGTGCAGACTTCGTCGAGGAAACCAGAGTCGTGGGAGACGATGAGGGAGGTGATATCGGTGTGGGTCTTGAGGTACTCCTGGAGCCACTTGACGTTGCCAACGTCAAGATGGTTGGTAGGTTCGTCGAGGAGGAAGACATCAGCACGCATCAACATGGCGCGGGCCAACGCCAGCTTCATCTTCCAACCACCGGACAGAGAGCCGACCTTCTCAGACTGGCGGCCTTCAGGGCCAGAAGAGAAGCCAACCTCCTCCAGAACGGCGACAATGCGCTCCTTGGGCTCATTCTGAAGCTCAGGATCCTTCACGGCGTACTCGAGAATAGTGAGGTCGGCGTCCTCGCCCTGGTTGTGCTCGACGAAGCAAGTGCGGACCTGGTCCTGAGGAGGGAAACCGTCGAGCTTGCCGGTAGCGATAGAGCGCATGAGAGTACTCTTACCGCAACCGTTGCGACCGCAAAGGCCGTAGCGGTGGCCCTTGAGCAGACGCAGGTTGGTGTGCGAAAGGAGGAGCATACCACCGTAGCCAAGGGAGAAGGTGGCGTTGACAATCTCGGTCTCACCCTCCTCGACTTGAGGAGGGGCGCCGAACTTGCGCTCGTCCTCGCTCACGTAGAACTTGTGCATGGACTCAGCCACGGGGGCAGCATTCTCCATGAGACCTTCCAGGTAAGGAGTGATGTTGTTGGCGATGCGGTCCAAAGCGCGCTGGTTGACGTCTTCGGAGACGATCTGGGAGACGTAGATCTTGGTAAGCGCCCATAGATCAGCATCGCCGGGCAGGTTCAGAAGACCGCCGTTGGCCTGGACCTCCTTCTCGAGGAGAGCCAGGACGTCGGCCTCGCTGACGCGCTCGACATCCCTGAGGGCGTTGGGGTCAGCACCCTCACCCATTGCCTTGTTCATGACATCAAGAGCCCTCTGACCGATCTCACGGACCTCAGGGAGCGAGGCGCGGTCGCACACAGCCTGGACACCGGGCTGAAGCTTGGGAAGGAAAGTACGGGCCTCGACGGGGTCGTGGACAAGCTTGGTCAAGTTCTCTACGACGACGGTGGTCTGACGGGTAACCTCCTGGGTAGTCGTAGGAGTGTTAAGCGAACGCTCAAGGATGGGAGTGAGCAGGGCCAACACGGGCGAGGTAACAACGGTGACGAAAGTCGTCTGGCTAAGAGCGTGGATAGCCTTCTTCTGAGCCTCGGTGCTCGGGTCTTCAATAGCCTTGACGATGATCGGAATCTTGGGCGCAATATCGTCGTTCTGGAGGAGAGTGGTCAAGAGGTTCATGGTCTTGATACCCTGCTTGGACACCTCGGCCTTGAGATCGTGCATACCAGCCTCGACAATGGGAATCAAAGCCTGCAGCTTCTTACCCATGGCCTCGCGCAGAACGTCCTTGCTCTTCTCGATCTCGAGGCTCTCCATGCCCATCTGTGCCTTGTCCGCCATCTTGCCGATCAGCGCCAGCGCAGCGGCAGCACCCTGCCACTTGCCGGTAGCCTTGCGGAGATAGGTCATGAGGACGGGAAGGAGGCCGAAAACCTTGCCCTCGGAGTTGAGGTGGTTGAAGAGAGTGTCCAGCGCATACTGGGCGCCCTCCTTGACAGCGCTCTGCTTGTCAGACAGCGCATCCAGCGCGCAGGTAACAAGTCCTTGCTCTTGCAACATGAAGACGACCTCGCTGATACGGGCCTTGGGAGGGAAGCGCTCGAAAATCGCGCCAAGCGCGAACATGGCGCCCTCCCTCTTAGCGCCACTCTTCTTGTCGGTGGCGGACTTCACAATCTCCTGGATGATACCGTAGCCAGCAAGGCCACGGAAGCTGACGCTGTTCAGCAGCACATCGGTGAGAGTGTAAGAAGCGTCGAGGCTCTCCTGAGACGTCTTGGAGCCGTAGATCTTGGAGGTGATCGCGGCGATGTCCTCGGGCGCAGGGGCAGCGTTCTTGCTGGTGACCATGACTTGGGGAGCCATGGGGGACGACTCCTGGTGAGGCATGTCGCTTTTGTGCGTGTTTTCTTCCTCTTGTAAAGTCGTGATGCGCGTGAAAAAGGGTATCTCGTGGTGGGTGGGACTGATCTCAACCAAAGAGCGTGCGACTGAGTAAGCAGCTGATAACAGGCGCTGCGCTCGTCGGACCAGGCGGGTGCGCACTCGCGTTTGCACGCGAATTAAAGGGAAAGAGTGGAGAGTCCAGAGAGCAAAGGCTCCTGTCGGGTCAAGCGAGAGGTGCCTGTATATATGGTGGTGGTGGGAGGGAAGAGACAGGCAGCCCCGCTGAATTTGGAACTTTTTTGCAAGGCTTCCCCCTCTGCGCCCAACGACTGTCTCCACGTGCCGCCAGGGAGCCGCTTTCAGCCCTACGACGAGACGTCACGGCTGTTGTTGACTTGGCTGCCGAGGCCGCTCCTCTCGCCTCCTCCGACCCTTGCAAAACTCTGTGCCAGATTATTCCAACACCCGATGATCTTCCCGTTGAGGATGTTCTCGGCCCGCCCATAATGTAAGATTCACGTTAATAATTTGACAATAGATGTGTGGGATTCGGTAGCATCGAAATTTTGCAGAAGCTATCGACATCACTGCCTACCTGGAGAGGGTGTTTTCACACCTCAATTCCTATCCCCTGCTTATCTTGTCCGCATCAAGTGCTGTTTGTGTTGGCTCATTTGGCAGGGTCTCCGATGGAGACCTCTTCCCTCCGCTGAACCTTTTCCCGCATTCGAGCTCGCGCCAACATCTTCTCCGCCCTGATATATTTCATTGCGCTGACTTCTGGACGGTCGAACAATGACGGCGACAGACGAAGGTCTGTCGACTCGAGATCTGACTGTCGAGCGCTCGGTAGGCTGAGCATCCCCCGCTCATCGCCACTGAGATGATCTTCATTGTCGAATGGCTTTGATGGCGAAGTCTCGCATTGCGGGCGTTGAGATGGACCGGTCCATTGATTTTCCTCCGCCGGCCTTTTGCCCTTCTTTCATGTCGACCGAGTGTGACAGCAGACGAAGGGCTCGCTTTGATTCGACTTTCGTTCGCAATCTCCCTTTGAGCGTTCAGCCAGGCGTGAAGACGAGGCTTTTTCCGCATCTCTGCGCGGATACCACGCTGTACGGCAAAGATTGCGGGTGACAAAGAGGCCTCTTTTGCGTCGAATAAAACATCATCGGGCTTGCTGGCCGCTGGAGTCAATGCAACTTGCATCGCTAGTTCCTCCTTCGGCAGATCTTTAGGACGGCTGTCGCCGGAAAAGGCCATGATGGAGGTGGGCGTGGTCGATTGATGTCAGTATGGAATGCTCGACAACGGTCGAAAGCTTCAGGGCCTTGGTCGTTTCATGATGGGTGACCAGACATTGAATGTTGGGCCTAGGCAGCTCGCTACCAGTCCCTGCCTTGCATGCGCTTTCACATGCTTACTCGGCAGTAACTTCGTCGAGCCTTGAATACAGCCGTGTACCCTGCAAATGTTCTCTGAGCAGTTGCAAGTACACCAGAGCCTTCCCGGACCTTCCGTCGATCAACAGTTCTGTACATCAATCAACTTCATCGACTTCCTTGGAACCAAGAGCAAGGGAGATCGCGACGCCATCCGTCGCGGCTTTCCGCGTAATGGTTGCACCAAGATCACTTCCCATGGTGCCTGTGCCGATGACTCCTTTGCTGATCCAAACGTTGAGGCTATCGATGAGCCGAAAAAGGAGTGTCCGGAAGAGCCGCAAGTTGACGCGCCAAACAATTACTTCGATGGGAAAGCGTGTTTCAAAACCTTGAGCCGGAGGTGGAACTGGACTGAACAGGGATGGCGGGATGAGAAACGCCAATGATCAGGGGGCACAGAATGACGGTATGCGATTCCTTCAGGTATGAACAACGGGGCTCCGAGTGGAATCGGATATTGGAGGGAGTAGGAAAATGCGTTGACAAGCGATGCCCTGGCTCCGGTATGTACTGAGTGCAATCCTTATCCGCCATAAAATGGAGGCTAGGAAGACTGGATTAAGTGGAACGTAGCTTGATGACTATCTTGACTTGATTCAATCCCTTACTTGCTCTCATTATGACCCAGTGCTTGCGGTCGACGGGGAAATGAACTTCCCCTGTCTGCCCGCAATTCGCATCCTGACATGTTTCAAGTGTCCTGGCTGTATTACCTTTGACACCCTTCCAGTGTGCCATTTGTGCGTCCTTGCTGGATAGGGAAATTGTCGTGCCATTCAATTTGATCAGGTCCATCAGTAATGTACGCCCCAGACCGTCATCCGTCGTCATCTTTCGCCTTGAATTTTCTCATGGTGTATTCGCCGTCGAAGATTTTGTTCACGAACAGAGGTCACCTCTCTCTCCGCCCTTCAATCTCCCTCCCGATTGCTACCAAGAATTCCTTTTGCGCGTCCGTTGTGGTACCGTTGATTGATAAACGCAACCTTGTGCCACATGTGAAATCCGGCTTCCCGTATCTACCCCTATACCAGCGGTCGGCTGGCGCTGCTACTTTTGCCAGCTGGGACAAGAACTTTTCCCGCTCTGAAGGATCGTTGCGGAGCGTATCCTGCGCCAGAACAAAGCTGACTCCAATGTCCCAGGAGGCCTTCTCCCAGAGCTTGTCTCCGATGTACAATTTGATAGAGCGAATGTAAGCAAATTCATGTCGAACAATACGCATGACAGAACGCCAGTCGTAGTCTCTTGTCTCCGTGACGTCTTCTTCAGTGCTGAAGTGGTAGAAAAGAGACCAGGCGTTTGATAAACCTGACTTTGTCACGATGGAAGGTAAGAAACTTTTCAACGCCTCTTGCGCTGCACTGGAATCTAAAAGATCTCCCATACAAATACCTGGTCGCAATCTCGGAGTACTTTCTGACGCGAAGCAGACTGGTACAGAAGGGAAGCGCCGTTGGGCAACGCGAGGAAGAGATCCCGGGTGCAGAAGGGGTTTGAAGTCGTGTGGGAGGCGAACCAGGTCGTATCATGAGCCGATGCGTTTCCACTACGGGTGTTGCCATCTGTTACTCGGGACTTCTTTTTCCACCCCACATCTTGACTGGCGCCCTCGCAGCGTTCGAAGATTACCACATCCGTTCCAGGAAAGCAGTACCGCATGATACGATCGACGATATTTTTGTGCTTGAACAAAGCGGTCGAGTGAGACCCTTTTGACAGCTCTCTGTGCCAGTGCGCGATGATCTGCCAATCCTGGTGTCTCGTCGAAGAGTTGAGAGTTGCTGGCTTTCTCCGGTGATGATTGCTGAACTTCCTCCTTAGTGGCGGGATTTAAGGCGGTCGACTCAGGTCTTAAGTCGGCATTGAACTTCTCGTCAGTATCGTTGGTAACACTTTCGGATCGTATCACTCCGGAGACCAATGTGAGCAGATAGCGCAGTTGGATACAATGCTCAAAGATCGTTGGTTTGACGTTGTCATCGGTTGATTGAGTCGCATCACCGTTCTCAAGGTTGCGGTTATGGAACAGATTTTGACGAAGTCTCCAGAGAGTGAGAAGTGCGGAACCCATGAAAAATCGGCCGAGCCCTCGTCATGATTTGATTCTTTGCCTTATGCCATTGCCTTCGAGTATGATAGCGTTCCGATTAATATGACTGCGAAAGGACAAGAGAGGAGTTGTAGGATAGTGCGAGGATGCAAAGTTGCCGCTTCAATGCCGCCCGGATGTGACCTGTGTGATTGTTGGTGGAGATCGCAGAGGTTGGAGGATAGGTCATGCCTCCTTTCACTTGTTTCCGGCACCGACTACGTTCTTCACGTGATAATCTTCAATAAACTTAATCGACCTCATCACTTCCTCTAGGCAACCATGCCATGACACAAGGCTCTCCGCTCGCCCTACTTAGTGAACAAAACAGTCTATCCCACGATAACGCCAACAAATGAAGCCTCCCGCTCACCCAAATGACAGAAAGAAAGAACAACAAATCACTCCGCCATCCATGCAAAGTGGTATACGCGCGCTCAAGAACACCACACCACACCTCCCTTCAACCCTCATGCGGCCTCTCCTGATCCCTCGATTCCCTCAGCCTCTGCACCTTCTCGTGCCTAATACACCACAAGCTCCAGCCAACGCCGACCAGACTGCTCACGAGGGTCAAATAGTAGGCGCTCGCGTAGCAATCCCTGCCCTCGCCGCAGATCGTCTCGCCACCACCGTCCGGTCCGCCGTGGAAGTTCGAGTGCTTGTCCAGCACGCTGCCGTAGACGAGGTTGAAGACGTTACCGGACAGCACGGGCGCGAGCGTCATGGCGCCCCAGTTGATGCCCATGCCGGAGGGGCCGAAAGCGTCCGCGACGAGGGCCGGATAGACGCCGAAGAGGGCGCCGTAGGCGAGGCCCGTGAGGCCGGAGAGCAGGAAGAGCTCGTGCGGGTTTTGGAGCGTGATGCCGACGACTTGGGCGGCGGTGAAGATGCAGGCGGAGGCGACGAGGGTCCAGAAGCGCGAGCCGTGGTGGTGCATGAGCCAGTCAGAGCCGATGCCGGACGACAGGCGGCCGAGGAAGGAGCAGAAGGAGATGATGCCGACGTGCATGAGCTGGCGCTTTTGGACGAAGTCTTTCGAGATCGAATCGTCGTAGTGTTTCCAGAGGGCTTTGGCGACGTTGCCAATGTTGTTGATGGACATTAGGCCGACGCCGCAGAGCAGGCCGAGCATGACGAATAACTGCCAGAATTTGGGAGATTTGACCAGAGCGAAACCGGTAATCTCAGTGTGAGCGTGGTGAGAGCTGTTCGGCTTGCGATCGCCGATATCACCCGGCATCGACGCGGTAGGCGAAGAGACCAAGGAGGAAGTTTCATCTGCGTTGTCTGTGGTGAGTTAGCTGCTTTCGGTAGATCAGATTGGAGGGCTGATACGTACCTCCATCGCCTTTGCCGCTGTTGTCGCTAGCGTGGCGGCGATGCTGACTCCTCGTCCTTCGCATAGGATTGCTATCGTTGCGACTGAAGCCTGGCCGCTCGTCCGCGGGGACAGCCTCGTAAGGCGAGCCTGCCGGCAGGATTCTGAGGAATAGCATGCCAGTGAATACCATGCAGAACGTGCCAACGGCGAGCAATAATAACAGACCAGCCGTGTCATCAGGGAAAGCGAAGCCAGACACGAAGGTGAAAAGGAACGCACTGAGGCCGAAACCGCTTAAAGGAAAAGCCGTCGCGGTGCCTCGATGGCGCGGCCAATTGGTTGCGCAAGTCTTGATCGAAGCACTGAAGGCACTGCAGCTTCCGACACCAGTCAGGAACCCGAAGAAGCAAAGCAATCCGACCGAGTATCCGTTTCCAGCAGACTCGTACGCTTTATGCAGAGGGAAATATCCAGCCGCGAGACAGATGCAGCCAAGCAGCACTCCCCATCGCGGACCTCTCGAGTCTATCAGCAGGCCAGCTGGGATGCCCATTGCATACATTCCCAGATTCCCCGCATTTCCAATGATGTTTATCTCGGTAGCCGAGAGGTTGAGTCGTTCGGCGAAAGAGGGCGCCCATGCGGAGAAGCCATAATTGGTGCCGCAGGCCAGGGCTATGAGGGTGCCAGCTACGACGGAAACGATGCGGGCTTTGTGGTGGGATTGCTCCGGCGAGGCGGGTGCTTGGAAGAGCATGATCTCGGAGTCGGTATCGCAGTGTGGCTGCGTATGCGCAATCGGTCCCTCTCGTCTGTTCAAACAACGAGGTCGCTCATCGAAAAGTAGGGACCCGAATCGGGTAATCGGATGTCAGGAGAGGGAGTGACGTCGGGATGCGGTGATGAGGAGATGCAGTGGTGCCGGCCAGCAGGCGATGATCGCACGGTGGGAGTATGCAGAGGATGGACAAGAAAGGCAGGATTGAAAGGAAAGAGAGACGGCAAGGAGCGTAAGGCTGGTGAGTGACAAGGACGTTGAGTGGGAAAAGGTGATAGATGCGACGCGAGGCATGGCCGCGATAGGCAAGCACTTCTTATCTCGGCAATGGATGATGCGGCCGCCGACGCCCTGGACGGAGTTGTGCCGACAGCGCTCGGCCAGTCGTCGTCTCAACCACCCTGCCACCTCTCCTGGAGTGGCAGCATGTCAATGATAATAATTATTAATGTCGCACAGCTGCCCCAACACCTGCATGGAGCTATAACTTCGCGCATCTGACACGAACTTCAGCCGCTAAGCAAGTTCATGCATTGATCCCACCTTGTACCTCATATTGAGCCTTTGCTCTCCATGTCCCTTGGCCCTAATTGCCGGCGAGACGAACCGACTGTTGGCTGCTGCTGCTCAAGACATGTGGAAAGCTTCTGCACGCTCTAAAAGCATACGCGTGTGTCAGCATCCTACCATGCGGATGCCGATACTTACACCCGCATCCTTAGGCCTCCCTTGATTCGACCCGAGTGAGCTATACTAAAGGAATTCCACCGGGCCGGCATCGGGGTGTCCAGTGAAGGCGGGGTTTGACGCGGGGAGACGACAACCACCACTCTTCGGCTGTTGATACGGTATGCGGCCAGCATCGGCTATGTAATCTTTCCGGCCAATCTTCACTCTCTACAAGTAATAGCCTCTCGCACTTCGCTAGCACGCAGGTAGGAGTCGCGTATTCCCTTTATTCATCCACGTTTCTCTCTTTACGGTTGCTACAAACCTTGCCAAAGCAACCCAGACATAGCAACATCACAAAGCATGGCTACCAGCAATGGTACCGCGAAGTCATCCAGGTAAGTCAATCCGCCAAACTCACTTCGAACATGACTGACCACCCGGCAGCTTGTACACGGCGTCGTTCGCCTTCTTCGAGGCCCTCTGGGAGGCCGGAGTAGAACATGCCTTCGTCAACCTCGGCTCCGACCATCCTTCGATCATTGAGGCCATCGTCAAAGGCCAGAAAGAGAAGCCCAACGAGTTCCCTCGGATCATAACATGCCCGAACGAAATGGTAGCATTATCCATGGCTGATGGCTACGCTCGTCTCACCGGAAAGCCCCAATGCGTGATCGTCCACGTCGACGTCGGAACACAAGGATTGGGAGCCGCCGTACACAACGCATCCTGCGGTCGCGCTCCTGTCCTGATCTTTGCCGGTCTCAGTCCGTATACCATCGAAGGAGAGTACAGGGGAAGCAGGACGGAGTACATTCACTGGATCCAAGATGTGCCAGATCAAAAACAAATTATAAGCCAGTACTGCCGGTATAGTGGAGAGATCAAGAGAGGCAGGAACGTTAAGCAGCTAGTCAACCGTGCTCTCAGCTTTGCTTTGAGCGAGCCTAGAGGACCGGTATATCTATACGGCGCACGAGAGGCCATGGAGGAAGAGATCGATCCTTACCAGGTCGACCCGCAGTTCTGGAACCCCGTCGAGCTCGGTGGGTTGAACAGGAAGCAAGTCGAATCTGTTGCCGACCTGCTCGTCCAAGCAAAAGAGCCGCTTGTTATCACGGGATACAGCGGAAGAAATCACGCTGCTGTCGAAGCACTGGTGGAGCTTGCGAACACAGTCAAGGGTCTCCGAGTCCTCGATACCGGAGGATCCGACATGTGCTTCCCTGCCGATCACCCCAGCTGGCTCGGCCTCCGCTATGGCATCGACGACTCAATTAAGACCGCCGATGTGATCCTCTGTCTTGACGTCGACGTGCCCTGGATCAACACTCAATGCAAGCCCAGCAAGGACGCAAAGATCATCCACATCGACGTCGACCCGCTCAAGCAGCAGATGCCCGTCTTCTACATCGACGCCATCGCACGCTACAGGGCCGACGCCGAGACCTCCATCACCCAACTGACCGAGCACATCAAGAAGGCAAAGGCCGACGCCATCTCCTCGCAAGACTTCTCCGCGCGCTGGGATAAACTGCAAGAGTCTCACCGCTCCCGCCTCGACATCATCGCCTCGCAGGCCAAGGCAGCCCCAGACGGCACCTACGCGACCTCCTACCTCATGTCCGAAGTCCGCAAGGCGGTGCCAAGGGACACACTATGGGCCATTGAGGCAGTCACGCAAACCGCTTTCGTCGCCGACCAAGTGCAAGCGACGATTCCCGGATCCTGGATCAACTGCGGAGGCGGCGGCCTCGGCTGGTCCGGCGGCGGAGCGCTGGGCATGAAGCTGGCGAGCGACGTGCAAGCGGGCGGCACCAACAAGGGCAAGTTCGTCTGCCAGGTGGTTGGAGACGGCACGTTCCTGTTCAGCGTGCCCGGTAGCGTGTACTGGATCGCCGCGCGGTACAACATCCCCATCTTGACTATCGTGTTGAACAACAAAGGTTAGTCAATTACTCCCTCAACTAATTCATCTTCAGCCACATATACTAACAACCTCCTCAGGCTGGAACGCCCCGCGCCGCTCCCTCCTCCTCGTGCATCCCGACGGCGAGGGCTCGCGCGCGACCAACGAAGACCTCAACATCTCCTTCAGCCCCACGCCCGACTACCCCGGCATCGCGAAGGCCGCCGCGGGCCACAAGTGCTGGACTGGCGTGGCGACGACGGCGGACGAACTGGCGAAGCTGCTGCCGGAGGCCGTGAAGGCCGTGCAGGGTGGACAACCCGCGGTGCTGGAGGCGCAGCTTGAGGGGCCGCAGGGGAAGTTCGGGGGCGGGAAGGCGGTCACAGTTGGGTGAAGGTAGTGAGTCAAGCAAGTGTATATGTCAAAGGGGACCTTGCCCATACTCATCTTGAACATATCTTCCTGCGGAGTTTTATACAAGTCTTGTTGAGAGAGGCCGAAAACAAAAACAAAAACATACAACAGGCGGGATTCCCAGATGGTCACCCACTCTAGTACTAGTCGCCCGGTTCAGTGCTTATGTATGGCAGAGCGGACGGGATGCCCAGTTTTCACTGACCTATGGTCGTATGTGGGTGATCTGTGCGTTAGAAACAATCATGATTCCAAGAAACGGCTGTGAATTTAATTACAACTAGGAGAGTGTCGAGTTGCGAATTACGCATCAATATCGTCTGTCATCGAGTTTTTACTCGTGAATCAAAGCGAGACAAAGCCAAGCGGCTCACACTTCACTTCAATATGTCTTCAATGTCTAAAAACCCCCAGAAAAAATAATTTTCTTCCAGATAACACACGGAGGCCGAATAAAAGACTTCTAGATCCCCCAACTGTTCATCCAACCTCCCTCCTCGTGCTCAAATACAACTCCAGACTCGCTTCCCCGTCCCCTTCCCCACTCGAGCCTCTCACGCCAACCGCTCCACTCCGCCTCGCAACCCGACTTTCCCACGCCATCGGCGCCGCCCTCTCGCCCTCGAGGACGTCGCCGAATCTCCCTGCCAAGGGACCCGCATTGTTTAGTGCCCCGTTGGTTTGCAGGACTGCCATGAGCGCCGCGTGCAGTAGGGCGTTGCGGCGTTCCAATGCTTCAAGGCGCTCGAGGCGGGCGTCGAGGCGGCGAGTCGTGGCATTGCTGGAAGCCGAGGATGATGCCGTGGGTGGATTGACTGTGGTGCGGAGGTCTTGGGTAGTTATGTGCGGAAGGGGTCTGCTAAGAGAAGGATGGTTGGAGTGATTATGGCGGAGTTGGAGAGGGGCGGGAGAGAGGGGTGAGTGCGGCGGGACAGGAAGATCCTTTGCTCGGCCGTCGTTTGGGGAGGGCCGTTTGGCCTTCCTGGTTGCGTCTGAGCCTAAGATGGGAGGTGTGGGAGGCAAAGCGCGGTTGGGTGGTGGTGAAGGTAGGGGCGGGGTGTCGTCTTTCTTTGCTCGAGGCTTGCTGGTGTCTGGTGTGCTTGGACGAGAGGTGCCGATGCTTCCGCGGCTCCTTCGTTTGATTGCTGCGCGGGAGATCGAAGCAGAGCGAGGGCGTGGAGCATACTTGGTGCCTTCACCGCGAAGGATCAGTCTGGGTGGTTTGGGAGTGGATCTCGCTTTAGGCGGCGGGACCTCCTCCGCAACCAGCATTACCGGGCTGAGAGCCATGATCGCTGAACTTGGGCTTCCATTGCTCACTGTTGGGGAGATGGGTGGGCCGCGAGTCTGAGGCTCTTCGTGAGATTTCTCCTTCTCCTCCTGGGAGGCTACAGTGGAGACCGGACTCAAAGTGTTTTCTGTGACTTTCTTCCAGCTTACATTGCTAGATGCGGACGAAGATGCTCGAGTGGCCAAGGGCGCGGGCCTAAAGTCCGGGATTTGAATCTGTGGCCGTGCCTTGCGGAGACGACGCACAGGTAGTGTAGGATCGTTGACGATAGAGTCGATCGTTCGTGGGAAGCCAGGCTTGTCACGGATCTTGCGTTGCCTTGTCCGCTCTTCCCTCTCCTTCTTCGAGATGGGATACAGCGGATGCTTGAGAGGATTGCGATCTCGCGATCTTGGTCGTGTGATTGGTCCGGTACACTCTGTGATCACCGACGGTATGATGATTGGCACTTCGCTCTCGCTGGCGTGCGCGCTGAGGCTTCTGATGCTAGGGGCCATTTTGGGTGTGGCTCTGCAGCCATCACTTTGCGTGTTCATGAGTCCTTCCATACCAGTTGGATCTCGGCAGAATCGCAGCGGGCTCTTGGCTGGCGGAGGACCAGGGCTGTCGGAAAAGCTTCGTGGTCCTATTGATGTGGCCATGCTAGATGTTCGGTGCAACAGGGGATGACTTCCTAATCTTCGCGGAGATGGATGTTTGATCTCAACGTCTCGTCCGACGCGAGGCAGTCTCACTGGGAACTCTTCCATTGGTAGCGCTAAAGGGAGTACTCTTGCATTTGCATAGCTCCCCTGGCTCGGGAAATGATGAGGACCCTCCACGGGTCGCTTAGCGGGGTGTTCTGTTAGGTCGTGCCGGTAGGCATCCGCGATTGTTGAAGCGGACTCAGGTTGGGGCGTTGGCGGATTGGAAGCTGCGGGCCTCACCGGAGAAGACGACCCACAAGTTACACGAAGAGCAGGCTCACTTTCTGCCCCAAGAGATACAGATGGCTGACGAGAAGGTGGCGGTGTGCTGTGTGGGAAGCGTGCATGAAGGTACGTGTCGACTCCGTCCAGAGTGTGACTGTATCTTGTATCGTCCGTGAAGGACACCGAAACTCGCGATTCGAGAATTGGAGAGCTGGAAAGGTCAGTAAAACATCGATCTGATCGATTGATTTGCTAATCTAACTTCAAAGTCAGCTTCTCATCCTGCTTTTTTCCGTCTCCCGGCATTTCGATGGGCTTCAACGCCAGATATTTTTGGCCTAAAAAAATCAGCAATGCCATATTCAGCAAGACTCGGTCGAACAAACCTGTAGATGAGACCTTCTGCTCGATCGTGGGCGGTAACAACAAACCACCTTCATCTCGGAGCCTTAAGCCGTCCTGCTCTAAAACGTTGTGCAGCCTACCAAGATCAGCAACATCTCAATCACGACAATCGACAAGACTGAGACTCACTGGTGATGTGCATCAGTCACAGACGCAGAAGGTCGCCTTTGACCAACTTTCAACCATTTCAACACACTCTTCGAAGCCGATACGGCCCGTCTGGGATGCTCCTCAACCTTTCTTGGACGCCTGTTAGGAGGAATAGGTCCGGTCGTCTTCAAGAAGAAAGCCAAATCATGGCTCTCGTAGCCTGGATGCAAAGGTAGCAGGCTCGTCTGCGTCAACATTTTCTTCTCTTCGCGCTTCAAATACGGTGGCTGATCCGTGCGAACGTAGTGCAAGCTGTCGGGCCTAGAATCCAGCTCGCCCTCGAGCGAAGCGTCAATGTCGTCGTGCAGTTCAACCTTGATCGAACTCTCTCGGAGAATAGTCGAGCTCGCCTTCCGCACATTCTCTCGCTGCTGCGCAGAGGGGGTCTGGCCCATGATGGCGTTCGTGTAGAGGGGCCCCGCGCCCAGGGCGGCCATACCCTTGCCAGCGGCACCAGAGAGCATGTCAGGATTGTGTGAGGAGCTGTTGGGGCTTGTTATCTCGAAATCCCGGGGCGTGTGGTCGAGAAAGATTGGGGCTGGTGTGCGGCGATGTGCGTGGGCGGAAGGCTGCATCAGGGACGAGAATGGGGTGCGGACAGGGAGGGTTTTATGCGTCGGCGTGGCTCGCAGGCTGGCGTGCGTGGAATTGATGGGATGCCGTGCGGCAGAGCTCGCGTTGTGCAGGCTGGACAGGGTATTCGGGACTCGGGAGAAGATGCACAAGGATAAATAGCTATCGCATGGCTTTCCGGGAGCAAACAATTTTATGCGAGCGAGTGGCGGTGGCTTTGATGGACGAGCGAGCGGCTTTGAGGTCAGCAGGAGAGACTACAAGAAGGCTCTTCGCATGGTGCAACGAGCAGGTCGAGAGTAAATAACAGCAACTGGGCGACCTCCTCAAAGTGAGTACTACGCAAAGGCGCAAGGGCGGAGCCGCGGTCGGCAGCGCTGAAGAAAAGCCAAGGAGGACGCATTGTACGACGCCTACCCGCAGCTACGAGCCGTCGGACGAGGGTGTGCAGGTTGGTCATCGCGAGCTTCTGAGGTCATTGCCATGTGCACAGGAGATGTGATGTCGGCGTGAAGGCAGTGCAATGTGATGCCGGTGACTTTGTGTCTAGAACCGCTGCTGTGAGTCCTGTCGTAGACAACCAGGCACCTGACGATTGTATGGACCGCGAGCCGTCGCGATTGGCTATTAATGGCTACCGACGGCGATCGCGAGAGCGCACAGAGGGGCAACAGCGTGTGTGTGCGCGCAAGGGGGTACGAGCATGCAAGCCGTCACGATTTGGCTGCGGGTGAGGTTGGACAGGGACAAAGCGTGGATGCACCCGAGCAGGGATCCCGAAACATTTGCGTCTTGCGAGAACACCATCCCAGAGCACGATCATCGGAGAATATCCTGGTCACCAGTGTAGCGTTACAAGCCCATCGAGGGACATTTGGGAGACGAAGCGTTCCTCGTGGGCAAATTCTCCGAAGATTGCCTCCTGTCAAAGGTGTGGTGTCTATCACGATCAAGTCACCATGTCGCGTGCTGACTGTCTTACGCTCACCACTTCTACGTGCATCAGACTCAACAACGTTCATTGGGAAACCTGACCAAGCATTGCTGCAGTGGCCGCACTGGGATAATACGTTACTTATGCTGTCCGTTCGCAAAGCGAGGGACAGCGAATGCTGCAGCTGCTGGCGGTCCGGTCTCGGTGGCAACGGACGCGGCCTTCCAGCGCTTTGGAATAATCACAGCATCTCACTGAGCTGCTATCCTACACTCACGGGCGTTTCTATGTTTTGCTCTGAAGACACGCGTCCCTCTGAAAAACATTATCAACTTTCCATCAATCCAGACTCTCACCGCACGGTAGGCCTCAATCACCCCATCTACCTTTTCCGCTCGAGGAAAGGGTTCGCGGCTTGCTTCTTCCTGCGAACGGGCGCAGGCGGTGGTACACTTGGCGCTTTCTTTGTCGTACCTTCTCCGCGCTCCCGGGTGTCTGCCTTCTCCTTGTCAGAAAGGGGTGTTTCACCACGAGACACTGTCCCATCCAGCTGCGCGGGCATCTTCGCTGAGGGCACAGCAGGATCCGCGTCGGCCATCTCGACGTCTTCGCTAGGCTTCGACGGCTCCACGCGCGGTCGCACTGCACCATCGCTGCCGCTCTCTGACGCGGGCCGCTTCTTGTTGTTTGCAACGCGATCTTGGAACCGGTAGGTAACCCCTTCCATCTTTGTGCTCTCAGAACCTTGTTGTTCAACGAGCGGCGAAGGCCTCGTGGCTTGTGTTGCAGTCGATGCGCCATCCTGTGCGGGTGAGTGACGTGACTGCGGCTCGGAGGGAGTCCGGCTCTGCTTTCCGACCTGCATCTGAGACTTGTGCGAGTCGATATCCGCCATCGATTTTGTGTTCAAGTCACTGGCAGGAAACGCACTTGACGACTTCTGCAGCATGCCCAGGACATTACCCGTCGTGTAGTTGTCCCTAGCTTGAGCATCTTCGACGAGCATCTTCCAGTAGCGGCCGCGTACGAGCGAGTCGGAGTTGCCAAGAACCCACAAACTCGACTTCGCTCTAGTCAGACCGACGTTCATACGCCTGATGTCCTGCAGGAAACCGATGCCGCCAGCAGGTGAAGCACGCACGCAGGAGAAGATGATGATCTCGCTCTCACGGCCTTGATACGCATCAGTGGTGTTGAATTCAACCACTTCCTCCACTTCGTTACCAAATCTTGATGCGAATCGATCCTTCAGCGCTCTGAGCTGTGACTTGTACGGTGTGATGATGCCCACGCGTCCTGTGAAGTCGTAGCCCTTGAAGTCGGTCCTCAGTCTCGAGTATAGTGCCATGGCGACATCAATCTCCGCCAAGTTGATGAGAGAGTGACCCTTGGGCGCGGCAGAATGTTGACCTTTGACATCGAAGAAGCGATATGGGGCCAGAAGCGCGCTCTTGTGCCAAGGCTGCACCCGCAGACCGGCCATACCTTCGCCGTCTTTCAGCAAGCCGTCGTAGAACGTCCTGCTCGGGAAAAGACTGATGTCCGGGTGCATGCGGTATTGAGTGTCAAGTAGATGCACTTCATTGGCGAAGTTGTTCTGCATGCGCACGAACAAACTCTGCTCATACTGGAACCGAGCAGCTTCCTTGGAAAATACGGTGGGTGGCAGTTGTTTAGGATCTCCAACCATGATGCACTTCACGCAGCCGTATTTCAGAGGGATGAGAGAACTCATCTCAACACACTGCGCTGCTTCGTCGATGATGACAGTCTCGAATTCAATGTTCAGACTCTGGAACATGTCGTGACCGGAACCGCTGAGAGTAGCACAAATAACGTGGGCGTTGTCCAGCACCGCCTGTTGGGCTTTCTTACGGTTGAGCTCGTTTTCGCGGCCAGCCTGCCTCTCTTGATCCTTCGAATTATCAATCCTGATGCCAAGATCGTTCTTCTTACGGCGCACGGCGACGATGGCGTTGTCGAGCTCGGAGCGCTCAGTGCCTTTAACCTCACCACTGTCACGCTTGCTGTAGAGGTCCCTCAATTCTGCGGAAACCTTTTCGTGCTCCTTGTAGAGCTCGGCGTTCTTTTGGCGCAAGTTTTGGTCCTTGTCAGAATTGCCGAGATGCTTTGACACGAGCTCTTCCATAGTGACGTCGCGAACCTGGGTATTGATGGCATCACTACGACCAATGCGAACAACATTCAGCGGGTAATTCTTGCCGTTCTTCGTCTTGACGCCAGCCTTGAGACGCATCACCAATTCGTCGACAGCAGCGTTACTGGGCGCGCATACAAGCAGCTTTCGTGAAGCACTGCCAATGTCTCCATTGCGCTGACCGGGCACGGCAACTCTGGTCGACCCAGCGGATGAGCCTAGCGTATTCGACAGCAGACCGCCAACAATGGCGACGATAGTCTTCGTTTTGCCTGAACCAGGAGGTCCCTGAATTAGGGAGAAGCCCTCGTTGTCGAGCGCAGCATTGATCGCCTCTGATTGGGCGCGATTGACGTTGTAGATGTCTTGGAGGTTTCCAATCTGCTTCTCGCTGTAGTTGATGCGTGGAGATGGCTTGGCTTTGATGATCTGGTTGCAAAGGTCGTAGTACTGCAATCCTTGAAGAGCACCATACTCACGCTCCAGTGGCGTAATAGACTGGATCTTGACGCCGTGCACGAACACGCCCGGGGTAAGTGAAGGACCAAGAGTACCGCCGGTCAGCTGGTATACGATCTCATTGTGCGCCTTCTGGCGCTTGACGCGGTAGATTCTCGCAAGGCAATGGGGTGCCTTGTCATCCTCAGCCGGCTTTTTTGAGGTCGACAAAAGGACGATGTCACCCTCCTGAAGCTTCAGGTCCCTGTTGTCGACGTGGCTGACCGAGCTGCTGATTTCAACGAATTGATCTACGTTGCTGCGATTGATGACCTTGATCTCGTATGGCTTTGAAGACTCCTCCTCGCGTGCTTTCACCATACCTTGCCATGCTTCCAAAGTGAGAAGAGGTTGGAACGTCTCTTGGTATGTCGTCGGGTCAAGGAACGAATCTGCAACCTGGCGGAACTGGTGCTCGTTGGATCCTGGTGGATAATCACCTTCGTGGAAGAATTCCCATCGCAGGATGACGCGGTGCAAGGGTCCTAGATCAGGAGCTAGACGAGCTCTCATATCTTTCAGTGAGCGTTGTGTTCTCTGAATACGAGTTGGGCCCCTCTTCGCCTCAGCCTTTTGCCCAGTGACGCTGTTAGGGTCGACAAAGGCAGGGCCGCGAGGTACAGACTTCTTTTCCTTGGTCTTGCTGCCAAAAAGCTCATTGTCCAGCTCATCGTCGGGTTCACTCTCCTCATCGGAAGAGACCATCACATTCTGGCCCTTGAGAGTGTGATCTTTGCCCATATCGCCCAACCCAGAGACACCGGAACCAGCTCCAATACCCTTCGCCTTGGCGAGTGCTGCAGCTTTGGCTCTGTCCGCTTCCTCCTTCGCTTGTTTGCGCTTGGCCAAGAAATCGTTTTGCGAGTCACGGGTTGGCGCAGGGCGAACAGTGGTGGCCCCAATGGCCTTTTTTCCAGCCAATTCCTGGCGCTTTTTCCATTGATCAGCAGTGACAGAAGCAGAAGCATTGAGCTTCTTCACTTCCGCCGCAGTCGGTGCTGACGACAGCTTACTCTTCGCAGCCGACTTGCCCCAAGCGTCCAAGTCAATTGCACCCGGCTTCTTCGCTTTAGTGGGCTCGATCGGAGTAGAAGACCTGCTGCTGTCCCTACTGTCCCTGCCAGAAGCCCACTTCTGCAACGAGCTCTGTTTGAGAGGCTGCTGGGGAGCATCAACGTCAACAATTTCGGGAACAGCCGCAGTGCCCAAATGTTTCTCGAACGCCCTCGAGATCTTGGCCTTCTGGTTCATGCTGAGTTTCGTTTTGGTCTTGTTATTGACGACATTGTCAAGACTCTGTGCCGCGTCCTCTGCGATCTCGATGTCGACCTCTTCCAGGCGGAGCAGCATCTTGGTGGTGAGATTTACTGCCTTGTCAACCAAGTAGTCATCGCGCAAGCGAAGCCATTTCGTGACGCTGGTAAAAGTAGACTTTGGCCAGCCCAGCAGCCGCTTGTCGCTTTCTTGAGAATCGGTGTTGAGTGCCGTCTTGAGGGTGTTGGCGATGACGGAGAATTGATCGAACGCGAAATCCGCAAAGTCCATAGTCTCGCGACAAAAGTCCTGCATAAGCTGCTTTTCGTAACCGAGATTGCTCCAAGGTTCCGTCTGTTCAAAGATCACATTGAGGGTCATCCAGGTAAGTTGCCAGAAAGACTCGAGGGCACGAAGGTCGCGATCCTCCAGAGTCCTGCCCGATCTGAGAATACCGTCTGAGCTATCGCAGAGACAGCTATATATATCGTTGCAAATCTTGAGAGTCCTCATGCTAGGCGTGAAGGCCTTCGCTCTGGCGATGGCTCTTACAGCGGAGATGATGCCCTGCAGTGTGGTGCTAGGGGCGAGCTTCAGAACATGCATTAAGCTGTCGCGCCTACCATCCTCGCCGCTTAAAGTCTTCAGCAAGTTCATAGCGGGATGCTGCAAGCGATCATCGCCGTTGAACAGCAAGGAAAGGATGCCGTTAGCACCCTCTTGTTCGCGGTACATCTCGACGAGTTGATCGGGACTAAAGGCCTGCAAGCGGTCGAGAAAGTCGTCTGCTGTCATGATGATGACTCGATTCAGAGCCAAATTCCAATCTTGGGCTTGCCTCGGTGCAGCTTGCACCTGTCGCGAGGCAAATACTTCCAAAGGCAACAACCCTTGGATGCCTGAAAGAATGGCGGTGGGCAGAGCGGCGTGTCCTGGACGTACGGCACGCATACTCATTCTCCAGGTATCCAAACTCGAGATTCCAAGCTCATGGTCCAAGCCTTTCTGGAGTAGAATGTGGGCTCTGTCTGCCTGCAAGCTCTGTACATCAATGGCAAGAACATCCTTGACGATCGCGAGGCAGAGCCCCAGGGTCACGTCGATCCGCATCTCATCTTTGCTCTCGATGTCTTCGAGCTCATGCATTATCAGCTTGGTGTGCTCCTTTGCAACAAGCTCCGCCATATGTGTCAGAACAGGCCCCTCCTTGACGTTCGCTCTGATGCTCCTCAAGGCTTCGAGCAGGCAGCGAAGTCCCTGACGCCACGTCGTACTACGGGTGTAGCGGGAGTATACATCGCTCTGACATCGCTTGAACAATTGATCGAGGAGAGCACGAACAGGCGGTACAAGATTTGCGGGCTTGATCGATTTGATGAATGGTGGGAGCCACGCCAATTTCTCTTCACCAAGGTTTGAAGGCTCGTTCTCATCAGTGATCTTCATCACCTTCTCAAGAACCGGAGCCTTGAAGAATTGCTCGACCATCTGTTGAGGCGTGCACGCCCCAAACGCATCCCAAAAATCACTTGGACTCACTTCTAACAAGAGTTTGAAGCTTGCTGTGAGGTCATCGAAATGGGGTTCATCGACCGCGAAGTGGTCCAGTGCCGTAGTGTAGAGGTTGACGTCCAATGCACGAAGATGGTTGGTGATGATATCCTTGGTGAGCTTCTGAAGAATGACCTTCATGCCTCTCCAGAAGACAGGTAAGAATTTGAAATCGAGGAAAGCCACGTGAACACGAGGAAGTGCCTGATCCAGGGACGGTTTGACGCCGTACTCAAACTCGGCTTCAGAAAGAGGGCGCTTGATGCCGCTGAAGTTCTTGATTGCCCAAGCCGAGCGATCTGCATTGCCGCTAAACAAGAAGAAAGCCATACCGGGGGCGTAGTTGGGAAGCTTGACCTTCTTCTTGCTTTGAACCAGCTGAAACGGGTTGTCGAAATGTTGACTCAGCGCATCTTCATCCTTGAGAAATGGCAAGCAATTCAGAGCTTCGAACAGCGCGTACATGCCTACCTCTCCGGCAGCGGCAATGTTACGCTGCTCCGGCGGAAGATCTTGCAATATCGCTTTGGCGGAGTCCAGACCAGCTCCAATACGCTCAATATTCATTTCATCGAAGCGCCGCATAAATTGTTCCACCTCATCTGTATCATACTCCGACTCAAGATTCGTTTTCAGCTGACTGCGACTGCGGTGGAAGACTCGAATGCAGATGTCGCATCGGATAAGCTGTTTGCGCAGACTGTCCTTGAACTGCTGCTGGTATACCTGCGCTTCCCCACCATCGAACGCCAAAATTGTACATGCATCCAGCACTTTTGATGTCCTGCTCTGGGCCTCTTCTACCTTTGACTGCCGCGTCTCCTCATCTTTGATCTCGCTCGTAGGTATACCTTGGATGTCCTCGTCGTAGTAGAGTTCGCCGTCTTCAGGTCCATAGCGCGGACAAAACCAGTGAACCTTCTCGTCCAAAGAGGTGATGTCTTGAATCTTTTGCACGAGCTCCGCCATCCTGATACGGAGGACTAGCCTCGCGTTGGCTCCGTACTTGTTTAATGGTGCAGTTCTGGTCGTTAGGTATGTGTGGTATGGGTAGGGTCAAGATAATTTGTGAGAGGGTGTTGGTGGTAGGTAGTGGTGTTGCAAAGCGACAGGGGCGCAACTTCCAAGCGGCTTTGCGCTGACCGCATGTGACTGTCAAGTCGCGGCAATTTAAAGTGAAAGCGATCTGAAGATCACGCTCTAACAGCATGTGATCATAGGTCCAGGTGTGTCCGGTCAAGTGAAGGAAGCTGTTGGCAATGGAAGGAGCGGACGAAGGGTATCAAAGGTGAGCCAGCCAAAACGCCAACCAATGCAGAAATCAACAACAGGCTTAAGAGCCTTTGCGAGGTGTTAACAGGAGTGCAGCCTTGGGGGCGAATACAGAGGGAGACTTGTCGTGATGTGAAGATGCAATTGAATGCTCAAAGCGCAGCCACCTCCGACGATCTCCCGCAACGCGACTTTCGCGCGTTCCCGCGTGCCTCAGGGTCCGTCGAACAAATCTCGGCGTCATCAATCCTACATCAGCCTTGACTGTGCTGTCCAGCTCGGAATGCGTTCACCATCCCCAACCTCCCAATGTAGTAGGAGTCTGATAATCTGGCTAGACCAGGTCGCAGCAATCAACGGATGCAATCAACATTCAGAGTCACCTTGCTTGGCACAGAAAGAACTGGTGGCCAGTCTGGGAACGGGCAACAACTTGTAGCCTCACGTAGATCACACACTAAATCTCGCGGAGGTTGTGTAGCTTGTAAGAGGAGAAGAATCAAAGTAAGTAAGTGCGGTTATTCCAGAAGTACGTGAGCAAGGTCATTCTACCTCGAAATACCAACAAAGAGGACGCATCACACTGGAGAGCTGCTTGCGATTGTATGAGATTCTTAAACATGATGCTGACATTTGCAGTGTGATGAGTCTCGGCCGAGATGTACAAGATGCCAACGTATGACGCTCAATTGCGAGTATTCGTCTTCTGCTGGCTCTTCGCCGTACGAAAAGGTGCCATCCGGACCAACTTTAGTATCAAGAAATCTGGCCGTTGAGATCGCTCAATCCAGCGTATTCGAATTCCTAGGATTGGACGATCACATTATGCCGCGAGGTAAAACTGCCGACAGTATCCGTGCTCTCGATCACTTTCAAAATATTACTTGCCATACGTTTGGTGGGGACAGCGTGAGCCAGGTCATGCACGCCGTTATCAGTGCCAACGTATGGCAGTATCCTTACCTCATGCACATGGCGCTTGCCGTGTCCGCAGGTCATCAAAGACGCTTGCTCGAGCCCGACTCGCAGCGCACAAGACTTCAAGAACTGGGCTTAGCAGAAGCCACTCATTGGCATCACGGACTGCAAATATTTCAGAGAGAGCTTGCACAAAAGTACCCACCTCCTGGGCCAGAAGGTTTTGACTTTGACGCGATGGTCGCTGCGATGTTTTTGACTATCGTATGCACATTTTCAATGGAAAATCGACATGATACCAACCTGCTAACCATGGAGGATGACTTTTTCGTCGACAGCGTCATCAATACCATGGCTTCAACGGGCGGATTCCGCGCTCTCCAAGCCATTCGCGGGGCACCAAGCCACGGCTCAATATGGGTACCAGTATTCTCTGCCGCCGATGATGATGCTGGTAGCTTCACGAACGACCAAGATGGTATCAGTGGGCTCCCGCCTGCGTTCGTTCAACTTTGCCATCTTGACCAGACGTCCTCGTCGCAGACCGATCCGTACCACGCTATCCTCCGCCATCTCACGCCACTACTTTCACTCAAGCCTGGTCAGCAAAATATGAACAAATTGTTCGCCTTTGGCGGTAGACTCCATGGCACGTTCCGTCCTCTTCTCCTCCGGAAGGATCTACGAGCACTTTTACTGCTCTCATGGTGGCTGGCATTGTTGAGGCAGGTTGACGAATGGTGGGTGAGGACTTGGGCCAGGACGACATGCAGCAGCATTGTCACGTACCTGTCCACTGCATATGATCCAAAGGTACAGGCACTACTTGTGTTTCCAGCCACATTTGGTACTGCGGACATCTCTTGGATATGGCATGTTGACGGCGATTAATATCACTGTCTCGACAATTTCTATGATACAGATCACCCATCAATACTCTCCCCCTCTCTTTCTGCCTTGCGCAACGGAGAGGCTGCTTTTGGGAGCCATCTTCCCGGATGCCAATACGTGAAAAGAAACACTGCCACCACGATTGGCGCGAACTCTAAACACCCAAAGAAGACCTCATGCGTGGAGAGATTCTGCAACAATCCCTCCGCAGTTTCCGCCAAGCGAAAGCAAGTCCTCAAATACACCGCCAGCGTAGCCACCACCAGCGCTGCCACGAAGCTTCTGCTGATTTTTGTCGGACTCTTCCTAGCCTTAAACAAGGTCCAGAAAAGAACGACAAGGAAGACTGCGAACGAGAACACCTGGAACGCGAGACCCGCAAGTAAGATATTGTTTGGTGTCGTGGGATCCTCTTGATTGGAGTACGCGACGCCAACTAGAGCAGCGCCTGCAATCTGTATGATCGTTGCGGCAACGTCACAGACGATGAAGATCCAGAGGATGAGCTTCGGTGGCATCGGCGCGTATTGCCTCCCGTAGACGTTGATCATGACCGAGACTAGAGAGTATATGGCCGCTGAAAAGAAGACCGGTGCGACGACGATGAAAAAGTACTTGGTCTGTTAGCATACACAGTACAAGACATTTTTGCTTTTCCCAGACTTACCTGGATCACGAACCATATCACAGAGTATGGATCTTGTTGGCTGGAGAGTATGCGGAACGCATAGCCAACGATCTCCATGGCTGTTCCAATGACGACTGTGCTGAAGTACCAAGTCCGATGGCGAATGAGTAGGTACAGATGCGCTGCGAGTCCGATGACGAAAAGTATCACGCCCAGAAGCCCTACGGCAAGAGAAGGGGTGTATCTAGCACATGGGTCAGTAATTCAAAACGACTCTGGAACACTGGTTTGCGCAAACCCATAGATGATGATGGAAGCATCGTTCGGACCCATTGGGTTCGGAAAATTAGGGTCGACATAGCCCTGCACAGGCGGTTGTTCAGCCATTGCGGAACAATCAATCAATTCCTGATCTGGTTGTGGTATAGATTGACTCAAATGGTGTTAGTACGTCTTGCCCTTCAAAACTCACATTTTCATTGACAAGGGCCGTACACCCTTTTATGAATACCATCACGGCAGATTCCAGGCTACCCTACTTCATCAGTCAGCAGAGACATGAGGGCCCGTGCGCTCTATACGCACTTCCACATCGGGCTAGCGGAAACCTTACAAGCGAAGATCGCTGCTTGCGATCGACGTCAAAGCTGTCATCCTTTTCCAGCACCTAGGCGTATCGCTTAATGGGGCAATTAGCGTATGCACAGCCATGTGAGACGTCGGACTTTTTGTTGAGCATGGTAGGTAAAGAGATGATCCGCACTTCAGAAGGAGAGTCAATCGTATGTCACCGGGAGCATGCTGCAGCGCAGAGTGCTAATGGATCGCGAGTGCCTGATGATGACCTTGTAAAGCCCATCGACGTGACCGTACGGTCTCGGGCAAGATTTCGTCAAATCCTACGCATACAACCAGCGCGTTATTGACGCTGTACAGCCAAGACACGATCCATCATACGCGTTGCAGCTCCCAGGTAGTTACTAGGCTCACAAAGCTCCCGCAGCCTCTCGACGCTGACGACCCTCGTCACAGCCGGCTGACTCTGTAGTGTAGCAAGTAATGTTGCTTCACCGCTGCCTTCAATGGTCTCCTTGCAGGCTTCGTAGACGAGGTCATGAGCTTTTTGCCGGCCAACCCCTCGCGCAAGCTCCATCATCACAGCCTCGGCCACAATCAAACCCTTGGTAGAGTTCAAATTTCGCTTCATGCTGTCCGTATTGACGACAAGTCCCGACAGTGCAAAATCAGTCTGCGCCAAAGCACCCACAGCGACCACAAAAGACTCCGGCACCGCAACCCACTCAAGATGCCAGGGCCCGGTGGCACGCTCAAAATCCGTGAGCATTGCGTCCAGACACAAGCCCGCATTCGATCTGAGGATCTTTGACGCCGCAAGAATAACTTCCGACGAAATGGGGTTGCGTTTCTGCGGCATTGTCGAGCTGGCGCCGCGGTGAGGCACGAAAGGCTCGCTGACCTCGCTCACTTCGTTCGAAGACATGAAGATGAGATCCGTTGCGATCTTGCCTAGCGTGCCTCCGATTAGCGCGAGGAAGTTGACCGCCTCGGCTATGCCGTCTCGCGCTGCGTGCCAGGTCATCACTGGATCGTGCAAGTCCAGCTCACGAGCGAGAGCGGCGCGCGCTTCCAGTCCGATGTCTGTATCGTCACCGAGCGAGGCGAGTGTCCCTGCTGCTCCACCAAATTGGACGAGTAAGCATCTCGGTTTGAGCTGTTCTAAGCGCTCGAGGTGTCTTTGTACGCTGGAGAGGTAGACCGCACACTTGTAGCCGAAGGTGACGGGCAAAGCAGGTTGCAAATGAGTGCGGCCAGCCATCTCGGTGTCTCGGTGAATTCTGCAGATCGTCTCGAGAGTGTAAGCTATTTTATTCAGCTGTTGCTCAACTAGGAGGAGGCCACTGCGTATCTGCAGCACAGTCGCAGTGTCCATGATGTCTTGTGTGGTTGCTCCCCAGTGTACGTATCCGCCAGCACCTTCTCCACAAGCTTCCGACAGCTGCTCGACAAGAGGGGCGATAGGATACCCGACGATTTCAGTCTCTCGTGATAACTGGTCGTAGTCAAGGTTCAGAGCGCCACATGAATCTGTGATCGTGCTGGCGGCTTGCTTGGGTATAATTCCGACCTCAGCCTGGGCTCTTGCCAGAGCTGTCTCGACATCAACACATCGCTGTACAAATGCTTTGTCGTCGAATATTGCCCTGATATCCTGAGTCCCGAAGAGGTTCTTAAAGAGTAGGGAGTCAATTGCGCTGACGGGCATTTTGTCGTAATTGTTAGTGTGATCGCCGGGATGGGCCTGTAAATACGACTGGATGTGTAATGCGTCAGCCGACGTAGTGAAGCGAACCAGCTGCGCTGCACGTCGTTGCCCGAATGATTTTTTAGTCGAGTTCGAAGACCTGGGTATATGACAGGTCATTACAATCAAACCACCTACCCCTCAACTCGCCCAGGAGCAAAGCGACACCGCAATCAAAGCAATCGCTCTGGAGCTTCAGACTCCGATGTCGGTTGATCTTCCTACCGTCTCCACTTCTCGGAGCTACTATACACCATGGTGTGCGAGACGCCTAAACCCAGCAATTACACAACACATGACACCGGCGAGACCAAGATATGATGTCAAAGAAGTCTCTCATCACAATCATATCTCAGATGGCGGCCCAAGAATCTTGGGGAACGTCTATCTGGCAATACTAGTACATGGCCACTAAGGGAAGAGACTTGTAATCTTGCTTCCACCATTGGGAAGCTTGCACCTCAAAATCGCACCGGGATGCTCTCTTGAGTCCACGCCAAAATTCCAGTCCGGCTGGTAATAAAGTTGGTTGATGTTGAGATAGATGTATCCATCGGCACCAACGCTCGCGCCATCAGGCCAGAGGATGCGAGGGTCACGGACGAACGGGTTCGTCTTGCCATTGCCGTTAGGGGTCGAGTCGTAGAAGTAGACCGCGTTCGACTCTGGCATAAGCTGGTAGACGAGGCCGTTGTTGTCGCCTTCGAAGCCGTTAGCGTCGCCGCCTCGCTGGCCGTGGTCGCTGACGTTGCTATGGGCGTTGAGCTCTGCCGCTGGGTTGCTGTCACGCTCACGGAGATTGGCGGTGGGGACGGAGTAGAGGCGCTTGGAGGTGAGTGGCGAGTAGTAAATGCGCTCGCCGTCCGGGGTGATTTGAATTCCGTCGAGGCCTTCCAAGAGCCAGCGGCTGGGCCTGCCGACTTGCTCGAAGTAGAAGGGTTGGCCGACGTAGGAGGGGATGTCGTTCTGTCCGCGGAGGACGGAGCGGTCTTGGTCAAGTCGGCGCCAGCTCCCGCCGGTTCCCAGATCGACCATGATGAAGCCAGGGCGGCCGTCGTCGGAGCTGTCAACGAGGTATGCGATGCCTTTGCCAGAAGTGCCCGTCACGTTAGGCCGCAGGTCAAATCGTAGATCGTTCAGGTAAGAACTAGGGTAGTGCACATTCGACGGGAACGTGAAAGTCTGGTAGATAGTGTTATTGGCCAGCGAGATGGCAACCAATTTCGGTCCACCGGGCTGAGCATATGGCATGGACGGCTCGCCTTGTCCGTTGTGGATAGTCGGTCTGCCAGTATCGATTGCCCACAAAGTCTCCGGTCTCCCGGTGGCATTGGACTCCGGAGTAACGTACACTGCCTGAACTGAGATGAAAGCGCTGGAGTTGCCAGAGCCAAAGTCGATGCCATTCCAGCTAGTATTGAGCTGATCGACCGGCAAGTTGAGTTCAAGAGACGGATACGCTTCCTCTGCGGTCTGATTTACTACAACACCGAGTGTATAGCGGTAGTCGCCGCGTGTGTACGTCGTGAAGATGCGCCCATCAGAGGCTGTTGCAATGCCGATAGGCCATTGATCATAATCTGCCATCTCCAATCAGTGATTGCTACCAGAGCTTAGCATTCCATGAATACCTACAATAGTGCACTTCCTCAATCTCAGGACCGTAGGTGCCGTTGTCGACGCGCAACTTTGTACCAGAGCTGTTCTGATAAGTCACTTGCGCTGTTGCACCAATACCCAATGCAAGGCCCACAATCGTAGAGAAAAACATCATTAGAGATGTAGTGGGTCGGTTTACGAGGGAAAAGACACACGACTATTGCTGCCATTGCCTTATGTATTACTTATTCCGCCCATCCTGCTGTCGTCATGATGGGCATGCCGCCAGGTCCGACCTGGCTGCTAGCGGAACATCAATCCGGTGCCGAACCGCCTCCATCGCAGCAAAACATCGACGGTAATTCAAGGGTTGAAGTCATTGATGCTGGAGTTGAGTGGAGATGATGGAGATGACGCAGTGATCGGCACGATGTTGCGTTTGTCCTGGAGTCTGAAGTTCCGAGGATGAGCTCACATCATAACGGCATCAAGTTCCGGTCCCGTTCATGAGGACGCGTCTCGCGGGTCAAGGTTTATTGCATTATTGGATTGAAGGGATAGCATCTGCGTTTTTGTCGCTGTCCTTATCGTTCGAGAGACGGCCTATTTGGTAAGGCGAGGCTGCACGCGCAACACTACCTAGCGACGAGATCGGACAGAATGTGAGATAACTCATTCTCGAAACAATTTGGTCCACTTGAACAGACCGATTCTGAGGTACGATGAAGAAGTTCCTCCGCGCCAACACATCAGACCTACCGTCCCACCGGCGAAGTTGCCTTTCGACTCCTCGTCTCACCTTCTCCGCAAACCGGCCAGTGCGAGTGCGAGCAACAGCCTCGGCCAGGAAGCTCGAGTGGACTTCACCTCCTCACTTGTCGAGAGGGAAACTCGTCCGGTCGTGGGCAGCAACGTATCAGCTGCCTATGGGTCCCGTAAGCCCTAGAGAATCCATTGACAGGTAGGAGAACATTTATATCCACAGGAATCGTTACTTCCAACTCTGCATTCACAAGTATCGACTGTACTCACTGATCTGATCCATTCTCAACGTGCTCCAAAGCCATACCTCGCCCGAGACTAACATAGCCTTCGATCCTGAAACCTGCCACCATGCCCGGCCGCTTGACGGATAAAGTCGCCATCGTGACCGGCGCCTCCTCAGGCATCGGCCGCGCTATCAGCCTGCACTACGCCTCCGAAGGCGCCAAACTCGTCTGCGCCGACCTTCACCCCGCGCCCCTCGACTCCCCCAACGAACCCCCAACCCACGAACTCATCACCTCCACCGGCGGCACCGCCATCTTCCACCCCACAGACGTGAGCGACGCAACCCAAGTCTCCGACCTCGTCACCGCCACCGCCACGCACTACGGCCGCCTGGACATAATGGTCAACAACGCCGGCATCGGCGTCGCCGCGGCCGCCCCGATCTGGGACCTCGCCCTCGCCGACTGGGACCGCATGCAGGCCGTCAACCTCAGCGGCGTCTTCCACGGGATCAAGTTCGCCAGCGCGCAGATGCTGCGCCAGCCGCCGCACGCCTCCGGCGACCGCGGCTGGATCATCAACGCGGCGTCGATCCTGGGTCTCGCGGGCCAGGGCGGCGCGGCCGCGTACTGCGCGGCGAAAGGGGGCGTGGTGAACTTGACGCGGGCGGCGGCGCTGGACTGCGCGCCGCAGAGGATCCACGTGAATGCGTTTGCGCCGGGGTACACGGGGACGGCGATGACGGCGAATTTCTTTGGGGACGAGGGGACGAGGGGGCGGTTGGAGGGGATGCATCCGTTTAGGGGTCTGGGGAAGCCGGAGGATTTGGCGAGGGTTTGTGTATTTTTGGCGAGCGAGGACGCAAGGTGGGTTACGGGGGTGAGTTTGAGCGGTGCCGTGCGAGCAGGGGATTTGAGAGCTGATGCTGTTCCAGGCTACGATTCCGGTCGACGGCGGGTTTATGGCGGGCAAGTTCTGAGCGGCGCAGAAGGGGTGAGAAGTTCAATCGCTGGGCGCGAGGGAGTGGCAAGAAATCTATGGTCATCAATATGACGAATCAACGCACGGGTGTCACTCTCAGAACCTTGTGACTTCCAGCTGCGACCCGTCTCCGAGTTGCGATGTTTCGTTGTTCTCGCACGTCTCGATGCTAGTAGCGATCTCACAAGTGGTTTGGCACAAAATGGCAACAATATATCGTAGCCTCGAATGGCTAAAGTACACAGTCCATGACAGAGCATCAACCGTGTCATAGATAGCATACAAGCTCGCGCTCGTCAGACCCGTCATGTCTCAAAACAATCGGCAGCGTTAGCGACGAATAATAATGTCGTCCTCGCCAGACAGCAAAGAGAAACAGAACCCCGAAACTCCCCAATCATCACTACTTTCACTTCCACCCTTTGGCCATAAAATCTACTGATCCCTCGCCTTGCGCCAGTTGCTTTCCTGCTCCATCTGAATATCGCCAATACTCTTACTGACCTCCTCCAGAATCTCCGCCGCGCGCGCATGGTACTCGGCCTGCGCGCGCACGAGCTCCGCCAAATTGCGCAGCGGCTCCGGCGTGTCGAGGACGTTCCGCATAATACTAGACGCCTCGTCGACCTTCTCGACGAACTCGTCCTCGGCCTTCTCGACGGCCGCGCGCTGCGCGTCCGTGTAGCTCTCCTCGTGGCGGCCGCCGGCGCTCGCGCGCGACTTGGCGGCGTCGAGCGCGAGGCGCGCGTTGTGCACGCTCGTGCGCGCGCGGTCCGCGCTCTTGAGCCCCTGGTTCAGCGTCGTGCTCCAGCCCGAGAGGAAGCGCGACTGGATCTTCTCGTCCTGGTCCAGGCGCGCCTCCCCGTTCTTTTCCTGTGCGATGGCGTATTTCTCGAGCGCCTGCGAGAGGGGGTCGGGCTCGGTGGAGCCCTGCGGCGTCGCGGTGGCGATGTCCTGGGAGCCGGCGAGGGCGGCGCGCGCGATGGCGTGCGGGAAGGTCTTGGGCTGGGGTTTGGCGGAGGGAGGGGCAGTGAGGGCGGCTTGGGCTTCGGCGGCGTTGGAGGCTTTGGAGAGGAGGTTCACCTGTAGAGGTGGTTAGCGTGGATTGCAAGCTGTTGTGGAGCCGAGATTGTCCAATGTATACCTTGTCGCTAATGCTCTTGCCCAAGTCCTGGAAGCTCTCCTTGACGTTAGGCGGGTAGTCGTAAGCCTCGTTGGTGTACTGGGAAGTCGCAGCGAGCAGCTTCTGATGGGTGGCCTTGAGGGCGTCGACGCGCACCTCGAGCTCGAGGTAGTCGTGTGGCAGCTCGGTCTTCTCGCCGACGCTGCCGGTCTGCTCCTTGATCCATTGTTGACTGCGGGCGGCGAAGGGCGAGACCTGCGAGGTGACCTGGTTGGTGAAGGCGCGGAACTTGTCCATGTTGAGGGTTGGTAGGGTGCCTGTGCTGGATGAGTAGGCGGCGGCTTCTTCTGCAGACATATACGGTGGAGGGGTGGTATTGGAGTGAGGTGAGCTTGGTGCTGCGCGAGAGAGGGTGTTGTTTCACAGGCAGCAAGGGTCTGCTGGGAGTGACGATGGGGCCACGGGCACGCGCGCACACGGGCTGGGGGAGAGAGCGAGCTTGGAGCGCTTGGGGGAAACGCTTGGGGCAGCCAGGGCTCAGCCATCCCCGCGTCGCAATCACATGTGCTTGGTCGTGGTCCGGTCGAGACGAAGCGAAGGTACCTTATTACTTCACACTTCACTCAAGATCGGACGATCTTGCAATTCCTGCAATATAATTCCAGTCCGCACTCGACTGAGCTCACACTCATCAATCATCTCTGAATCGTAAATGTAAAGAAACCTCAACCGCCTCAATCCTCCCGCAGCCACAACCCACCCCCTCCCTCAAGCACCATTAGTCTGCGGCTTAACCGGCTCAACATTCCAGATCATCTCCGCATACTCATCGATACAGCGATCACTCGAAAAGAATCCCATGCGCGACACGCTCGTGATGGTCTTCGTGAGCCACTCGTCCTGCTTCTTGTACGCCTCGTCGATCAACCTCTGCGTGTCGACGTAGGATTTGAAGTCGTCAGAAACCAAGTAGTAGTCGCCGTGGTCGACGATGCCGTCGACGAGAGCGGAGAACTGGCCGGCGTCGCCGAAGACGCCCTCGCGGATCGCCTTGAAGACGCGGTCGAGCATGGGGTCGAGGTTGAATTCTTGGTAGTAGTGCGCGTGGCGCAGGTCTTCGACGTCTTCGCTGAGGTTGCCGAAGAGAAAGATATTTTCTTCGCCGACTTCGCGGGTGATCTAGAGGATACGTTGTCAGCTACGCTAGGCCGTTGTGGAAATTGCTCAACTGACCTCGATGTTTGCACCGTCGCAAGTGCCGATGATGAGACCGCCGTTGAGGACGAACTTCATGTTGCTAAGAACCTTGTCAGCCAGGCCATACATATCTGCCGACCCAGGAGTTCATAGAAACTTACGAGGTACCAGAAGCCTCTGTTCCAGCAGTAGAGATGTGCTCCGAGATGTCCGAAGCAGGGATGATGATCTCTGCTTTGGACACGTTGTAGTCCTCAAGGAAGATGACCTTCAGAAGATCCCCAATATCCTTATCAGCATTGACAACTTTGCCAACCTGATTGATCAGGTGAATGACCGTCTTAGCCATCCAGTAACCTGGCGCAGCCTTTCCGCCGAAAATGCTCACACGGGGCTGCACCTTCTTCTTCTCCTCGGACGTCATATCTTTGATCTCGAGGTATCGATGGATGACGCCGAAAATGTTGAGCTGCTGGCGCTTGTACTCGTGCATGCGCTTGACCTGGATGTCGAAGAGCGCGGCCGGGTTGACGGCGACGCCATTCTTTTCCTTGATGTACTGCGACAGGCGCACCTTATTGGCGTACTTGATCTCCTGGAATTCTTTGCGGAACTCTTTGTCGTCGACGAACGCCTCGAGTTTGTGGAGCGTGGTCAGGTCGTTGAGGTAGTCGAAGCCACCAAGCTTGCTGGCGATCAGCTCTGACAGGCGAGGGTTGGCCTGGTGCAGCCACCTTCTGGGAGTGATGCCGTTGGTGACGTTGGTGAATTTGTCAGGTCCGTAGATCTTGACGAAGTCCTTGAAGATTGTTGTCTTGATCAAATCCGAGTGAAGCTCTGCAACACCGTTGACCTTGTGGCTGCCAATTACAGCAAGGTATGCCATGCGCACCATCTTGGGCTGCGATTCCTCGATGATAGAGACGCGGCCCAGCATATCACGGTCCTTGGGGAAGTTACGCTCGACGTACTGCAAGAATTGCAGGTTGATGTCGTAGATGATCTGAAGGTGACGAGGGAGAAGGTGCTGAAGCAGAGGTACAGACCACTTCTCTAGTGCTTCCGGCAAGACGGTGTGGTTTGTGTATCCGAAGGTTGCCTGTACAATGGCCCAGGCCTCGTCCCATTCGAGACCTTCCTGATCGATCAGGATGCGTTGGAGCTCAGGAATGGCAAGGGTAGGGTGCGTGTCGTTGAGCTGTGGGTGTGTCAGTCAGTCCTATCTTAATAATAGAAACTGGATGATAGCTCAGAAGATCGTACCTGGATCGCCACCTGGTTGGGAAAGTCCTTCCAAGCCTTCTTCGCTTTCTTGAATCGCCTCACAATATCAAACAAGGATGCAGCACACCAGAAGTATTGCTGTTTCAAGCGCAGCTCCTTGCCGCGATCCAGACTGTCGTTCGGGTACAGAACAGCGGAGATTGTCTCTGCACGCTGCTGATCCGCAACTGACTGTTCGTACTCGCCAGAGTTGAACTTGGTGAAGTCAAATTCACCATGGGACGCCTTACTCGACCAAAGGCGAAGGTTGTTGGTTGTCTTTGTGGCATTCCCAGGTATCGGGGCATCGTACGCCACGGCTGTGACGATCTCGCCATCTTCCCAAACGCTGATCTGCTTGCCGCTCTGGTCCTGATATTTCCTGACGTTTCCGTAGAATTGAACGTCGACCGTAACGTCGTGGCGGGGAAATTCCCTGAAGATCGAGCATTAGCCACAAGTGACCTTTTGGAAACAAAAAAGCAACATACCAAGGGTTGAAATCAAGCCAATAGTCGGGGACCTCGACTTGGTATCCATCGACAATCTCTTGACGGAAAATACCGTAGCGGTAGCGGAGGGCATATCCCCAGGCTGGGTAGTTGAGAGTCGCGAGAGAGTCGAGGAAACAGGCAGCGAGGCGGCCAAGACCACCGTTACCCAGAGCAGCATCTCTCTCTTGAGCGATGACATCCTCCATGCGGAATCCCAGGTCGGCCAGGCCCTCTGCAATGAATGTCAGTCGTCGTCCCTGTCAACCAGCATCGATGAACGACGGACCTTTCGCAATATCCTTCATGCCAACGTTGAGCATGGCATTGTCCAGAGCACGTCCCATCAAGAACTCGAGGGAAAGGTCTGTAACAAGTCAGCCTCGATACAAAGCACGGCATACGACCAATCCGGAGCATACAGTAAACGCGCTTCTGATCTGCAAACGTGTGCCTCTGCTGCGTCTTGTTCCATTCAATAACCAGACGATCACGGAACGCAAGCGCCGTTCCAGCGTAAGCCGCACTGGTCGATCGTCAGCACCCATAAAGCCTTCAACATGATCGCCGGCCAAACCTACAACTCATCGCAATTAAACAGTGACCTCGCCAGCGTCGTCTCAATATGCCTCACAGCCTCTGCCTCAAACTCGTCCTTCGTCTCGAAGCCCTTCGCGGACTGTAGGGGTTCACAAGCCAAGTCAGCATCATCCCTGCTCCGCAAGCTCTCGCAGGGTAACTAGGCGCCGATCACTTACGAACTTCTTCCATCTGCGCAGCTCCAATCATTAGCCGTTGAAACTTGTCAATGGTGATTTGATCCGACTTACGCTTCTCTCTGACCCTCGGGCACGCTGGCCTCGATCGCCTTGATCTCGCCGGGCCCGAAACCGGTGGCCGTACGCTTGTGCTTCGGCCTGCTCATGCCAGGCGGCCCCACGGCCGTCTGGAAGTCGGAGATGGGCGCCGAGACGCTGGGTCTGCGCTCGCGGGTTGGGGAGGAGGAGGTCATTGTCCTTGGGGTGTTGGGGTATTCAAGGGAATCTCTTGGGAGAGACGGGGAGGAAGCAGAGGGAGTAGGAAGAGTCAACGGGGAAAAAGAGAGAGATCGCCGCTCACTCAGCACCTCAAGTAGCTTGAGTAAACAGTCGCAGCGGCTGGGCGTTGTCTAGATGCGCGAGGGGTCGCGGCGTGGTGGAATAGCGGGGTAGCCGCAGCGACGCCCATGGGGAAGGAAGGCGGCGCTCGCCTGCATTGGCGGGCAACTTAAGGTACACCTCACCTTTGCCTTTTGACCTTGTCGTGCATGCACCCGCCACCTTAATTAGCCGTGCTATCGTCAGACAGCAGCAATCCTCGCATGTGACAAACAATACCATACCACTACCCTCGCCTTCACAGCTCAGTCAATTCCTCGTCTTCCATACCACCGCTCGTATCCCGGCGTCCTCCGCCCCATCGACGAACGGGCTTATGCCCCAGGCTCCGGCTTGCCCTCCCCCGGTACCCAACGGCCTCAACCGCAGCTGCAGAGCCGCGCCGCCACAACGGCACGCACGACCCTACCTAGCGAAGCCGGAACGCCACGGCAGCACGCATCAGGCGTGCCAGCGCTTATAGCTTGCAACCGGGCCGAATGGCGTCGTCTCACATGCGCATTGCAGCGGGCGGAAACGAGAGTGTCACGAGGTGGAAGACTGCTTGGTATGATGTGGGTCAACGAGCTTGAGATCAGATATTGAGAGGGGTATTATTATTGCTGCTGCTGCTGCTGCTGTTCCAATGCAGGAGCTTACAGCACAGTACCTACAAGGAGAATTATCTTAGATGTCCAGAGTCTTGAAAATCCGACGTTAAGCGGAACGCGCTGTCTTTCCCATTTCCTTTCAATTTTCCTGCCGTGCGCTGCCTTTTTCTCCCCTCCTCACTCGCCGTCCTCCAACAGCGAGCACCACCTCATCTCCTCAGCATCTGGAATTGCTCGCCCAAATACTCCAGCGCAGCCGGTGCCAGCTGGCCCTGGTTGACGAGGTGCTTGGCGAGCAGTTTGACGACCTCAACCTGCTCCTCGGGCGTCAGACCCGTGATGGCGGTCTCGATGACGGAGCCGGGCGAGGCCTTGTAGACGGCGATGAAGCTCTGGTAGTACATGAAGGCGAAGAACCCCATAATGAACTGGCAGTCCATGCGGTCTGTCATGCCGCCGTGGCCGGGGATCGAGTCGCCGAAGTCCTTGATGTTGAAGGTGCGCTTGAGGCCGGAGGCGAAGAAGCCGCCGAAGGGCGCGATGAGCGAGGCGAAGGTTGCCATGACGAGGATGTGGAATTGCATGGGCGAGATGCTGACTGTCGTCGGGAGGTGGGTCCAGTTCGGAGGGATGAAGGGCAGCTGGTAGTTGTGCGGAATGAAGACTGGGTTGGGGTCGCACTCTAGGCCGGTGAAGATGTTGGCTCCGAGGTCGTTGACCGGGCAGATGAAGTACTTGGAGCGCATGAGGACGTTTGTCATACCGAAGCCGAAAAGGACAGTGAAGACCCAAGCGCCGACGAAGCCTGTGCTGTGTTAGCTTGAGCGCCTTTGTGGCAGAGATGGTGGAGACATACCCTCAACCGTTTTCTTCGGGCTGATTTTGATCAGCTGCGTGCGGCCAAAAGTGATACCGCAAATGTAGGCGAAAATGTCGTTTGTGATGACCAGAGAGACAGGCAGGAAGAACCAGATCATGCCCTCAAAGATATTGTTCATGATGAAGTGTGCTTGCACAACGATCAGGTATAGAGCCATGTGAGTCCAGGCGAACTGCGTGAATTGGAACTTGTAGTGACCTTTCTGGAGGGAGCCGACGAAAAAAACGAAGCCTAAAGTGTGTTAGTGAGGTTGGTGGTCTGCCGGTCAGAACAACACATACCCATAACGTAAAGCATGAACGAGATAAAGCGGTGGTGCGTCGCAAATGGTAGAAGTACTTTGTCGACGAGCACGATGTGCTTGAAGTAGTAGATCACACTCTCGCCGTAAAGGAAGTACATGGTCGACCCGAGAAAGTACCAGTTGAGTGTCTTAGTAAAACGCAAGCTGCGCGCTCTCGAAGGCACGTTTGCGATCGCAATCACCTCCTTGTAGCTGATGATCTGCACAGCGGTCACTATGATGAGCATGTAGATGTGGCCGGCGAACATGGATCCGAAGAAGATGCCGATCATGACAAAGGTCCAGATCGCGCGGGTAATGAATGTCTGCCTCTTCTTGTCGAACTCAGACTGCTCTTTCACCGGCGCCTTCTCGTCGTCGGTCGCCCAGCCAGCGGCAGCGTCTGCTCCCTTCTGCTTCTCGGAGTTGGCATGTCTCGTGGGACTCTTGGAGTTCCCATTTGCGTTGGCGCCGTTGCGCTCTTCTGTCGGCGAGTCGGACATGCTGCCTCGGCTCTGGCGGCGTTCGCGGTGCTGGAACTTGATGTCCTTTTTGGGCTTGGTCATGGCTGCGGTATTGCGCGCTGTGTGATATCTGGCGACAAGGGTTGTTATTTCCAAGAGTCCAAGCTGTTGTCAGGCCCCTAGACGTCAGGCAGTGACGATGAGCTGCGGGTATTCGCTTGCTTGCTCGATGTTCGAGTAAGCGGACACTGTTGACCGAGCGCGTGTCGCGTTTGCGAAAATCGGAAGTCGTCAAAAGATTGTGGGAATGAGAAATCAAGGGTCAAAGGAGAGCATGTTCGGATGCGCTGGGCGGGCGGCGGGTCGCGTGGATGTTGCAAGTCTGGCTGCTGCGGATGGATTTCTCCTCCCCTGCGCGGTGACGACAGTCCGTCCGAGAAGCTGAAGCCTGGCACGCCTGGAGCTTGGCAGCGCATGTGAACCTGAAGCTCGTCCACCGCTAGCGCCATTGGCCCGGCCGATCAACAACACACAGATCCTCGACACCTGCGCGCGGAGTGGCTGATGCACACTGGACGGCGGAACTCTCAAGCATGGTGATGGCAAGCATATCCCGCCAACATGGAGGACGATCTCTTCCTGGATGACGACCTCGATGATATCCCGGACAACACTCTGGTCGAGCTTGAAAGAAATGCCATCTCGTCCACCCAGCGCCAGCGCGCCAGTCCGGCATCACAGCATCCGCCTCCCGACCTGAGGAAACAAATCCACAACGCTTCTGGTCTGTATCGCGCTCAAAAGCCTACAAAGAACACAGCATGGCGACCGCCACGGCGACAGCAGACTGGCATGGCTGGGTCATCAGGACCCGCTCCTCCACCCAACGTGCCAGAGCCACCCTCGTCAGATTATGGGTTCGACGACGAGAACGTGATCGACCTGGATGAGCCGACCATGGTCATCCATCCCGCCTCTGGGCCGCCCACGAGAGTACAATCTCGCCCCGCCTCGCGCGCCGCCTCGCGCGCCATGGATCCTGAGACTGCTGCTGCGTTCGCCGCTGCGGACGCTGAGATGGGCGGAGGAGCACACGAGTCGCAGCATTGGGGGCAGGCACCACATTTGCAGAACAAGGCTCGCACAGATTCTGAGACCGCCACCCTTCTTACGCGCATCGCCGAACTCGAGGCCGAGCAAAGCCGGCTGCGACGCCTTGAGCAGGAGGCTCGTGCCGCCGCCGCAACGAAGCAGGGAGAAATCTCCATCGTGCGTGCAAAGGAAGAGAAGGCTTCGAAGGAGTATGAGCGGCGACTGAGCGTCATGCAGAAACTGCATGCAGACGAGGCGGCGAAGCAGAAGGCTGAACTTGATGCTATGCGGAAGCAGAGAGAAAAGATGGAAACGGACAACCGATTTTTGCAGCACGACCTGGCCCAAGAGGCGGAAAGAGCCAAGCGATCGACTGGTCCAAGCAGGCCAATGCCCGTGAGAGGCAAAGATACACCTCGCAAGAGGAAGCAAGGGCTCGGTGATGGCTTCGACGATGACGAGGTACATTTGGTCAGTCCCAGCCGAAGCAGAGACAAGCCGAAAGACCAGACTCCCACCGCTGGAGCCAAGCGAAAACGATCGGCGCAAGATAGTCCCTTGCCTGCGTTGTCTTTCATGCCTCCGCCCAACAAGCCGTCACGGGAACCTAGCGGAGAGCAATATTTATCGCCTCCGATATCCACCGGTAGTAGCTCAGAAGCGATGCTTGCGCGAGAACGGTATGATTTCATCCAGCGCATGCTCAATTACAAGCAGCCCGGAGGCGAAGAAAGGGTAATTGAGCTTCTCGCGAAGCATAGCTTTCCGTCTGCCCCAGCTAGGTCTTTGGCTTCCATTTTCTTCGACGGTCTCTCATTTCCCGTTCACCATCAAGATACAGGCGCCATGCCGCTGAGAGTGGCTTACACTCTGCTAGAGCTTTGGTCAAGTTGTCTGCACGAGAAGATGTATGAGCCGCTGACACTGATCCTTGGCATGCTCCGCGCAGCTCTCTACTTTGAGCTTTCCGATCAAATTGCGACACTCGTGGAAGAAGGCGTACCTATCTGTCTCCAGTCGATTGACCTCGTCGTGACACCGGTATTCCAGGCCCAGCGAGCTCCACTGTCTGTTTCCTTTGATCTCAAAGACCTCGAGCAACTGGCCGCCAAGGTGGACGTTGACGCCATCGTTGACTTCCTTTTTTCTCTGGGTCAATCTGCAGCGCTCTATCCTGAGCGCATCGAATCTTTTTGGCAGCACATTCACTTCCGGGGCTCGCTCTTAATCCTCAACAAAGTGCAGCCAATACCTCGGATCAAGCAAGCTTTGCAGATTCTCTCGACATCCGTACTTGGCACAAGCTTCGGCTCGATTAGCAGTGATCCCACTCAACAGAGTCAGCAAGAGCGTCAGACGCTCGATCGACTGTTGACTTGGCTATTCGAGACGCCCGAAGCTCCTAAAGACGAGCCGTCATACACGGAGGAAGAGATTGCGGAACTTCGGATTGAGACCTTACGCGTATTGAAGAGGATGTGCCACACAGATCACAGTGGGAACCTGATCGCTCATCATCGGATTGCGATTGTGAAGATGGTCAGGTTCTTGAACGGCCAGGTTGCTAAACTCTACACCATCCCTCCGTACGCCCGACGACGCAGAGACAGCGGCGATAGCGGAGAAAGCGACGATGACTGGCCTCTCACGTTGCACGATCTGATCATCAACACCGTGAATATGACCGTCCGCGTCCTCCATCACATTCTCCGAACATTCGACGACTCCATCAACCTCACACAGAAGCTCGAAGTAGAGCGAGGCGGCTACCACATGTTCCTCATCAGCATGTCCCGCGTCGCGTTCAGCGAGCAATTGGTCTTTGAAGCCGGCATTGAAGCGGAAGTCATTGAGGCCGCGCATGACATCCTTGATAATGTTCTGAGTCCGGAAGAAGGCGAGGCGATCGTGAAGGCCGTTGAGACCCCACGTGGGACGCGCAGCACGACTACCAGAAGAGGGGACAGTCAGCAAGATGCGATGGAGATTGATGGCGATGAGTGAACCGAGTGAACCGTTTAGACCCACGATGATGCTGTTTGATGTTGTACAGTACCTTATTATTAAGCGATCTGCATGCGCCCGGGGTCCTATATCGGATCTCGAAAGTCCATGCCCCGCAACTCCAATATACCCCGCAACCGATTATGATGATGCGCAATTGAGTTGCGACAATATCTTTTCCCATACACTCCTTTGAGCCAAGGTCTCTTATGAAGAATCGTTGTTGTGAAGGTGCTGACCATGGCTGGCCTACCTAAAAATGTCGGCTGGATTGGTCTGGGCATCATGGGCCTTCCAATGGCCCGCAATCTGCTCAAGAAGATGGATGACGGTACTCAGTTCTACGTCTTCGATGTCATGCAAGAATCAGTAGACAGATTCGTGCAAGATGGCCAAGGCGGAGTCAGTGCCTGCAGCAGCTCGAAAGACGTGGCTGATAATTCAGTATGATCATCACAACATTCAACTCACCTTATTAGTATCTCCCATGCTCACAGAGACAGGACATCATCATATCAATGGTCCCAGAAGGAAGCCACGTGCGATCCGTTTATCTGGCCGAGAACAATGGCGTCCTTGCTAGCACCCTCAACACCAAAATTCTCATCGACTGCAGCACAATCGACACCGGCACCTCCCTCGCCGTCCGCGATGCCGTCGCCACCCAACACCCGTCCGCCAAATTCTACGACTCGCCCGTTTCCGGCGGCGCCATCGGCGCCGAAAAAGCAACCCTCACCTTCATGCTCGGCTGCGCCGCCAGCGACCCCAACATGGCTCTCCTGCACCAGCTCCTCAGCCTCATGGGCGGCAACATCTTCCCCTGCGGCGGGCCCTCGCTGGGCCTGACAGCCAAGCTCTGCAACAATTACTGCAGCGGGCTGATCGCGATCGCCGTCAGCGAGGCGATGAACATCGGCATGGCCTCCGGCATGGACCCGCGCGTCCTCGCGAACGTCTTCCACACCTCCACCGCCCAGTCCTCCATCTGCGACGACTGGTGCCCCGTCCCTGGGCTGTCGCCCGACGCCCCTGCAAGCAAGGGGTACAAGGGCGGGTTTCGCGTGCAGCTGATGAAGAAGGATTTCGGGCTTGCGGTGGACACGGCGGAGAGGGTTGGCGTGGGGCTTGCGCTGGGCAAGGAGGGGCTGAAGGTTTATGAGGAGACGAGCGTGGATCCGGAGTGTAAAGACCTGGACTCGAGGGTAGTATACAGGCACCTTGGGGGGAGGGAGGATTGGAGAGAGAATTTTCCTGAGGAGGTGAAGATGAAGAAGTTTGAGACGAGGAGACTGTTGCAGAAGGGGACGGAGGCGGAGGGGTCGGGTAAATAGCAACATGAACGTTTCAGTCGACAACTTGGAGCACGTATGTACATAAAGGCCTCTCTAGCAACAAAAAGCCGATCACATTCAAACCACAATGCCAATGCACAATACGCTTTAATACTCGCTTAATTAAAGCACCGAGGTCTTGGAAGCGAGGTGATCGTCAGGGCGAGACAAGACGAGCGGGGTCGGTAGAGTTTTGGGAGTGGCTGTTTATGCGACGTCATCCGGAAACATTTCTTGGAGCTGACGAGGGGAACATATATAGTTTGCGAGTTGGTAATCAAGTCGCTTCGTAGAGTCATTGTCACACGACGCGGTCCATCGATACAATGCTGGCTCTGAGGTCACTGCTTGGATTGGTTTTGTTCCGAGGGATCGTTGCTCAAACCGTCTCATCAGCGGACAGTCTGCCATTTGAGATCACACCAGACACGGTCGATGGAGATCCCGATTACATTCCTCCCTACTTCCCCATTTTGCCGTTCAACCAATATCCGGGCAATCCTATCCTTTCCCCGAATCCAGCCAACAACTTTGAGTCCGCCTACCTTTACAACCCTACCGCAATCGTGCTGAATGAGACCATCTTTCTCTTGTACCGAGCACAGAACGAATCCAAAGTCAGCACCGTCGGCCTCGCTTGGAGCACCGATGGAATCAACTTCGAACGTCTAAATAGACCGATTATTGAGGCCACCGAGCCATGGGAAGCCGGAGGAGGCACAGAAGATCCACGCATTATACGAGTGAACGGCACCTTCTACGTGACTTACACAGGCTACAACCTCACTTCGCCGCAGCTCTGCCTTGCCACATCCACAGATCTGCTCAACTGGACGAAGTATCCACCGCTCTTCCCTTACTGGCAAGACGTTGCATTCAGCGACATCGACATCCCCGGCCCTCGCCTTAACCACTCAAAATCCGGCGCAATAACCAACGAGCCCATCGACGGGCTCTACCACATGTACTGGTAAGCTCTTGCCTCCATCACCAATTTCCCATCAACACCAACTAATCGACCCCTTAGGGGCGACTCCTCCCTCTATCACGCCACCTCCCCCGACCTCCTAAACTGGACGACCCTCCGCGCCACCCAACCCTTCGCAACCCCCATCCACCCCTGGGAAAACAGGCTCCTCGAACCCGGCCCCGCGCCCATCAAAACCCGCCACGGCTCCTGGCTGTTGATCTACAACGCCATGACGACTGGGCGCGCCGGCTACCCGCAGGGCCAGTACAGCGTCGGGCAGATGCTGATCGACCCGTCGGGCTCTTTCCGGCCGACGGTCAATGCGAGCATCGAGAATCCGGTCGTTGGAGGCACGTATCAGCCGGAGCTGGCGGATGGGCCGGTCGCGAGGTTGGAACGGCCGTTCTTGTGGCCGAGCACGCCGGAGCAGACGGAGGGGCAGGTTAATAGGGTTGTGTTTGCGGAGGGGCTGGTGCAGTTTAAGGGGAAGTGGTGGTTGTATTTTGGGCAGGCGGATAGTTCGTTGGGGGTTGCGATGGCGGATGTGCAGCCTTGGGGGGAGGAGGGTGGTGGAAGTTGAGGTTGTGGGTGGTGGGTTGGGAGTCTGTGCGTAGAGATTGTAGAGGTGTAATGTTGGACTGATGTATGTTCCTAGAATGTGAAGGAGATTCATTGCTGTAGTCATTATGCTGTGGGGTTGGGGATATCAATTTGTGTTGCCCTCCTTTCCCTGTAGAACGCCCTCTCAACCCTGGTAGAAAAGACAAATGATTCAGAACTATACTAATACCCAATCCCAGACCCTCTGGAGCGGCGGCCGTCCCGTGATGCGCTTAGCCTGGGTACTGTAGGACTTGGTGCCACGTCTTGCGAAGAAATAGCTCTTGCAACTGGCCAAGGACCGCTGGCATCGAGGTCTGCAGTCTCTGTAGGCTGCTGTTGCACAATGTCGTCGTAGCTGCTGTTTGGGTTCGATGCCTTCTTGGTCGGGCTCCAGTCCCCTTGATTGCTGTCATCATTGCGCAGGGTTGTCGTCTCGCCTTCGCTGGTCTTGACTTCATCGCTGAAGCGGAGATGCTTCTTGTGCCACTCGGTCTCCTCATAGAAGAAAGGCTCGTCGCCTCCTTTGCCGTACCAGAGCGGCTCGTTCGCCGCGAGCCCGACGACGCTAAGCCATGGCCTGGGCTGGGAGTTGGCGTTGGAGAAGATCACGTCCACCTCTTCGAGGCTGCGGAAGCCAGTCTCTGGGTAGAGGAAGTAGACGACAGGGACAATGACGAAGTTCAGGACGGCGAAGATGATGTATGTGCGGTAGCCAATGTTGTGGAATGCGACCGGCGCAATTTGGACGATAGCGTAGTTGACCAGCCAATTTGCGGCTGTCGACATTGCGTTGGCGGGACCGCGGATTCTGAGGGGAACGATTTCGACCTGGTAGAGCCAAGCCATCCCCTGCCAGCCTATGGCGAAGAAGGTGCAGTATGCGAAGATGAAGACTGTGCTGACGATATCCCCGGCCGTGGTGTTGAGCCACAACATGGCCGATAATATCACCATGGATATGCACATACCGCTAGCACCGAACATCATCAAACTGCGGCGACCCCAGAAGCGATCGATTCCGACAACTGGAACCACTGATGCCATCAGGAATTCTGTGCCCACCGCGGCGGCCAACAGTCGACCGACCCAACCAGAGTATCCGTACAGCTGGATAAACATCAGAGCCAGGAATTGCGTGACAAGGTTGATGCCAGTCGATTGCTGGAAGATCTGCAAGGTGACCGCCAAGAGCGTTCTGTGGACGTGTCGATAGTCGCCCATGGAAAATGCTGATTCGAAGCTGCCTTTCGACATTTCGATGACAGCATCTTTGATCTGCAAGAATTCCTGGCGAACATCATGGCTGTCTCTGGGGAGGTCGTTCAGAGCGGACAATACTCTCAGCGCTTCGTCCTCTCGTCCGGTTAAGATCAGCCATCGTGGAGACTCGGGCATAAGCAGGAGCATGAGTGCGGCAACCAGTAAGAAGATCAGCTGGATCGCGATAGGTACGCGCCATGCTGCAGAAGACGGGTCAAGCCACGCGAAGGCGAAGTCCATCCAGTAGCTGAAGCACAATCCAGCCGCGATGAACGTACCAGCCGTAACCATGAGCAAAGTGCCGCGGCGGTGAGCTTTCGTGCACTCGGCTTGCCATGCAGGTACCGTCGCTGTGTTGAAGCCATTTCCCCATCCAGCAATCGCTCGACCAGCTAAGAATTGCGCCCAGCTGTAGGACGACGCCTGAATGATTTCGCCAATCGCAAGGAATGTCAGGCCCATCAACATCGTTTTCCTCCTTCCCAGTTTGTCACCGATCAAGATGGTCAGGATGGCCGAGAAGAAGCATCCGAGGTTCCAAATGCCGACGGTGAGACCTTGAAGCGTGGCGACGTGGAGGCTGTCGGGGTTCCCGATTGTGTCGGTCTGAGGGAAGCGTTGACGGAACGATGGGACGGTCAGAATGCCTGCAAGATCTCCTTGGTCGTATCCAAAGAGAAAGAACGCCAGTCCTGCGACAGTTCCAATGACACTAGCCAGCGCCGGACCTCGCAGACCCATGTAAGATGTTACCTCAGACATCTTGAGGGCTCCTTCATAAAAAGTACCTGGACCAGCGTCTAGGCAGGAACTCAGAGTGAAAAACGAAGCGCTGCCCTGAGTTCTTCAGAAGAAGGCAGGAAACCTCAAGAGGGGGCGACGTGCGAAATGAGAGGCGAGACCTACCATGAAAACAGACTCTGCGGCGACGGGGGACGCACGCGGCGGCGTACCACGCTCTGCGATGGTGCAGAATCGAGTGCTAAAACGTGACGTATCGACCGTGACCCGACATGGCGGACACGGGATGTCTGCACGAATCGGCAAGGGCTGGATGTTAGTGCCGACATCCATGATTGAGGTACTTTTTAAAGGTGGCAACCCTCTAGGTTTGTGCCGCCACGCGAGAATTGTCGTAGTCGAATGTGCGACAGCTCATCAAGGCCCCGAACGGCGGCTGGCGAGTGTGAACACCATGGCTGTCGACCACATGGCAGGCCGTTGAGCTGTCACAACGGCCGGAGCCGGTGGCATGATCGTTTTGTCGATGATGCTTTGGCGCTCGGAGTGTGGGAGGGGATTCGCGAGGGCTTGCAGGCCGCCCCTTGCAGAAAGACGGCACGGCATCGACTCCGCGCTGTGCTCTGACGATCGATCTTGATCTCTCGTCAGATCTTGCCGATACGCCATGCAGACGGGAACAACTCATCTCGGTAGCAGTGCAAGAGTTTACATTAAGTAGACAGAGCGTGCTCGGTGTCCAAGTAGACGGACTGCACGATGAAACGTGCTACAAGAAGCGTGATCCATGGATTGTGGTAAGCTTGCGACTCTCGGCAAGTATCGTATCGAAGATCTGCGTTCTTCACGTTTGGCCCCGTGTGACGCGAGACTTGATCACACTTCCCAGTTCATGTTCCAGCAAGGTAAGTGGTTGAGTCTATAATAGATGGACATAGGTCGGTGTTCGTGACAGGTATGGCTCGCTTTGAGCATGCACGCACCGCAAGTCGTAGAGTCCCTCATGATTAGTGTCGTCCCCCGGAATGATAAAGTCTTGAACTTGGAGAGATCGGACCCGCACCAAGATAAACATGACACTGCTCGTTCAGGACAAGCGGGCGGCTACGAGGCAGCAGATTCGGACCTGGTAAGGGTTAGGGTTGATACCGCTTAGGGTTAGAATTAATCAAAATACCACGTTTGAAGCGTGCTTGCCCATCTTATTACACCGCCATGGATAACATAACCTTGGTCTCCTCGCAGACTTGCTACATCTTTGAGTCGCCATCAGTAACTTCATCTCTATCACCAATTAGAGGAACTGTGACTCCATGGTGAAAGTCCATGGTGTCGAAGCAAAGTTCAAGACAACCAAGATAAGGGTGCTTGTCGCACCAGCGGCGTCTGGAGTATCTTCGTTGCGATATCCGAAGACAGGCAGCCAATTCAGTCGTGTGGTGAGCTTGTGGCCGAGTTGTCACGCTTGCCAGGAGAAGAGCCGCTACTGCGTTGAGCAAGCTCCTCTCGCCTAGATATCTCTCGATGGCCTCCGCGCAGGACACCGCCAAGCTGGACTAGGTACTCGCTGCCCTTGACTTCTTCGTGGCGATGTCAGGGCTCGTGTGATTCCCGAGTGCATCTTTTAACGAGCGTACATGGGACCATTCGAAGCTGTCTAACATCGCTTTGGGGAGCACTCGGAGCTCAACCGGCACGATGGATGAAATTTGCCGCCGTATCAACGTGAGCACCAGCTTTCCTGATACATACTTCCAGACCTTCCAAAGCAAAACGGCATCGTGACTTACAGGCTCTCGCCGAACCAGATGAAGATCTCCAAGCATTTCTGGACTCAAGGCGGCTGGCTGAACACACTTCGAAGGTGCAGCAGCCAGGTCTTATACGTCGTGCCACCAATGGTCGCTGTGTATGTTCTGGTGACGTGGGCTGAGGACAAGTAAGTGCCTAACAATGCTATCTTGCTCCAAACGATGTGGTTACTCATGCTATGCGTTTGTAGGAGTCGTTTCTTGAACCCGAAAGAAGGGAGGGCTTTACGTGGTGATGTGGACGACGGCTAGGAAAGCAAGGACGACTGTCTGGACCTCTGACTATCTGATAAACGATGCCCACCATAGCGAGTCCTCCAAGATCCATAACAAGGCAGTCCCGCGTAATCTCCGGGCAGCGAGCTGACGAGATCTGGGTGCTCGCGATGAAATAGTTGCTTTCGCTCCTGATAGCGAAGAGACCAGTGCTTGGACAGGGTAGCGACAGGAAGAGCAGTCACGAGGATGAAGATACCGATGTCTATGTTCGCATACCTCCCGTCGCCCTCGACAAACTTGAGAAGCAAGGCGCCACGAGATCGGGACTGCTTCGCCATGTCTAACGTGGAAGGAACATTTCCGTAATAGGATACAATGGAAGCTACTGTGACCGAGGATAACAAGAGTAATTACCTGCGCCACTGTACAGTAAGCGGGAACTCCCGCCCCGCTTCGAAACTCGACTACTATTAATTGTCCCCAACCTTTAGTGAAGTGTCTCCACTTCACATACCAGTACTTCGGGCGGCGATAACATCAATAAGAATGTCTGCATCTACACTCCCATCGATCGCCGCAATTTTGCATAGCACAGATGTTCTGAGTGCTCCCGATGCTTCGGCGACAGTGGTCAGAGTTGGAGATCATTTTGCAGTCAAATACGGCACTTCAGTCTCTTTGCTCGAAGCGCAGAGCTTAAGCTACGTGGCAGAGCACAGCAGCGTCCCAGTCCCTCAGATATATGGCACTTTGACCGAGGAAAGCACAGGGCGAAACTTCATCATCATGGAGATGGTACCGGGAGAGCCGCTTTCAAAAGCCTGGCCGAACCTCACTGCTGCCGAGAAACGCGATGTTGCTGGACGAATCCAAAAGGCCATGATCGATCTACGCGCAATCCCCCCCGCTGGCTACATAGGATCTGTTGCTCGACAGCCATGTGCTGATGGAGTCTTCTGGACTCCAGATCATGCAGCGGATCCATCTTTGTCGGGGCCGTTTTTCTCAGAGGATGACATGAATCAGGGCATTTTGCGAAAGCTGGAGGCTAGCGAGCAAAGGTCATACGTGGGCTTCGTACGAACCCTCATGTCGGCGACATTGCGCGACCACCGAACATTCTTCACGCACGGAGACCTTCAGCCAAAAAACATAATAGTGCAAAGGACTACCAGCACAGCAGGTGAGACGTCACCATTGAAGTTCAGGATCATCGATTGGGAGATCTCAGGCTGGTACCCGGAGTACTGGGAATTTTGCAACGCGACGATTAGCGCTCGTTTCAACTCAGATTGGTTGGATCTCGTGCAGAGCGCCATGCCAATGTACCCGCACGAGTATTTGATGATGCAGATGATACGGCAGTCGATGTTCTACTAAGGCATGTGTATTGTCGACTTTCGTTGACCATGATACCATGATGTTGCACAGGCGAGCGCCTGCTCGCCAAATGCAATGTCGAAGAACTCGAGCCTAGGTTGTAGCAGGGTGGAGAAGGGAATCAAGAGGTCACACGTGCTCTTCGGTTGAATTTGAACTCAACCGCCCGGTCCTGTAACACTAGTCGAGACACTGGAAACACATGAGTCGAAGGTGTTTATAAGCAGGTTGAGTCAAGTACAGTACCGAGCTTCGACGAATCTCAACCCGCCTCCCAAGCCATAAGGTAGCTGCGATGTCTTTCTTTGGACCGCAGCTTTTTCCAACCTCAGGAAATGCTTTCAGACAGCGATGTAGACCAAGACGACCTCTGCTTATCGAGTCGCGACGGTGATGTCGCGCTCGTATCACAGCTTTTGACCAATCATCGCTTCAACGCGGATGAAGCGACAGCAGCTCTGAGCGAGGCCTGGCTGGATTCGCATCCTTCTCCAGCATGGCGCCGACGTCAACGCCGTCTCTATGCGCATGATCCCATGTTCCGCCGCGCCTGGCGAACTCATGAGACTCCTTGCCGAGTACAAGTACGACTTCACGTCAGATGGTCATCGCATCCTTCAGTCAGTCTCAACCATGACCTCTTGCTTGCAACGGGTCGACTAATCCTTCTCGGAGACTTCTCCCGTGACCGCGAAACACTCGACTGGCTGCTTGACCAGGGTGCAGACATCAATCGCACAGATAGTCAACGGCTCGACGACGGCTTCAACCTTGGACTAGGGGAGACTGATATGTCCTTACACTTGCTCAATAAGGTAGCAGCAAGTGGAGATATTGACCTATTCGATCACATGGTTACTCGGAGAGCCGACACGTCGCTCTGCACAGCTCTGCACTCTGCGTCACGATGTAAAGACGCCGAAACGTCTAGAGCTATGGTTTGCCATCCACTAGGTAAACATAACATGGACATCAATCAGAATAACGGCGACCTACGCCACTTTTGCCAAGACCCTGAGGATTCTGGATCGCCTCTCTGTAGCGCGATAATTCACAAAAATCTTGCCGTAGTTGAGGAATTGCTCAAGAGAGGCGCACATGTTAATCCCCAAAACTGGTCTCCTGTCATCTACGCAGTGAAGGCGGGAGATTTCATTCCTGCCATGGAGCCGCTCTTGCGTGCTGAACCTGATGCAACCGAGGCTTTAAAGATATCGGTGATAAACAGCAATGTCAATGCTGCAAATGCCTGTTTGCAATCTGGGGCAGATCCCGCAAAGCCATTGCCCAGGAGGAATACAGAGCGAGTACAATCGCCGAAAACGCTGCATATCTCGAGAACAGACCGAAATCAAGCTACAAAAAGAGCGAGAAGGAGGTCAAGAAAGAGGGGGCGGAGAAGCGGGCAAGCCAGGGCAGGGAATGATCGCGTTGCTGAAGATCGCGATGAAATACTTACCTGCTACTATACCCGATGCTGCTGGCTCTCACTGGCGGCTTCAAGTCTGCATGCTCGCACTTTCGTCGAATCAGTCTCTGTGGTACAAGCCCTTTGTAGTGACCTTTCCCTGTAATATGGTGTCAGTCGTCGTTATACCCTTGACTTCGCAAAGCCTGCGTCATGCAGTCTGTGATCCTTCTATTGTAGTATCGCACTGTGTTTCCAGTTTGCTGTTCTCAATTCCAGTACTTGGCTTTGGTACATCCCCCAAAGGCGGATGTTTGACTCGTGATTGAAAGTTCTCAACGGGTAAGGGCAAAGCACCTCGTGGCGACTCGTAGCAGGATTTATGAATACCTTGTGGAGAAGGCCCGTTTGCTTCGCCGTCCCGGCGCCGTCCCGGCGTGAGAAGGTCCCGGTGTAGCCAGCGTTGGCGCTGAATGAAACGAATGAATCGCCTGTAACTTAGCGAGAGCGGCGAAACCAGCTGGGATGAGGTGGGCCTACAGGCTTATTACTAGAGGTCAACACGCGCAGTTGCAGACGCTCAGTCTCTCTTTCCAGACATTCAGCTTTCGATATTGCTGTCGTCCCCATCATAACAAATTAACTCCATCACTCGAATACTTCGCAGCATGACGAGCCTACTCAATATATCGGCGCGACTGCAAGCCCTGCCACAGCCTCGATTAGTACTCCTCAGGAACACCCAATGCTGACGCTTTCGAATCGCAAATTCACTTGTGGTGTGCAGCATGGCATCATTCGCGCCACAGGTCACTCGAAAATGTTGGAGCCTGCACGTGCATTTCTGTCTAATGCGTTCTCTACAGCCTCATCTTCGCAACATACAACTTCGCTTTGATGCCCATTCGCAGTCATCAACGGGGAGGGGAACTTCTTCGTGCCCGACAGGCCTAATAACCTGGATTGGTTGAGCTTCGCGCATTTTTCTGTTACGGTACTAGGCTCATGCGGCTGCACCAGCATAGCCTTCCGCTCGCATCGTCCCGAGACTGCGAGAAGGAATGCAGACAGACTTACGTGATCCAGCTGCCAGAATAAGAAATCACGGGCGCAAGTTACATATCGTTACCCACGGTATTCTAGAGCCGCCACAGGTAGTCAGCAGCTCACAACTTCATACACATATCCAGGCTCTCGAACAGCCCTCGTACCAACCCGTTGCAAGCGACGATCCAGATCATCGCCTATCGGAGAGTTCTGCAAGTCGTCCGGCATGATTGGGCGAGAAAAAGAAGGAAGCAGCCTTAATCGCAAGGCCCTGCATGGAACTTTTTGCAGAATGATGGCTCTGGACCCATCTTTCTCGTAGTGATTGTCTGGAAACGCGGGGATTGGGTTGAGGTTCCGAAGAGGTACATCGATACATGTACTTCGACTTGAGATCTCGGCCCGGTAGAGTAATGTTTGCATCCGAGAGCTAAACGATGCGCTCGCTCGCTGACAGCGGTGAGTTTCGAGCAACCGGAACATCCGCGCAGCGTGAGCAGCCTCGAAGTGAAGTCTGGATGCGATCGCTGCCAGCAACCCTCCAGATTGCGATTTGCGGCCTCAGGCCCCGCCCGGACGTCGGACGAGGCTCGTAAAGCTTCGCCGCAGAAGCCAATCGAGCCGATCACGCGACAAAAGCAAAGATCGCAATCTCACAATGCCATCTAGACCTCTGTGTGCCAGAGACAGTCCGCACGCACAATCTGCACGGAGCCAGACACCGTCTCATGTCTCGCTGGCCGGGCGACAAAACATCAGAGCAGCAGCAGTCGTTGCATCGCATCGTCACAGACAGGCATACATACTGTAGCGCCCCGGGGGCGCCACGGACATCATCTCTCTCTCGAGAGAGACGTTCGGCAGCGCGTCACGGCAAGTCGGGTCCGCCAGCAAGCGCGCAGGCTGGCAGCCCCAAGACGCTTGGGCAATTTCCCCTGTTCCGACCAGCAACGGCGCGGCAGAGGCGCTGCGCCGGGCCAGACAAGTCTGCGGCCCCACGCCGCCGCACCGCTCGTCCTTGGTCGTCTGCGAGGGAGGGAGGGATTGCGATGCGATTGGGATGGGAGGTGCGTCGGAGGTGTGAGTGGATGTGACGACTAGAGTTTTTCGGGGCACGAAAATTCACGATGCGTCGGAAAGTGGCTTGCTGACGTGTGGAAGGCGAGGAAGAGCGCGAGCAGGAGCACCGGCGTGGCGGGCGTGCTGATGGACGTACCGCCGGGTCGTGGTGGTGATCCACGTGGAAGAGGGTTTCTGTGGTGGTGTGCTGCGCGCGCGAGTTTGTGAGAGGCTGGAGGTTTCACACGGCGTACGCGCCTGCGGAGCCTATCGAGGACTAGGAGACGGGCAGCAATTTCGACAGGTCGGGAAGTGTTCTGCGCGTGTCAGCGGCGGGAGTGCCATGGCGCGATGGAGGTCGGTGGTTGCTGTGGACAGGGAAGCGGTATAGGAGTAGTAGCAGTAGTGAGTGAGTGTGATGTGCAGCCGTCGCAAGCTTGATCGCAATACATATGCATGCTTGCATGGAGGTGCACACGCACGCACGCGCGTGCAACAGGGCGTTATTATTTATTGTCGCAGCGTGTGCGGGACGGCGCACTGCCGGCGCCTGGCCTGTTCCTGTCGCGCGTGCCGATCACTGATGCCCTAACGGCGGCGCTAAGCCCCTCGCGGCGCTGCGGTCATCTCGGTTGGCGGGAGGGTGTTGCCGGTAGCACAGGGGCAGCTGCTGGCCGCGCAGTGCTCGCTGGCCCTGCTCGCTGCTAGTCACCACCGCTCTCTTTTCAAAACCGCCGCGCCTCGCCGCCGACCCCGACCCTCCTCCTCCTCCCTGCCACGCATCCGCTCAACGCCCACCGCAGTCGCTCTTTACAGCACCCCGTGCTAGCCCGTCGCTCATTCCCGATCGCGTTGCACGCTTTCGCCGACTCTCCTTCTCGCCCGCCAGCCGTCTAGACCGCCCCTTGCGTGCCTCAGCCTCCGCGTCTCCTCACGAACAACAAATACCCTCGTCGAATTGTTCCCAGCGCATTCGCGACTCTTACGAACATCCACAATGAAGCAGTTCATCGGCGCCGCAGCGGCGCTCCTCTACACCAGCGCGGTCTCCGCCAACCTCGAGGCTCGCCAGAACAACTGCGACAACGCCGTCAACGATGGCGGTAACTGGTACTGCTCCATGGTCAAGGCCATCACCTACAACGGTGTCAGCGGCGGCGACAACAAGTACAACAAGATCACCAGCATGGACGGCGACTCTGGCTCCTGCCAGAGCACTCCCTTCTCCTACTCCGGCAACATGGCTCCCCTCGACGAGGAGGTACGATAGCCCATCCACGCCGGCGCGCAGCCTCAAATCACGCGCGACGCGTGATTGGATGTCGCAGACAATGCTGACTGACGTCTCCTCAGGTCTCCATGCACGTTCGTGGCCCGGCCAAGCTGAAGCAATTCGCCGTCTACACCCCTGGTGGCTCCTCTTCCGACAGCAAGGTCCGCCGCAGCGCTACCGCCCGCCGTCACGCCCACGCTCACGCCCACGCCCACAAGCGTGAGGCTGACGCTGCCCTCGGCGACATGGTCTACGCCACCATCAACGGCCAGGTCCAGAGCTGGGCCAACGACTGGTCTGGTGAGGCCACTTCCGCCCCGGCCGCCTACTCCGCCCCGGCGGCCACCAGCGCTCCGGCTGTCCAGAACAAGGCATACGACGCTCCCTCCAGCGCCGCCGCCTACTCTGACGCTCCCTCTTCCGCGGCTGCTTCTTCTGCTCCCGCCTCTTCCTCCAGCTCCAGCTCCAGCGGCGGCTTCTTCGGCCTCGGTGGCTCTTCCGGCGACTGGACCCGCCAGGCCTACTACAACGCCGAGTCTGGCGATGCTGACGGCCTTGTCTTCCTGAACCACAACGGTGGCTCCGGCTCTGGTGTCTTCGACTACTCTTTCGGCAACTCCCTCTCCTACGCCCGCGCTGACGGCAAGGGCGGCAGCTCTTCTCCTGAGGTTCTTGACGACTGCGAGCTCGCCTCTTCCGACGAGATCATCATCATGTCCGACAAGGAGTGCGAGGGCGACAGCTGCGGCTACTACCGCCCTGGCACCGTCGCCCACCACGGTTTCGGTGGCGCCGAGAAGGCCTTCTTCTTTGAGTTCCAGATGCCCGACGACGGCCAGTCCAGCACCAACAAGTACGACCCTGTCAACATGCCCGCCATCTGGATGCTCAACGCTCAGATCCCCCGCACCCTCCAGTACGGTAACGCCGACTGCTCCTGCTGGACCTCCGGCTGCGGCGAGTTCGACATCTTCGAGGTCCTGGCCCCTGGCGACAAGCGCATGAAGTCCACCCTCCACGGCAACGTCCAGGGCGGCTCCAGCGACTACTTCGACCGCCCCTGCGACAACACCATCAAGGCCGTCATGGTCATGAAGGACAACGACATCCACATCAAGATCCTCGACGACAACACCGAGTTCGGCAGCACCATGCCCGGCTCCCAGATCGACGACGTCTGCGGCTCCCAGGATCTCCTCTCCCAGCTCTTCTCCGTCTTCAACCTGTCTTCTTAGATGGGTGTGTTGACGTGGGGCTGGCCGGCGGCGTGGCTGGCGTGGATCTCAATCATATAACCTTCTCGTATACCTCCAGTTGCTTTGGTTTTTTCTCTCTTGAATTTAACGCCTTCGCTACGGCGGGGTATGTTCTGTCTCACGAATTTCTTCGCCTGCTTCATCTTTTGGTTTTTCCCCACCGCATCTTCACACCCGTCACTGTTCCAGCGAAGCCACCGGTGGAGCAGTCGGCTGTGTTCTCGTCTATCTCTGCAGTCCGGGAAAGAAGGTCACAACTTCCTGGCTGACATTTTGGATGAAGTTCCCGTCGCCTTGCTAGGCCTTTGGCTGGCGGTTGTCGTTTTTTAAGTCTGGATTGGCTCATCGGTGTCATTTGGGTTATCTTCCGTAGTCTTTTGGTCTTGCGATAGTAGTGTATATGCATGCTTTCATGTTTCACGCTTGCGTTTCCTGGTGGGTGTCGAAGTAGTCATCATGTTTTATGAGGTCGCATGTTTGGTGGCGCTCAAACATTCCCCATAGGAGTTGTCCCAGCCTGTGACTTCCACGGTCTGTCTGCAGATCATCAGTTCGTCGTCACGACCTTACCTCCTCATTGACTGATGGTTCTGCTGCTGCATGCAGGTGAAGTGGTAGAAGACCGGCGCAGCTTGTGGCGCGCCGCTGGAGCATTGTGAGGCGTGACATGCGCTGTCTTCTGCAGTCAATGTCGCAGCCCTCGGAAGAGCGCATGGCGTCTGCAAAGCGACGAATCACCATTTCACAATGCGCATCCGATGAATGCGCGTGGCTCATGTTCAACATACAGTACCCTGACATGTAGAGGTTGCAAGAAAATCGGACCGCCCGGAAGCACCTGCCTACGCGCGGCAAGTCTTCCCGCAATCAGTCGCGCGTGTGTGTGGAGAGATCCGGGGTCGGCGCTGCTCGGCAAGGCCACTGCTTGTGAAGCCTGAAGGGCCGAGGCAGGAAGGGAAGGCTGGGCGCAAAGTGTAATCGCATCCTCGCCGAACGAGACACACTCTCGCTCTGACAACTATCCTGCACTGCGACAACGACGCCCACTGCCAGCGCATATACGGCGAACGCACGGGATCTGGACGCCTGCGCACTTGGCTACGACTGCGGTGTTTTGACCGCGACGGCGCTGCTGACCGGATCTTGCGCGGGAGTGGTGACGGCATCGCGATATCACAACATTCGCCGACCGGCTTGTTCATACACGGATCAGGAGACTGGGAGATAGGAGCAAGCGAATATCAGAAACCAGGTTTCGAGGTCGAACGCGCAGAGCGCATCGTATCGGTGGGAGCAAGGCTAGGGCCTCGCTCGGCCCAACATGTCGGGCGCGTCACCACCGAAGCCCTGGGAGAGAGCCGGCGCTGGGGGCGCTTCAGGTATGCGATCGGAGAGATCAATCCCACGATACCTCAACAGCAAATGCTGACACCCACAAGCCGCAGTGCCAACCACCACAGCCGCGACGCCGTCGGCAACAGCGGGCGCAGACGCCGCAACGCCAGCACTGCCCGCCCGCCCGGATTCGCTCAACAGCGTGGCAACTAGGACCGCTTCCAACTACTCGTCACCTTACAACCGCACAAGTCCATACGGCGGCATGGCCAGCTCTCCATATGGAATGGGAGGCGGACTCGGAGGATATGGCGGATACGGCTCAGGATACGGGAGCTACGGCAACCGCTTCGGCGGCATGGGAGGGATGTACGGCTCCTCGTACGGGATGGGAGGCGGCTACGGGATGGGCGGAGGCATGTACGGCCAGCCGGGCATGTACGGACCCAACGGCCAGGAGCAGAGCCTCACGCAGACCTTTAGCCAGTCGACGCAGACGACCTTCCACATGATCGAGTCCATCGTCGGCGCCTTCGGCGGCTTCGCCCAGATGCTCGAGAGCACCTACATGGCGACGCACTCCTCCTTCTTCGCCATGGTCTCCGTGGCCGAGCAGTTCGGCAACCTGCGCCAAACCCTCGGCTCCGTCCTGGGCATCTTCACCCTCCTCCGATGGATCCGCACCGCCGTCGCCCGCCTCACCGGCCGCCCTCCCCCGGCGGATTCTAAAGACCTCACGCCCGCCAGCTTCGCCGCCTTCTCCAACCCGGGCTCCAGCTCCGTGGGCCCCGACGGCCGCCCCAAGCCCAGTAAAAAGCCCTTCATCGTCTTCATCCTCGCCGTCTTCGGCCTCCCCTACCTAATGGGCAAGCTCATCCGCGCCCTCGCCGCCTCGCAAGAAGCCGAAGCGCAGCGCCAGCTCTCCCACGAAGGCGGCGAGCAGCAGCAGCCCCTCGACCCCAGCAAGCTCGACTTCTGCCGCGTCCTCTACGACTACACCCCGCAGATGCAGCCCGGCCAGCAGGCGCAGCAAGGCCTCGACCTCGAAGTGAAGAAGGGCGACCTCGTCGCCGTCCTCAGCAAAACAGACCCGCTCGGCAACCCGTCCGAGTGGTGGCGCTGCCGCGCGCGGAACGGCCAGATGGGCTACCTGCCTTCGCCCTACCTGGAGACGATCCAGCGCAGGCCGCAGCAGGCGCAGATCGCGGATAAGTCGGCGGACAGCTCGCGCGTGAACACCATGACTGGCAGCGACGTGGGCAGCCGCGCGAACAGTCTGAATCAAGGGCAGCAGCAGGAGCAGGTGAAGGTCAAGCCTAAGATGCCGGAGGGGAAGCCGGGGGATGTTGTGGGCGTGGAGAGTTTTCAGAGGGGTGGGTTTTATCAGTGAGTGAGGGAGCGAGGGTGGAGGTGTAAGCTACTGTACTTGGTTTCTGGGGCATTTTGACGCCCTGTTTTTTCTTTTTGCTCGAGCGCATGGCGTTCTTACGGGGAAACACATGCGATTTCTGCATCAGTGAAGATCTTTTTGCTTCATAGTCGTATTGTCATCAATGGCAACGAAGTTCATTTCACACCTCCCTTCCTCAACAACATATTCTGACGGGCATAGCGGATGGGCGGCAAAGAAAATCGAGTTTGATTGTTCAGTCATGATAGCTAGTTATGCAGCCCAGAGCCAGAGTCTCTGCCGCAGCTCAGTGATAATCAAAAGAGAATTGCCGCTTGCTTCTGCCCCTGTCTGTGGTAGGAGCAGAATGTTCGCGCAAGCGAGCATCGATACAGCCAGATCGTTCGTTCGATCAGTGATATTTTTTTGTCGCCGTTTTCGTTGTTCTTTCTTCCATTTCATTCAAGAGATCAATTGAAAAGCCTCGTTGACCATGCCCGCGCCGCCGTGACCCAAATGCCAGAACTCATCGCTCGCCGCCGCCGCCGCAGCAGCAGCAGCAGAAGCGACGTCGAAGCGAGCCCTCAGCTCCTCCGAACAGCTGTGTCCGCGGACGTTGCAGCCGCATATGCAGGTCCAGAAAGCGAGGTGCGAGGTACTAGGCAGAAGGGCGCGGTGTAAGCTGGGTACGTGTTTGCCAAAGGAAAAGAGTGGGTTGTTGTGAAGCACTTTTCGGGCTTACTTGAGCTTGGCCTCGAGGATACCGAGGAACTCCTGCTTCTGGGCGGCGCTCCACGGCTTGCTGGATTTGTTCTTCAGCGCCTGCTTGCCGAAATCGAGGATGTCGACGGCCCAGAATTTCTCGCCGAGGACGAGCTGGGGAGTCTGCTTGGTACGCGCGGCCTTTTTCTCGTTGCTAGAGGCGAGCCATTCGGCGATGGCCTTGGTCTTCGCAGCACTGTCGGTGCCGTTAGACTTGATGCCGTTGGCAATGTTGGAGACATTGTTGGCATCGTTGGACTTGCTGTCATCGCTGGCAAGCTTGCTGTCGGCGGCATCGAAAGCGATTCCGGCATTGCCAGAATCAGAGGCCTCCATAGCGTCCTCGGCATCGTTTTCAGATTCATGGTCGGCATCGGAGTCCTGCGAAGCCTTTGCGTCGGAGCCCTCAGATGCGTCATTCTTATCGCTCTCCTCGTCGTCCTCGTCATCAACGTTGTCATCGTTCTCCTCATCTTCATCCTCGGGAGCCTCATCGTCCTCACGCCTGAGAACCTTCGGCTTTGGCGTGCGAGGCGCGACCATCTTCTTGTCAAACTTGGCTCCGACGGCCTCAAGCAGCTTGCCGATGTCCAGCCAGAAAGACTTGGCTGCCTTGGCCACATCATCCTCGTTGACTACGCCCGTTTCGATACGGAGGTGAGCAAGGTTCTTTGCCTCAGCGAGGAAAGCGAGAGCGGTCTTGGCATCCTTCTTGACGTACGAACGGATCTCGACGTGGCGAAGGTGCATACGAACGCCAGAAGGTAGATCGGCGAAGAAGGCCATGAGCGTGGACGGGTTGTCGAAACGGAGAGGCAGGGCGTACAAGATGGGCATGGCCTCATTATGGATCTGTCGATGCGTTAGAGGCATGCATGCGGCGCACGATCGAGCCCTCGTCATGGAATCTGTCTCGCTCTCCCTACCGCTCTCACATGTCAAAACACTCCACATCAGTCCTTGTTCCCGGGCTGAGGAAGCTGCCGCAGAGGCTGTGGATTGCCTGGTACTGGCGCTGCGTGCTGCTCACAGGTCTCCAGGTTAGGGTCTGTTGCCGTGGGTGACACAATGGCATGCGCTATGGTTCATCATGTCCGCTTGCGAGCATAACCACTGGAGTTCTAAGCTTGACTTCACGGAAAATGTCGACGGCCATAGATATTGCACACAATTAGAGCCACCGAGATCGAGGTCGGTTTCCGTCATCGCGCTCCGTATTAACGAAGGTCAGGACTCCATGCTTTCGATCAGACTGATTTCGGATGTCAATATGTGCGCTGGAGTCTCACTGTTGGAAGGTTGTTCGCCGTGAGGTCGATCAGCTGCGGTAGACGTGAGGTCAAACGCGCCAAGCATTCAAGTCGCGGCTTTCGCGGACGCGTTCATCGCTGTGCAGTTCAGCACCGCATACTGGCACGTTACTAGAGTCAAAGCAGCACTTATCACACAATGGCTGAACAGATGCCCAATGGCGATGCGCCCGCAAACACGGATGTTGAAATGAAGGAGGAGTCCGCTCCAGAGGTACAGTAATCGCATCTCGCTCTGTCAATCGCAGCAGCTAACAGCTCTCCCAGCCCACCCTCAGCGCAGTCCAACCAACACTCGCCGACCCTACTCCCGCATCGCAGGTCACAGAAGATACAGCTCCTCCAGCCCCCAGTGCAGAACACCTATCAGCAACACAAGAATCAGCAGCACCTGTCACGGTGCCCGCAGCAGCGACACCGTCCGCAAACACGCCGCGCCCGAGCTCGATTCCTCCTCCTTCGACTACCAGACCCGACAAACCTGTCGCACACGGTGGCTCGACAAGACAGTTCCTCAACCAGAACATCACCCCGCATCTGTTGGAGGGCATGAAGTACCTAGCGGTCTACGAGCCGGAGAAGCCCTTGCTTTGGCTCTCGGAGTTCTTAAAGGAGAGGAGCAAGGAGGTCGAGGGTGCATGATGGGTTCCTGCTTAACATTGAGATTGCATAGCAGATGTGAGACTACGGCTTTGTTTGCATATGCCCAGGCGTTTGAGGCTGGTTCGAGATACCCAAGGATTTGCACATTTTGACACGAATGCAAGTTTCGTTGCCTGCTTCACTCTCGCGGCAGACTCACCGGCGCAGCGTTGCGTCCCGCACCTCGACGCACGAATGATGGATCTCTTCTTGATTGGGGGCGTCCGCGGCTTACGCGTGCAGCATTAGCCTGGCCGAAAGTGAGGGCCTCCGAGATGTCCACGCAGACGCCCAAGAAAATCGTCCGTGCACCCGGTACCACCCATCCGTAGGGCAGGGCATAAGGCTGTGCTAAAACGGGCCTCATCAATCTTCACGGAATCCGGGCAGCACCTCGCGCATTACAGACACCCGCGTGACACGAGACGTCACCGGATGGCATGTGACAGGCCGGCGGACGGTCAGTGTCACGGAGCGCAAGGCCGGGATCATGCTGTCAGGCGTGAGGCAAACCTGCTTTCGCCTTGGATCGGGCTGTGAAGACAACGGGGCTCCTCCCGATAAGCCCGGGGTCAAGGTTTCACTGTAAATTGAAAGGGTCCGGAAATCTGCCATAGCCGGCTCGGCCAATCGTGGTCAGCCCTGGAATCTTGCATCCCGCCGTAATTTTACCTACTTGCGTGCCCAGGCATATCGTGTGACTCGAAGGATTGTGCAGAAGCCGGGCACGCATAAATAGCCCTTCGCCGCCTCCTGTAGTTTCGTGTATACCCGTTGACTCTTCATCTTGCGACGCTCTCTGGCGCTGCTCAATTCTATCATGGCACTCTTCAACTTCAGCCCCTCCTGCGCCCGCTTCGGCAAGATGTTCCGAAACTCTAAACAAGGCGGCTCGCGTGGTGGGCACGCGAGACACTACGTTAAATGTACTTGCGCGTTTGATGTACCGGTCAAGCCGTGCCTGTGGTACCATTTGTCCGACTGCAAGTGAATGTACTTGCGGTCGTTTTCCAATGCAAAGACGGACCGTCCCAATCGACGTCTTAAAACCACACTGGCACCAGCAGAGCCCCAACGACAAGCATGCAGCAAGAGGCTTCAACCCCCAACCCTTGGATCGTCGTTGTCTGCCATTGGCGACGATGAGCGGCTTTCCAACAGCACGCGACTGACGGCCCTGGGCATCAAACTACCGAGCCAGTGTCCCGCAGCCCGCCCCAGCCCAGCCCCTTCAGGACATCAGCGCGTCGAACCGAACGACAGGCGATTCAATCCATCGAAAGAATTCCAGGAGACAGACTAGCGACCCGAACATCACTCGATAGAAGAGGCGACGAGAGCGTCCCATCTCAGGCCTGGATGGCGGGATCGAGCTCGCTTCAGTCGCTGCCGCAGAAGAGGCACCGCAGACGCCGCGGACCCACGAAGGTGCGACACGGATGATGTCCGAGGAGATTAGCACAGGGGAGAGCGCTGGGGTCAGACCACCTTAGACCAGACTTCGGTCAAGCACAAGGATCTAGACCACGCGGGGCTCCAGTCTAGGAGATACAGTAGCGAGAAGAGTGGCAGCGTAGCTTAATTGAGCTTGACTTGGATCCCGAATTATTGTTGTGTCTGATGAATATATCGATATGCGGAATAGCGGAATCTATAGCCCTGCACAAAACCATACCATACAACACCACAGCCGAATGAAACAATCAGAGAAGTGTATACTGTAAAATAAGATAAGATACTCGGGGCCCTCTTCGCGAGCAAATGCAGCCGCACCTCCTCGTCCCACACGCGTCCGCGATCGCGCGTCCTCTGCGTGCGTCTAGTGCCACCTTCTAATTAACGGACAAGGTAATTGCTGACCCCAAAGAAAAGAAAATCAATACAAAAAGACATAGGGGTCAACAAACAAAAAGACGCGAAATGGTATCTTCAGAAAGGGGAAGTAAAGAAAAAAAATGCCTGACTGGCTGAAACCATCAAGAAAAAGGGTATGTTCGTAGAGTTCCAAGAGCTTCAAGCGCTGGCGAACCCTTGATCAAAGGTTGAAAGGAAGAGAAAACAGCCGCGGGACCGAAGTTGGTCGCCGCGCGGCGTCGCTGCGTGAAGAATATGGGTGCTTGAAGGCGTATGTCGTAAAAGGAAATTATGCGGTGGGAAGTGTTGGTGGGTATCAAACAGACAGCGAGGCTTTGGGCGTCGGGCTGTTGCGGCCCACAACCGGGTCGATTAGTAGCGGTGGGCCGCCGGGCTATCGTCCATGTTGCCGGTCAGCTCAGCGACGCGGGCTTTGATACGGGCAACGCGCGATTCAATTGCTGTGAGGCGCGGGTTAGCTATTGCTGGCCGTTCGATAGGAGTGCTTTAGGGTGGCGACTTACTTTCTTCCTCGCTCGTCGCGCCATCGTCGTCCGTCCTGGCGCTCTGGCTGGGACGGCTCTGCTCCTCGCTCGCTCTGGCGGCGCGACGCGCAGCGTTCTCGCGGATCTGCGCCCAGCGGTCCTGCACCTGTTGCGGCGCATAGGGCTCCTGCTCCTTCTCTGCGGAGACGTCGGAGACTGCGTCGTTCTGAGGGTCATTGCGCTCCATGGGGGTGACAAAGCCCTCGTTGGGGGTAGGCTGATCGCGGTAAGCATCGAAGTGCTGTTGAGGACGAGGAGTGTAGTCGGCTTTGACAGGAGAGTCAGGAGCGTCGTTGGCATCATCGTCGATGGAATCGCGCGGCATGGCGGCTGGCATGTCGTCCATGGGTCCTTGGTCGAAGCGAGAAAACTCGTTCTCGGCGTTGCGGGTGTCGTCGGAGTTAGTGCGCGCAACATTTGCGTCTGAAGTGGCGAAACCAGGCGACAAGGGAGAGACAGGGTCGTGCGCATGGTTCAATGCGGCGGTCTGAGCTGCGGAATGCTGCATACTAGGCTGGTTGCTAGTCTCCTGAGCAGGCACAGGGGAAACCACCGGCTCCTGCACGGTGGGCTCAGGAACAGAGGCCTGCTGCTCAACAGGAGCTGTGGGAGCCTCGGGCACCTTCGGCGTGACAGGCGGAGAGGCCGTTGTAGTGGAAGCGGGCTTCCTGCTGCGCATAGTCGACAAGCGACGAGAGAGGCTCGATTCCGAAGGCGGCGACAAGCTGGCCTGGTTGTCCTGCGTGTCGGAAGAGTTTCTGACAGTCTTCGTGCGACCAAACATCTTCTTGAAAGCACCGCCTCCAGGAGGCTGCTTCTTGAGAACATTGTGATCTCTGTTAGAGACAGGGCTGGCGTTGACTTTGCTCTCAAGAGCTTTCTGGGCGGCGAGCACGGCCGGTCCGCGGTTGGGCGAGGGTGATGCCTTGGCGGGCTCTTCAACGTTCTTCTGGCGGAATGCGGGATGGATCTCGCGGTCACTCTTTCCTGGCAGTGGCTTACGGCCGACTTTCTCCGTTTGCGCGGGAGACACGCCAATTTCCTTGTTGAAAAAGTCGGTGGACGGGCGGACCGCAGGTTCGTGAGCGGGAGGCTGCTCGGCAACTTGCTTCTCGTTGTTCGTTTCCGCTGGGACAGCAACAGGCTCCGGTACCTGAGACGGTTGCGGGGCAGGCTCAGGCTGCACAGTCTCCTGCACAGGAGCTTGGGCAGGCACAGATTGCTGTTCCGTCGGCAAAGCAGGGAGGTCGCGATCAAGCTTGTTGTCCTTAGGGAACGCAGTAGCCTCATGCGCGAGAGTAGGAGGCTTCTCAGCTGTAGACGGGACAGCGCTCGCACGGCTCATGTAAGAAGTCTGCCTCGTGAGATCATCCTTGCTATCACCGGCCGTGCTGAAGCCGTCGCCGAGGTACTGAGCGCGGATGGCTTTCTTGTCGTAGCTGGTAGCCCACTTCATTGCCGGCCCAGCCGCGTTCTGCAATCCGAGCGTCATCGCGCTGGTTGTCTTCGAATCCGCATCCTCTGCACCCCGGCCGCGCCTATGCGGGAGATCCAGCTGATCCTGTTCCTTCTTCGCGAGGGCTGCAGCAGCTGCCTTGATCTTCGCCTGCTGGCCCGGTGCAACGCTGTGCTTGCTAGGCGTGGCAGACTTGATACGCTCGAGCTCGGCAGGCGGCGGAGATGTAGGCAGCTGCTTGGTGACGGTCTTCTTGCTGCGCCCACGCTTAGTGAAGCCAAAGCGGCTCTTCTTTTCGACGAGCTGAACGCCTTCCATCGGCTCGGGGGAGGCACCTTGGACTTGCTCTTCCATGATGAGCCATTGGCCGTTCATGATTGAAGTCTCAATGAGCGCGCAGCGACCGAAGACCGCCTTGCGTTCATTCGGCTCCTCGCCCGACAAGCTTGTCATCCAGACCCACCAGAAGGCATCATCAAGCTCGGTGTTGGTGATAGCAGCGAGCTCACCGGGAGCAAGGTCATTGTCTCCGCTGCCGGCATTCGCGGCGGGTGTTTGCGCACGCGAACTGATAGGCGGGAGGAGATCACCAGGAGGCACGAAAAGTGCAGTCTGCTCTTTGGAAACACCATCATCCTCGAATCCAGTGTTCAAGAAGTCAGCCCAGGATGGTGTCGTCGGCCTTGCGTTGTTGGTGTGCCTGGAGCGCGGGCCTGCCTGTAGACTCTCGCTTGGTCTTCCCGATGCGCCAATGCCATTGGACGCGACTGGCGACTCGGTGGAAAGGTCGGAGAATCCGAGACTGGAGAACGCCGACCAGGATTCTTCAGGGTTCTGCAGCTTTGCCTGGCGTGAGGTGACCGGAGCAGACGAGTTGGTAGAAGCAATCGCATAGAGAACACGCTTGCACTCGTCGGTCAGCGCCTCCGATGGGTCTTCAAAGTCTGAGAATTCCTGCAACACGCGGTTGTCTGATTGGTACTCGAAATGCTTGGCTCTCCGGAGCATGGCGAAGGGTCCGGGAGAAACAGTGTCGACCAGCATGAGAACACGGGGCGTGGACCTCTGCAAGAGAGTAGGCGTCTCCGGAGGGTACTCGGTCTGTGCAAGCAGCGCCTGCAGCGATCGCGGGATACGCTCGATCACGCTCAAGGCCGGGTCTGCCTCTGGAGACAGCGATCGCAAGTAGGCGAAGAACAGATGGCTCGTGGCATCCGCGGCCGCGATCCACGACTTGTATCCGCCTTCAAATCCCTTGCCATCGTCCGAGTGATCGAAAGCCCACCAACCCGCCAACCGGGAAACCTTGCGCCCGCCCATGCCATTGGTCTTTCCGTGTGCCGCAACAGCAGCCAGCAGCTCGAAGAAGTCGACGATGATGTTGGTGCGAGCGCTCGAGTCGTTCGCGATCGGAATGAATGTGTCGAATGCATGTCTCGCCTGGTTGGATTCCTTCTCGCCGATCTTGAATGCTTCATATACAGGCCATGTGACGACTCCACCCGGTAGTCTGCTCCAGCACCATTTCAGAACGCTGCACAGGACATGAGGTTCGGTCAGGCGCAGCTCCTGCTGCAAATATGCGCCGCGAAATTGCTGGGATCCGGAAGCATTTGACGTAAAGAACTTGGAAATGAAAGAGCGGGCGGGCGTGGGATCGGAGTCCAAGCGGAAGGGAAGGAGCAGGAAGGGAGCGTCCAATGCCTCAGCTACGTTCGACAGTCAGCGCGAAGGACCTTGCAAAGCATGGGAGAACACCATACCTCTTGATTTCATTTGCGCCGTGGCACAGTGAATGAGCTCCTCCACCTCTTCGGGGACGACCTCTTTGCTCGTCCACGTCGATTGGTACCTGGGTTGCGCAGGCACCGGCGGCGGGAAGAAGTTCTCCGCCTCGGCCTGGGTCTTCTCCTTTGCAGGCGTGGTGCCCTTGCTTCTGAGTCTCGAAAAGAGCGGCATCTTGGTAGGTGGTGCAACGCTGACCCGCTATCACGTGGGAGAATCGAGGATGGATGATCGCCGGCGATTATGTATACATTAATTGACGCGGGCCGTTGCCGTCGCCGCGAAGAGGCAAGAAGGAGAGCGTGAAGGCGAGAGAAAAGTAAGGACCCAAACGGCAGAGGAGAAAAAAACGAGGGTCGGCCGTTTGGTGCGCGTGGGCAAGCGCGTCCGTGAGGTCTTCACGCACGCGAAAGGGGCGGCAGATCAGGTGACGGGCGGTGTCTGGCTGAACGGCGACGCTGCGGTGTTCTGGGAAAGGATTGTGCGACGCAGGCAGTAGTGCGCGCGGGCGAGAGAATAGGATGCAGCGTTATAGGCAGCCAGCGAGCCAGGGCGGCGGGCGGCAGAAATGGGGTGCTGCTGCAGGAGGAGAGGGAGGGCGTGACGGGCATCAGGGGCAGCTCTCGAGATTATTGTGAGAAGCGCAGGGTCGCGGGTCGCGGGTCGCGAGTCGCGGCCGTGCCCCTCGGATAAGGCCAGCAGAAAGCTTGCGCCCATCGTTAGGCACTGACTGACTGACTGGAGCGCGCGCGCCGAATCAGCAGCCTCAGGCGCGGTGGCGGTATTCGAGGCGACGACATGGTCTGCCGTCGCCGCATCATTCGAGTGTCGCATGCAGGGCCGGTCGTCCATACCATTGGCGCAGGCGCCGCCAGCGCACGTGTTTCATGGCCTTGCCCTCTGCCCCCCGCGCCCTCTTCCCTGTTTCACTTGCATGGTGGATGCAGCCCCGCCGGGCATGGCGCCGTGGGAGATCATCTCCGAAGATAGCTCCCGACTGACTGCCGCTACATAAACTCAAAAATAATCAGGCTTTGATCTTGGTCGGCGGGCATTGATCGCTTGAACGGACATCTGGTGTGATCATGACCCCACTGTTGTGCGTCCGAGCCCATGTATAACAAAGAAGGCGTATCCCTATTACACCACTGTGCGAGCAAAAGCTCGCTTCTGGCAATGCGACAGGTTGATATAAAGCTGACAGGATCTGAATCGTCTAGTCTGAAGAGGCGATAGTCGGTGTTATTTCGATGGTAGCGAAGAGAGACTAGCCTCTACCGACAGACGAGAATGGACGTGACACTCAGGACTCAGAGCAACCAGAATTTGTGAGACACAGACCGCGTTCGCTGCAGAATGTTCGGCGCTCATGCCACGGCCATACCAATGACATCATTCCGAGATCATCTATGATCGCTACGATCCAAACGATGGAAACGATGCATGGAAGAATGTACTTTTGCATGTACTACTAATTCGATGCCGTAGAATCCTTTTAGATAGACAATCTACACCCCAAAATACGAATCAACGCAACCATCAACTCTGCTCTACCCAACCAACACCGTCAACATGGTCAAAGACACCGCAACCGTCATCGAGTAACTCTCCCCTCTCCCTCCACTTCCCTCCAACCCCCCTAACACCCCCACCAGAGAGTTCAACTCCATAGTCAACATGACCGCCTCCGAACTGCGCTCCTGGCTGCAAGAAGAGTCCTCCGAGTCCGCCGGGTGGAGCAAAGACGACGGCGGCGGGGAGACGGTGGGCCACGACAGCGGGCGCAAGATCGTCGACATCCTCGAGCGCAATCCCAAAAAGGACCCGGACGCCTACGAGGAAGAGGACATCCAGCACATGCGCAAGGTCGTCAGCTACTGCAAGCGGCACCTGGCGCAGGAGGGCAAGGCGAAGCAGGATCCGGACAGCAGGTCGGCGCGGTCGTTGAAGAATTGGGGGCATGATCCGCAGAAGTCTTGAGGGGTGGTCGCGTGCTTGATTTAGGACAAGGGCAATGTAACGATGAAATGATTACGTGAGAAAGTCCGTTCAATGCTCTACCGACAGCACTGCATGTTGGTATCGACTCGAGGGATGTGCACTTCATATCATGGAAGTACGCCCGAGGTCCTTCGTCGTTTTTGGCTCAGCGGCAGCGAAGTGACGTCCTGCCCAATCCGCACCTTTACCTCATGAAAAGGAACCTTGATGCTACGCACTTGCGCTGGCAGATCCTGGCTTGGAGTCTCGCGTTCGTGCGCTCCCTCAAGTGACCATGCAATGCTAATGTGGAACTTCCTCGCGACTTGCTTTGTTGGCTGTTTGCCAGTTGAAGAGCGTTTCTCACCTGCATGCTTTGCATCGTCGTCGTTCTCATACAGTTTTGGCTGTTTGTAATCGGCAGCGATATCGTTACAAGTGCTGAGCAATCGTAACATCTCATCATCCTCGTCCGCTGTTCGCAAGACTAAGAACCATCGTGTGTGGTCCTCGTTTGGATGCCATCTTAGATCCTCAAACGAAGTCTCGAACGCCTTGACACCAGAAGTGCCGATAGCTTCAGTCAGTGACCGAAGAAAGTCGTCCTTCTGTTCAGTCTTCAAGGCCAATGGGCGAGAGAGAGATATGTGCAAAGGCAGTGGAACGCCGAGATCATTTTGCAGCAGACTGCGAACGGCAGATTGGCCGTTTGGCTCTCGAGCGCTATTTATCACGCCATGACTGGTATGATTTTGCGCGCCAACCAACAGAGCAAGAGCATCGGACTCCTCAGGCGTGGGACACCCTCGGCAGCGTCAGCGACTATAACTCGCAGCGCGGCGCCGAGGAGCGATAGGGCTGAAACTGATAGAAAGCTCCGAAACCCAACTTACATTCGAGATAGACGTGGCTTGGCCAGTTGCCGGCGACGTGCGGCGTCACGCGTTTGCGGCCGCCGTGCAGTGCCGGGTCGTCCTGCGTGCTTGTGCGGACGGTGGAAGAGTAGAGATCGCGAAAAGATTGGGGTAAAGGCGGCAGAGTGGACGTCGCATCCGGTGCCTTCCGCTTCTTCGCTGGTGGAGACAAGGTGGTGCTAGTCGAGGTCTTGGGGTTGGCGGGCTCGTCAGGCTCGGAGTCTGAATAGTCGACCAAAGCCATTTGCTGCGGAAGAAGCACTCAATTTCCTGCCCTCTCGACGAGTGATGTCGCGTGCCGATAAGGTAGCGAACGGGCCAGGCGATTGTGTAGCGAGCACGTGCAGCCCTCGCTTGGATCGGGTTGAGGTGGGCGTGTGCGTGTGCGTGTGCGTGTGCGCCTGCGCTTCGACGATGACGAGGGCGCTGCGGGCGATGCGCGTGGAGGATTTGGGCTCGCTGGGGGTCTCGGCTCTCACCAGCCAGCGCTGACGTCGCGGGTCCCACTTTACATTGCGCAGACTCGCCATGCGCATGGAAGCCGCGCAACCACCACTACAGAGTTGAGGTACATTTCCCGTCGCTGCCCAGAGCTGTCACCTTTCCGCGTTTCTTATTCTGCTCTCGCCCCTGCTTGAGCCCAACCATCGCTGGATCAGACCAAGCAACACAATCCACACACCACAATGTCTCACGCCGTGAGCTCAAAAGAGGTATGTCATCGCTATCGACCCATCGGTGAAATCTCAACCGAATGAGTGCTCACCTGATACCAGGCTGCCGCCACGTTGATTGATCCCTTCAATGAGCCCGAACCTGCCTCTGAGACTGGCCCTGGTGCCTCGTTAGGCCAGAGCACCTTTGCTGGCATGCCCAACACTGCCACTGGATCTTCCTCCTCGCACGCCCGCTCCTCCAGCAACCCGTTCCGTAACTCTCCCCAACACAAGTCTGGAGTTTCGAGCAGCTCGCGCCCGGTCGGACACACCTCACCACCCTCCCAAGGAAGCCCTCGCACACGCAATAGCCCAGGCGGACGCTCCAGCCCGCCCTCCAAGTTTCCCGACTACCGCGAAGCAGCATTCGGCGGTGAGACCCATCGCCCGCGCAGATCCAGCGAACACCCTCCGCCTTCCTACGATGCCGCTGTGGGCAGCAGCAGCGGCGGCAGCGGTGGACACCGTCGACGGACCAGCAGTCTGACGGCACGCTACCCGGGAGACCAGAGCCACAAGCCTCTGGATATCATCAGGCGCGACTCCAGGAAGGCCGGCAAGCCGCACCATCTGAAAAAGCGCTCCATGCAGGGACCCGACACCATCGATCGCCTCGACCCTGCCATCGGCGGACGCGCCTACCATCACGAAGGTCCCTACGATGCGGCCTCGCTTGCGCGCAACCGTGACCCTAAGCACGCTCCAGTCGCAGCTCTGGAGACCACCAACTCCGAAGCCATCCGCGCCACGCCTCAAGAGAACGTCAAGGACTCGATCGAGAGGCACATGCCTCTGGACGGGACCGCAGTCGTGCCTCCGGGCGAGCCCGATCGTCTCGGTCGTACCTATGACTATGAGGAGGGTACCGACATGATGCGCGAGGCTATGAACAGCGAGCCTGGCTACAAGCGCTGGGGTGGAAAGGTATGTGATCACGTTCTTGAAACATCACAATCGATGCTAACATTGACGTACAGGACTACGATCCCGAAGATCTCAAGGGCCAAGGCTCGACCTTCGGCCTCGACCGCGCTCTGCGTGCTCACAAGATCGACGACGATGGCGGCATTGAGATGAAGGATTCAGCTGCTTTGAAGAAGGACTACAAGAACAAGGAGCGCGAGGGCCTGCTTGACCGCCGTGATCCGACAGCTATTGCAGGCGACGACGGCAGATACGCAGACATTCAGGCTGCAAACGACACCGACCTCCACCAAGGACCGCGTAGGACTAGCAGCATCAAAGCAGCAGGCCACGACCTGAAGAGGAGGATTGGCAGTCTGAGGCACAGGCACAAGGATGACGAGTAAGAGTGATGTGTTGTGATGGATTCAAGCGCGAAAAAGTGATACCAACCAGCTTCTTCTTTTGACCAGAATGGTTTCTTATCCTTCGGATCACTGTACGATAATGAGCAGTAGCGATGCTACGGGGCGACACAAAATACGCCTACCGAACATATATAAATGCAACATGTGCAATCTGAAAAAAAGTTCGTGTCATGAATTCACCAAAGAAACAGCTCACTTTGAGTCCGCTGGCTTCGACTAGATCACTGTTGCCCAGACTGACAGTACCCGTAAGCAAACTTGAATGTTCCTGTATGTCTGTATAGGTCTACAACTCCGCAAACCACACCGAGAAGCCACATTGAATGCGACCCCAAGCCAAATCCCCTCCCCCGCCACCGCCCTCCCAAGAATCACCACGGATCCGCCCTCGGCGCCCTCACCACGACCTCCCTCTCCTCCACCCCCTCCGCATCCTCCCTCTCATCCGCCCTCGGATCCTCCCCACTCCCTTCCCCCTTTCTGCCCCTCCCCCTGGCCCTCCGCCACCCAAACCTCGCCAGCGCCCAAACCAACCCCACGCCCGCGCCGCCCAGAATCCCCGTCGGCGCGACCACGAACGCCGCGCCGCTGACGACGCTCCCGATCGCGGTCCCGCTGACGGCGGCGACGAGGGCCCCGACGGCGGCGTACTTGGCGTAGCGCACAAGGCGCCAGAAGAGGAAGATGGCGAGGTAGCGGGCGCTGCGGAGGAGGGAGCGCGTGCGGAGGTGCGCGGGCTGGTAGGGGCTTGTGGCGGGGGAGTAGAGGTATTTGAGGGTGGCGGTCGTTTTTTGGAGGCGGGTTGTGGGGTTGGTTGCTGTTGAGGTTTGAGCGTTGGCGGAGGGGTCTGGTGCGGGAGATGTTGTTGTTGTCGTCGTTGCTGGCGAGGCCATTGTGGCGGTTGGGGAGGTGACGTGACGTGGTTGTGCCGCTGGGTTTGGGAGGTCGTCTGTTCCTCAGGTTGCAATGTCGTGTATTGAGATGTTTTGTATTTTATCCTTCCGAGTGAGATTCAGTTCAGAGTGAGGACATATAGATGCTGTACGTGGTCGGCGATTCCTTGGTCTACACGTCTGGAAAGCGATGGCAATGCCGTCATTGGCCTCAGATGGCGTTGGCGCTAGCGGCTGGCTGCATTTTGCTCATCTTGGGTTCTGCGAGCCCTTTGCACCAATCAGAAATTCAATCCATGCCATAACTGTTGGAAGTAAGGAATCTTTGATACGTTCAGAATCGACAAGTTGCTCATGTGAGGAGTTCCATGCCATCACAAGCGGAGCCAGATCTTCCAGACGCTGATTGGCTCGGCTACGCCCGCCGCTAGCACTGGGCGGTGTTTGTGAATTGATCTACAGCCCCAACCCTAACCCTTAATCTCTTTGTCACATGCCGATTAGAGAACTTCAGACTCATTTGCGCCATACATGCGCCATCTCGGCTCTGGCAAGGGTCATCAAAACGACCTACGAGTATTTCCTGTCAGTACATTTCGCAAGCACACAACTAATGCGACTTACCACGCCAAGATCGACTCCTTTTGCTGCCCGGACACGAAACACCGACAAGTCTCTGTCGCTGTTGAACCGCCTGGGGGTATTGTTGATGTGAAGTCCTATCTCCGCCATAATGGCACCGTCGGCATTCACATAGACCGTCGTAGCCACATGATCTCTCGGCCGCATCTCAACTTGCACGTCGCGGCCGAAAATGTTTAGGTTGATGGCACAGTGCGCTCGAGTGAAATACTTTTGGTGCTTGAGCTCCGCGATCTTCGTATTGGCCGCGTCCTTCACAAACCAGCCGTTGAATTGATACCGTCTCAGGCTGAAGGCGAGGTTGCCATTGGCGTCTTTTACATCGCGTCGCAAGCTCGCTGATGTCAAGGCGCCATCGCCCTCCACGTAGAACAGCTTCTCGCCGTCATCCCGCACTACTGTGATGTGTTGAAAGGTGCGGTCATGGCAACGGACCCAGAAGACGGTCTCTTCAGTTGTTTCGTGGCCCTCAAGGAGCGAGACTGGGGCTGACGGTGCGCTGAGGTTCGCATCCATTTCCCGAGGGATGTGCAGTGGGAGACGTTCACGTAGAGGTGAGAAAGCTACATCGTGTCAGGAGCAAAAGTGAGACGTCAAAACGACAAGGTCGGGAGACGGTTCAAGTACTGTCTGGTGCAACCGTAGTGATAGCTTAGCTCCCACGAGAGTGGATGCACACAGGGTCATGGGGCGTGTCCGTCCTCTCAAAGTCTTGAGAATGAGAATGAAGCGCTGGGCCGTGCATGACGCTAGGTATGCCTCGGATCCTTCGTTTGAAGCGATTCCGGACTGGGTAGGTCGTGTCATGTTAGCCTGAGCACGACCCTGCTCGACTGCTCAGGCGCTGTCGCATGCCCGACCATCGCCTGTCAAGTGCAGAGGAACCACGGTCTAGAGAGTCAAGTCCAAATTTGTGGAATTCGATTGTTGAGCGCCAGCAACCTGAATGGTGAGTTCATGAAGGGACCCAAAACCAGAGAGGAATCTATTGAACTTCGTCTAGAGGACTGGCGCAGAAGACGACGTGGATGAGCTAGGCTATGCTCACAGGTGATCATGAAAAATCCATGTTATATATTCAATTTATTGACTAGTGTCGTCATCCAAATCAGCTAAGACTGGCAAAGCTAGTATACTCTCCTTAGCTCAGCTGGAAGAGCGCAAGACTGTAACTGCAGTCGAGTTCGAGCAATCGAACATCGAAATCTTGAGGTCCGTGGTTCGATCCCGCGAGGGGAGACTCTTTTGCGCTTCGTCAGCGCCAACTTTTTACTCAATCGATCCTTTGCTGCGCAAGTCACCTTGACGATGCCTCAACGACGGATCGTGTTTCCCCAAATGCGAGTTGCCGCAGGGGACTTCGCCCTTGGGAGCTCGGATCCCCGCCCTCCACAGTTGCACTACACGCAATCGGTCACCAGAAGATGATCATTGAATTTTGGAGTGTAGCGAGGAAGGGATTCTTTTGCAGAAAGCGATCAACAATGCTCTCCTGAGCATGCTACGATCGCTCTTAAGATACGGTCATATTATAGCGGATGTGGCGTAAAACGGCCGCTCAGCCCACCCGCCGTTTGGGGGTCAAGCAACACAGGAGACGCGGCTGGCATAGCACAAAGAAGCATGCTTCCATGCACTCCTTCCACGAGAGTTTAATGCGCGACCCCTCGGCCGGACTGAAACATGCCGCGTTCGACGATCCGCGCAATCGCGGTGCCTGACTGGACACAGACCTCCCTCGGTCTCAGACACGTACTCTCGTCGTTGTGCAGAGCTGTTGGGGGGCGGTCTGCGCGGACGAATCAATGGCATTGTTGCGTGGGCTCACATGGGAGGTAATCCGTTGGCTTTCGCTTTGTGGTGCAGGCCGTTTTCCTTTCAGCTCGTAGCTTGTTACCTCCTCAATTGTGTTGCCCATTCTCACCCGCGAGGCGTATAACTGTCACTTCGGACTTACCACCAATGGCTCGGTCAGCGACAACAACCCACAAACACCACTCCACGATGTTCACACAAGCGCTGCCTTACAGCTCCGGGCCTCCGACCTACCAGCCCCTAAACCCTTCAACTCGGCCCAGCATGTCCTTGGGTCGCTCAGCCAGCACATCTTCCCACAAGTTATCCTTCAGCTCCTTTAGGAGCAACAAGTCCGGGACCTCATCGAAATCCTCTGACTCGACCGAATCCTCGAAGTCGAAGAAGCTGAAATCATTATTGCCGTCAGTGAAGCGGTCGACCTCCCTCCGCAAGTGCCTGGTGCCTGAGACTGAGAGCGACGACGAGGCGGACATTTCGATCCTCAGTGAGAAGAAGAAGCAGAAGCGAAGCTCTGTTGTCAGGGATCAGAACACGGAGAAGATGTTCTCATGGGCCGCTCTAGGAGCATATTCTGCGCCTGGAGCAGGGCCTCTGGTCTGGTTTTGAATTTCCTTTTCGTCAATGAGCGAGCCTACGATGTGTGGATACGATACCCGATGAGCAGGACAGAGACGGTTGCGCATGCATTTGCTGTACTTTTATTATTTTTTTGGTTTTTGAAATTCCATTTGATTTAATTTGATTTTCTTTCTCACGGCCTATAGCACACGTTGTCCTTCCCTGGTGGCCCCCAGGAGCAGTAATATACAGGCCCACAGTGCCTTGTTTCAGCAAAACGCCAGAACCAACCAAAAGTTTTCGCTCATTCGCTCAGTGACCCGCAACTCCCATTGCGCCGTAGTTTTCTCGCCCAAAAGCAGTTTCGCTCCTCAAATCATGATCATGAGCTCTCTCCGCTCGATCTTATCCTCGGCATGCGGGTAATAAGGGACCATCGCATCGGCGCTCATAACGTAGGCGTCGTTGTACAGTCTCCAGTACGGCGTGCGCACCTTTCTCGCGGGGTGGAACAAACCGGCCCAGACGTAATTCATCACCGCGCCTGTACCAACGCACACGCGGATGGCCTCGATGGCTTCGACGACACGGTCGATGACGTGAGGGCTGGTCTCGAAGAGGTTGGGAATGAGCAGGTTGAGCAAATGCATCATTGCATCCTCGCAGCCGAGGCCGACGACGCCGAGAGCCATGTGCTTGACGACTGCAGCGCCAGTCTGTCTGTGGACCTGGTCACGATCGACAAGCGCGTCCTCCAGAAGAGGGGTGATGGCGTAGACGTAGTCCTTGCCCATCTCGCCGATGTACTCGAAGAGGAAGCTCAGAGCCTTGAGAACACCATTCTGGACGTTCAGCTCGGGAACACGGTACTCGTTCATCAGAGCCGGAAGGACGGTGAAGGGAGCGCAAGTCTCGGCGACGATACCAATAGCGACGGCAGTACAGACACGAGATTGACGATCCTGGACACGAAGGTTGTTAAGCAAGGTGGCAAGGACGTCCTGGGGTCCGATAGCTTTGGCGATGTATCCGAAAGTGTTGTTCGCGGCGCGACGAATCCCTTTCTTGTGCGCTTTGAGCATGTCCAGAAGCTCGAAGCAGATACGCATCCATTCGCGGGCATTGACAGACTCGGGTCCGCGGTCTGCAATGCGGCCGACGAGATCGATGGTATTTTCCTGAACCTTTTCGTGTCTGTTGCGGAGAATGGGCGTAATGCGAGGCAGAAGGTCCTTGATCGGCGGTTGCATACTACTGATACCGACGACAGTGACGATTGCACGCATTGCTCCGAGGATAGATCCAAGAACTTCCGGGTACTCTTCACCGAGATATTCGTACAGGACCGTCGAAAGCTTACCCATGAGCGCATCCTCTCCGCACTGCTTCATGACGATGGCAATACGTGCGATCAAGTCGGCAGCTTGCTGACGGACTGTCGCACTCTTGTTATTCAAGCGCCAAAGGATGGTGGAAACAATCTGAGGCAGATAGTTCTTGCACCTGGTGCCGAGCGCGTTGACAACAGTGCCAAAGCCGTTCAGCAACACAATGTCTTCAACGCTCTGCTCCTGGAAAGCGTGAAGAATGCCGTCGACCAAGCGCTCCTCAAGTCTTTCGTTGATATCAGCAGCACCCATAGCAGAGATGACCTTTTCGATAGTCTCGACGGTCATCTTACGGTAAGCTTCGCTCTCATCCTTGAGATTGCCAACGATGCGCTCGACGATCTCGCCAACGCCGACCTTGTTGCCAAGATCGACAGTGGTCTCAACAACTTGCTTGTAGTTCCTCCTGTCAAGCGCCATGCGCCGAACCCAGAAGAACTTGAAGAAGTCATCCAAAACGGTTTCCTTAAGGTAACCTGCGGTGACACCGCTGGTGCCAGCGCACTGTGAGACGACCTTGAGGACAACCTTCTTCATCTCCTCGTCCGGAGATTGGAACTCGCGGATGAGGATCTCCATGATCTGACTTGTGTAGTAGTTCGCATACTCTTCATCCATGAGCGGGATAATGTAGCCAACTGCCTTGAGGTAACCGGCCAGACCCTTTCCGCGCTGCTTCCTCGCGCCGGTCCAGAGAGGGTTGAGGATTTCATCGAAGCTCTCGATACCGAATGGGTTCGATGCCTCAGCAAGCGCAGCGAGAGCGAGAGAAGTCACCGTGCGCACCTTCGTGTGGTCGTCATTAAGGTTCTCGCCGATGCAGTCCACAAGTCCCTGAAGATGAGGCAGCACCGCGCAACCCATAAGGATAGGAATCTGCTGTACGATCTTGACACCGGTGTGGCGCGCTTGCCATGACTTCTTACTCTTGCAAACAGCCTTCAAGAAAGGAAGCAGGGTCGGGATGCCCAGGGCACTTGCGACAACGGCGAAAGCACGGGCTGTTGTGTTACGTACGTATTCGTCGACATGGTCGATGTCCGGGCGCATCGTGCTGATCATGTGCGCCAGACCGGCCGCCTTAGCCAGGTTGGAGATGATCTCACGGCCTTCCATGCGGGCATAGTAGTCCTGATCGATAAGCAGGGGCTCAATAACCACGAGGATTCTGTGAGTGTATGGGCGGACAAGGTCGTCCAATTTGTAGAGAACGCGGTCAATGACCTTGACAAGCAAGTGGCGCTCCTGGTCCTCGAGGGACTTCTCCATCAGCAGTGGGAGGATTTGATGAAACAACGCTTCGGCGCCAAAGCTCCTCGCGTTGTCAGTCAGTTGGCGCAAAGCCGTCTTCCTCATGGGCGGAGTGCCGTTCTTGACCTTAAGCAACAGGCGCATGATCTTGCGTTCCTTCAGCTCCTCGACGCTGAGATCGTTCTCGTCTGCGCCATCGACGAGCTTGCCAAAGTAATGCATATCCTCATTTTTGAAGAATTGCAAGTCGCCGACTCCAGGAATCTCTGACGGCAGCTGCTTGCCCATGGCACGTGCGTCTACAGGCTCTTGGTTCATGAAACCTCCGGTGGGCAGAGCAGCCACTGAGACACGTTTGGCAGGCGCAGCAATCGGCTCGTATCCTGGAGGTGGAACAAGAATCTGGAACCCCTCTGAGGGAAGAAGTTCATCCAGCTCCTCGTCTGAGATCGGGGCGTTGCGGCTGTTCACATCAGTGCCGAAAGGCATGACTGGCTGTGCTGCTGCTCCAGAACCTCCTGCAGCAGGTGTGGCATCAACAGCACCTGCAGGGCCAGCAACATCCCACTTTGAGCGACGCTTCGGAACCGCATTCTCGCCGTTTGTCGCTTCTGGAGCTCCAGGTGCAGCAGTGGAATCCCATCTGGACCTTTTCTTCGGCACCTTCGTCTCCGCCGAGATCACTTCGCCTTCCGCGTTAACAAGCTGACCCTCCGCGTTGTACGATTCTCCAGTCTCAGCGCCGCTCGACGTGTCCCATCTCGACTTCCTCTTCTTAGTCTCGCCGCCTGCAGCATCGCCGTTCGTCTTGTGCCCGTTCGTCTCAGACTCCATCACAGGCGCTGCTTCATCGGTGTCCCAGCCTCGTCTCCTCGCTCTCCTCCTGGGCTTGGCCTCTGGCGAGCCCTCCTCAGGGCCGTCCTTGAGTGTGGGCTTCGCTTCGTCAATATCCATGTCGTCCTCGCCCTTCGCAATCTGATCCTTCTTCTTGTCCTCAATCAGCCTCCTGACGCGCTCCTCCTCCCTCTCGAGCTCCCTCTCCTCCATCGTATCCTTGAAAGTCTTCCCTTCAGCTCCACCGCTCAGCCGCCGCTGGAATCGCCGCCTCTGGTAGTCCGATTCGCGGTTCTGGATTTGCGCCTGCTTCTCCCTCGAATTCAGAATATCGTCCTCCGCCGCCTCGCCCGTCGCCCATTCGCCGATCTGGTCCGCAGTCGCAGTGTACTGCCCGACAAGCCTGCCTCCATTCTGATCGTCGTCGTCACCGTCGACCTCCATTTCATCGTCCGCGGGGATGGAAGTGTTGTAGCCGGCATACTTGTCCGCGCCGCCGTTGCCGTAGAGCTCGGAGTCGAAGTTGTCCATGAGCGAGGCCTTGTTAGAGTTCGTGCGCTGGCTGCTGCGGTCGAAGCCCTTTGCACCTTTGTTGCCGGCGCCGCGCTCGGCGGCGCCCTGGCGCGCGCGCTCGAAGTCCGCTGTGAGATGTTTGTCAGTGTTTTGCGATCGCGCGGGTGGAGGTGGGGATCGGGAGGCGCGCATACCGTCAGACATTTTCAACGCGGCGGCGCGCGTGAAGACGAGTGAGCTGTGGCTATTAGATACTGATGCACCAGTGATGGTCGATTAGTAGTCTTTACCGTGTCCGAGAAGAGCGTGTCGATGCCGGCAGTGGTGTTGTCGTGGAGGGTGTTCGCAGCGCCCGCTGAAGAAGTTCAAGTGAACCTCCAAAGCTGGGGCAGCGTTCGGCGCTCGGCCTGGGCGGCCCGCTCGAAGCTTATGTTGTCATCCTCACTTCAGGTGCATGTGACAGGCATCAATAGCGAATACGCAGAAGTGGAGTATTTGCAGTATCAGGTGTAGTTGGCAAAGCCTTTGGTGTAGTTGTGACTACACGCACATAAAATTTCATTCTATCAGAACACAAGGCTTGCTCCAAAGATCACGTCCTAGCTGCACGGTTGCCTCGTGCTATTCCATGCTATCCCCATAGCCCCAGCGCCAATGCTAGTAAAGTTACAACAATGAAAGTCGTTAAGAAGATGTGACCTTAGCGGCCACCCAATTTCCAAGGAGGTCGTTCCTTCCAGCCGATCCCTAAGCGGCAACAAAAGCGTCCGGTGGCAGATTGGCCTTCACACTCTCGAAAGCCTGCAAAGCGGTCGGGAAGTCCCAGTTCACCTGTTCCAAGCACTCCTTCGCATATTCAATGGTCATCCGAGTCTGCTTCTGCAGCTCGAGACACATTTGCTCGGCCGTTTCAATCGACAGCCCGGCAGGAAGCTGCGGTACTCCCTCGTTTGCAGTAGCAGCAGCAGCCGGACCGTTCACGCCTTCGAAATTGTCGGGATCGAAGGCCTGCGCACCACCGTAGGCGCGCACCGTAAGGATGTCGTTGACGATGCGAACGCCAGACGAACCGCCGGGTCCGAGAATGAATGTGCGGTCGAAGCTTCTCTTCTTCTTTGGCTGTCCGGTTGCGCTATCGAGCTCGTCGAATTCTCCATGGATGGAAATGAAGAATCCATCGACACCGCTCTGACTCGCACCACTTGGGTCGGGCACACCCGGCTGAATGTGTGCCTCAATCATGTATTTCTTGGCCTCAGTGGCGAGATCAGCGTGCTTCGTTTTTGGAAACGCAGCGAAAACGTCGGACACAGCCTGTGGGCCGCGGAACAATCTGTTCTGACGGGCCGGAAGCTGCGAGATCTTCTTCAGGTTGCGACTGTTCTTGATATAGTCGCCCCACTCTTGCTTCTCAGTTTGCTCGGTGTTCGAAGGATCACGAGGAGCCTGTGTGTTGACGGAGTAAGAAAAGTCGGACTGTTCGTCGTAGTACATGGCCGTAAGAGCTGCGCGGTCAGTGTCGAAGCCAGCGATGAAGTTGCGTATGAAGCCTTCCGCAATGCCGCCTTCGTCTTGGAAAGCCGGGCTACGGATGGGAAATGGGAGGTCAGGAACCTTGCTGCGGTTCGCGATGTCCTCCTCTGTGCGGACTTGTATGCCGTTCAGAGTGCGCAAGTTCGGGAACCACTGAATGATGGAAGAGGCATAGTCGGGCTCTGCCTGCTCGATTGGGTTACCAGTGAGGATGAGCTGCTCCAGGTGGTAGAAGCGCTTCTTCCACAAAGCTAGCTGGCCAAGCTTTTCGAATTTGTTGTTCGAAAGATCCAGATTCTTCAGCTTGGGCAAGGTCTGCGGGAGTGTGCTGATGGCAGTGAGGTCACTAAGCTCGTTGTTCGCCAATGAAACACTCTGCACAGCCTCGTCTTTGTCCTTTGCCGTTTCGAACGCGCCTTCCAGAACTCTCATCATGGCCGGGAAGAACTTGCCGGCGGTAGACTTGACGTTGAAAATAGATTGCTCTTTGAGCTTCTCGTCCTGGCGAAGAATGCTGAGGTCGAGGAATTTGCTCTCGATGTTGTAGCGTCTCTCGAGTACACCCTTGATCATGTCCCTGGTCTGCTCCGTCTTCGATCCACCGAGGGTTCCAGCATCGCCGCCGATCCTCTCGACTTTGACGTTGACTCCGGCCCATTGCCATCCATCAAGACGAAGCACAGCACCGGCATCTTCGGCGGGCACGCTGACGATGAGATCCTCTCCTTCAACCTGAGACTAGTCGTGTGTTAGTGAAAATAACGAAGCTGGTGTTCTGGATTGCGTTGTTGAATGATCGAGAAAGGTGAGCCGGCCCGCGATCGTCGTTCCGAAGATAGCCACGAATGCAAGCAAATGTAATGCGACTCTTGTGCGCTGTATGCTGGCGATTCAAAAAGCAAGAATAGCGACTGTGGCGACATACCTTCTTGATCTTGACAGTCCTGACTCTTGAACTCAAGCGGTTGCTTGCCTTTTTCTCCAACCAGGTTATGAGTGAGCTCACGCCGCCGTCCGGATTTGATGACGCCTTGCTCTTGCTCCAATTGGTGACTTTCAGTTCCGTGAGGCCGCGCGAAGGCACTGTCCTCGAGCCCGACATCGCGACGTCGCCGGCGCCTGCATGCTTGAGGATAGCCCTCTGACTCGCAGCACTGAGGATTCCGCCCTTTGATTTGCCCGCAGTAAGATCCTTCCTCGCATTTGAAGCTCCAGAAGCCTTCCCGACCCTGCCACCGCGACCCTTCACAGGTCCATCCATAGAAAGGTCTCCATCGCGATCGGCTTTGGTTCTGTCGCGGCGGGTGGCAGCAGGTCCGCGCGAAGCATTTTTGCTGGCACGGTTGGCGCGTGCTACCATCGTGGCAGCTATGGCTCTATTATTTGGGGAAGTGTCGAGAAGCTGGCACGGAAAGCAAAGAGGTCGTCGCGGTCGACTGGCGAATTATTTGCGACTTGTGCGCGAAAAGCGGCGCTGCACTATTGCCGGGGTCGTTCTATTAGAGATCGTGTGCGCCGTATGTTTTCGAAAGAGCGTGAGGTTGGTAAATAGAGGTACGAGTGCAGTATTAAATGTGGAAGAGGTTTTGTGGAGGGGAAGGGTCGGTTTGACAGCAAAGACAATAAGGCTTGAAACAAGCAAGAGCTGCGTCAGGTTGTTCGGCTAGCGCGTCCCGCCGCCGGCTAGCGGAGGCAGCCAGGCACGCCAGGCAGCCACACTTTGGTGCCTGAGAACGCCATGAAACCTTGGGTACCAGAAGTGGCATACAACCTCGACTTTCTTGAAGACGCCGCCTGGATTATGCTGCTTACTGTTTTGCGGCCCTGCATTAGGACCTAGACAAGTGTGATTTGCGCAATAGAATTATCGAAGGCGGTCGGCACTTAAACTTCTTCCGTCGGTCTAATTCATATTCTCTTGTGACTACCTTACCGTCTTTCCAGCATCTTCCATCATCCATAGGCTGGAATCCTTAACTCGATGACTCGAGCTCAGCCGCGCCCTATGTCAAACAGGATGTCGGTATAAAATAATAAGCAATAGGCGTCCTAAACTCTAAGTCATCAACATCAAATACACTGAGCCCCAAAAATGTCTTACACCATAACCCCCGCCACGACCCCCACCGACCTCGCCAACGCCGCAACCCTCTTCCAAGCCTACGCCACCGGCCTCGGCCAGGACCTCTCCTTCCAAGACTTCAGCAACGAGCTCGCAACCCTACCAGGCAAATACGCCCCGCCGGCCGGCGCGCTTCTCCTCGCGAAATCGACCATCACCTCCGAAGCGATTGGGTGCGTCGCCGTACGGCCGCTGCAGCCTGCGGGCGTCTGCGAGATGAAGCGCTTGTACGTCTCGCCGGCGGGCCGGGGGACGGGCGTTGGGAAGGCACTGGCGAAGGTTGTGATTGAGGAGGCAAGGAGGTTGGGGTATACCTCGATGAAGCTGGACACGCTGACTTCGATGACGGCGCCGCTGAAGTTGTATCGGGGGTTGGGGTTTAAGGAAATCGAGCCGTACTATGCTAACCCACTGGATGGGGTGGTGTATCTGGAGCTGGCGTTGTGAGGAAGCGAGGATACATTGGAGATGTGTGTGATTTTTTGTTCTAGAAATTGGCGCCTACGAAGTCGATGATTGAAAAGCGAACAGGTATCCAAACAGACAAACACTGATAGAGAAAAAGACGTAGAGACGCCAGGAATGACCGGAAAAGATATATAAAATGCGCATCATTTGATCAACAATGCCGTAATCTTTTCAAAATTTAACGAGACAAGCAAGATACAACGAAAGAGGTAGTCTGTCCTGTAAGAAGTAAATCGCCAGGATCTCGGACATGTCTCATGTAACAACGAACGCCCAAGTCTGGCTCAAGAACTCATCAGATTCGCAAACACGGTAACTTTCTCGACATCCAAGCCCTCTTTGCCATTATCCCTCGAAGCGGCAACCTCAATCTCGATCCTGTTCACGCCTTGCGCGAGGCTGCCCTCGTACATGTGCATTTTGAGAGAGCCGTCTCGCAGCGTGTCAAGTTGCGTCAAGCGGGTGCCGTTAACGAAGACAAACATCTTGTAAGGACGCCCGTAGCTGAGAGTCTTAGATACGACTGGGCAGATCTGGAGGAAGTGGTTGTTTGATGGGAGGCTCAGAGTTCGAGACTGCTGAGCGAGCGTCGGGTGTGGCAGGATGTTAAGCTGAAGGGGCTTAGGAAGCTTAAGATGGGGGTGCGTGGAGATGGTGACCTTAGGTAGGAGAGCGTCGGCTACAGGGTAGGTGCGGACTGGGGTCGGAGGAAGATATGCAGGCGCAGTGAATGTGTAGCTGCTGACCGGTGGCTGACCATTGGGGTATGGGCTACTGCTCATGGGTCGGGCGTTTGGTGGAGGCATCGAACCGTCGGGCGCGACACCGGGAGGAACTGCAGGAACTGCAGGGTTGACGGCTGGGGATTGGGACACCGCTTTCTCGAGTTTGACGGCGTCAGCTGGTAGACCAACAGCAACACCGCTCGATGGGCGACCCTCCTCGATTGCGGGTGCCTGGGAATTGGATCGCTTCATGCCGTTGACCGCGGGAGACTGGCGCTGCTCGGTTTGCTGCCCACCGATACCGGCGGAAACCATCTGTCGTTGGCGAGTAAGGGCGTCATTGTCGACAGATACGGTTGCAGGTGATGGCGAAGGTCGGTTTTGTGATAGGTTGAGGGTGACCTTGGGCTTAGGACCGCCGAGCTTGATCTTTGTGTTTGGCTCCGGCACTTTCGATTTGGCGTCTTCGAGAAGGGATTTGAAATGTTCCTTCATTCGATTGTTAGTATGATGCAAATGTCGAATTCGTCTAGTGGCTTCTGGGCCTACCTCGAATTGGGTGGCGAGCTCAAACATCTCGCTGCCATCCTCGTTGTAATCTTTGGCATTCCGCCAGATGAAGCTCACCATGTCTTCAAACGCGTCCCATGTTTTGAAATCCGTGACCCCGGTATATTCTTTCTTGCCATGTTCTCCGTTGATGCGCTTCCTCACACCCTTGAGAGAGACTGGGAACTTGATGACTTTGTAGTAATCATCTAACTTTCGAGAAGGCAGCATCGCAAACGGCGTGAAGATCTCCAGGCCCCTAGAAATTGTCAGTACGCTCGCGAATACTGCGTGGGCAGGTATGGTACTCACTCGTCATCAGTGTACTTCAGCAGTGCGTCTATGATGGTCTGCTGAGCGTCCTGGAAGCCAAGGCCAGTGAAGTTGACTCCACTCTCATGTTCGCCGTCGGTTCCGTTCTGCATGATAGATGCTCGCCTATCAGGCGGCTCCGAAGGCGCGGCTGCGGTGGGTTTCCTATGTCGGCTGGGAGTCTCAGTTGAACGTCCGTTGGCTCCATGCCCGTCCGTAGCACCATTCGGCCGTCGTTCCACGGCTTTGGGAATCGGTGTCGGGAAACTTGTATAGTTCGAGTCCTCATTGTACGCAGGGTTGTGCTGTTTCATGTAGTTGTAGACAAGCTTGCGTATCCTCTCGGCATCCTCGTAAATCTCGCTGTGGTTGTTGTTGTAGTCTTTGGCATTTTGTACCATGCGCTTGAAGTCGCTTTCGACCTCGGTGACGGTCTTGTAGCCACCATCATTCAGCTTGTCTTCGATAGTGTCGATGGCTATGGGCAGCTTGGTGAAATCGTAGTAGTCCGGCAGTTCATCGCGAGGAGGGAGCGTGAGAAATTGGGAAGCGATGAGGCGACCGCTGAAGGATTCGTCAGACTGTGACCGTGCAAGGAAGCAAGTATCCGCGGTTTTGGGAGACGTACGACTTGTCTTGTGACTTTCTTAGGTTGTTGACCAGCTGCAGGCCGACCTTCTGCGCCAGGGCCTCTCGACTGGCTGCAGATGCCGGTGCGGGCGAGGGCACGTCTCTGGTGTTCTGCAGGTGCACTTGTCAGTATCGGTGGACTCGGGCGTCGCGCGAGACGCATGCGCATGGGTGGTGGTTGCAAGGCGGTCACGGTAGATCAGCGGAGCATGACGGAGGTGCCGTGTGTTGGTTCAAAGTCCAAGTCCAATGCTCCATCCCGTCGCGAGCTTCGTCTTCCCTTTCGCAACACACCACGACACCTCTCATCACCTCGGACAGACATCGACGTCGTCGCGCCGCCTGTTCGCAGACAGCGCGCACGCGCGAAAGAAGAGCGCAGACGCCGCGCAAAGAGGGGGACACGTACCACCAGTTTGATCTTCTTGGTCGCGCTGCCGTCGTTGGCGGAGGGTGTCGCGTTGGCAGCTTTGCGCTTCCTGCTCGCGTCCATGGTCGCGCGGTCCGGCGGGCCCGGTATATGGATAAACTCGGCGAATGCGATTCTGAGGCCACACGCGTGATGCGACGGCTGTGTTGGCGCAAAGACGGTTCGATGTTATCTCCAACACCTTCCTTCCCATGCCCACCTGATGGTAAAACACGCTGGCGCGATGTGACGATGCACGGCCCCTCTGTTCGGCAGACTTGCCCCACGAGCCAGCTACCAGCCCATCTCCGTGCGAACTCCCTCAGCCTAAGGTAGGTTACCTACCTATAAGTACCGAAGGTACAGTACAGTATAAGCGACCGAGCCGAGCAGATCTATTTCGACGAATGAGACATGTGAGCTGCGCACGGGTATATATTCAGCTGGAGAGGCTTTTAGTAGTCTCTTGTGAGCTCGACGTCAGATCTGTTTTGCAGTCAAGGGCGCATCGGAGTGCTCTTGTCACCTTTCGTCCACCTAAGAACAATAGTCCTGAATCCTTGATCTTGGTCGCAATGTACAGCCATACTCATGGCGATCTGCATCATACATCATATTCCTTCTCTACCCCAATCCGTCGGCGTCTCACTCATCTCAAAGACGATATTGCTCGCAGTCACAATCTCCGAATGCGTCAACATCGGCCTCTCAACCCTCCTTCCATCGACCGTAAGACTCTTCACGAATGGCCACTTCGGAGCATTGGGAGCACGAATAGTCACCTCATGCTCTTCACCGCCAATGCCCCCCGTGGCTACACCCGCCGGCAGCCTAATACTCACTTCCTCAAAAAACGGCGCCCCAACAACATACCCGTCGCCCGCCGGATCCAGCGGATAAAACCCCAGCGCCGAGAACACATACCACGCGCTCATCTGCCCCAAGTCCTCATTCCCACTCAACCCTGCCGCCGTGGCATTGTAGTTATCCGCCGCGATCGCGCGCGTCAAATTCTGCGTCGATGCCGGATAGCCCAGCGCCGCGTAGAGGTACGGCGAGTGGTGTGAGGGCTCGTTCGAGTGGTCATTTTGGCCCGAGGAGAAGTACTCGTCGAGCTTCGCCTTCAATTTCTCGCGGCCGCCGAGCAGATCCGCCAGCCCACGCGGGTCGTGCGGGACGGCGAAGGTGTAGATCCAGGCGTCGCCTTCTGTCCACCCTTGCTCGGGGCCCGCCCAGGAGCCGTTGGCGTTGCGGGCTTCCATGAAAGTCTTGTTGGCGTTGTAGATATTTTGGTAGTTGAGGCTGCGCTCCGCGAGCTTGTCGGCTGTGTCGTGGTCGCCGGCGTGCGCGGCGACGATGGAAGCGGCGTGGTCGTCGAAGGCGTAGTCGAGGGTGCGGGAAGCCGATTCGGCCCACTGGTCGTTTGGAACGTAGCCTTTCTCTAGGTAGGCTGTCAGACCTGCGCGTGCTTCTTCGGGCGTGTAGGGTTCGCGGTCGTAGTAGAGCAGCTCGGTATCGTTGAGGGGAGGCTCAAAGGCGTTTTTCCTGACGGCTTCCCAGGCTTTCGTGACGTTGAAGTCGGTGAAGTTGCGTTCGAGGGCATTAGCGATCACGGCGTCAACGTGAGTACCGATCATGATGTTCGTCTCGATGATGTTGGCCCACATGGGCAGGCGACCGGACCAGTCGTAAATGCGGAGGAGAGAGCGCATCATGCTATTGACGCGCTCCGGAGCGAATAGAGTGAGAAGGCTGTGTTCAGCGCGGAAGGTGTCCTGGGAAATGTCAACGATCGATCGATAGATTTCAACGCAACGAGATGACGAACCCATATGGACCAGGATTGATAGTAAGCGTCAGTGCCCTCCCTCACTTGATCGGTATAGCCCTCATACCACGTTCTTCGCCCACCGTGAATGGTTTCCAGAGGCTCTGAGAAATCAGAGGGATACTGCAGCGCGTGGAACAGCCCTGTGTAGAAGATGGTTCTTTGGTCGTACCCCTTCGCCGTCTCGTTCACGCCTTCAATCTGGACCCGGCCGAGCTTCTCCAGCCATGCTCGCTTGAGTGTTTCAACGGCATCGTCAAAAGAGACCGGCAGAGGAGCTTCGATGTCAAGGTTCCTCCGCGCCTGTTCAACACTGACGAACGATACGCCCGTTCGAACTTCAACTCGCTGGCATGAAGAACCGAATCGGACCCAACCACTCAAGTGTTCCCCATTACCATTTGTCACATTCTCACGCAACTCACCGCCATAAGACACACCGTAGGACGTGAATGGCTGCGAAAACCGCGAGACGAAGTAGCCGCTGAAACCAGGTGCGCGATACGGTCCTAGAGCGTAGTCCTGTCGCTGCGGGTTCGTTCCGAAGACTTCTTGCGCCTCTTTATCAATGGTAATGCTTCCCGTCCAGTTCTGCCGCGTCGCTTGAACAAACACATACGGCTCTTGGAGGTCTTGATCGTCGCCTTGCTCAAAGTCGAACCGCAAGCGCCCAACATGAGAAGACGCCGTCATCGCCGCACGTACCTTGCTTCCCGTGCTCCCGGTTCTTCGATCGTCGTCGCTATCAATCCGAGCACTCTCCCTACCTTCGCTCTCCTCCCTACCTTCGCCCTCCCGCCCTCCTCCCACCACGCCCTCATCCCTCCTCACCCTTCCATTCGCCCCCTGCCTAACCCCCTCCGGAACCTCCTGCCCACCCCCTGGCACCGGCCAAAACCAACTCTCCATCAACTCCTCCCCACCCACCTCACTCTCTCCCTCCAGCACCGCCTCATAAAGATAAGCCGTACTCTCCTCCCCCAGCACCCTCCTCCCTCTCTCCCCAAACCCCACTCTCACCTCCCCCACCCCCGCCCCCAACACCACCTGCCCGCTCTCGCCCATCCAAATCGCAGGCTGGTGCGTTGCCTGGAATCCGTGGATCCTATTGTCTTGGGCGTGGTAGGGGCACTGCGAGATGAAGTTCTCGCGCGTCTGCGGCGTCCAGCGCGTCATGGCGAAGGGCGGGGCGACGGAGGGGACCATGCCGCCGTTGGTGTTGGGTGTAGGGCCGGAGGTACCGATTAGGGGATTTACGTACTTGAGAGGGGAGGGGGAGGTGTCGTTGGTGGGAGGAGAGAGGAGGGGGAGGGTGGAGAGGGCGAGGGCGCGCATTTTGCTGGGGAAGAGGAGGGAGGATACGAAGTCGAAGGTATCGCTGAGGGGCGATTGGAGGAAGGACATTGTGATGGCATTGGTATTGCGATTGTATATATGAACGACAAAGGTTGTCTGCAGGTCGCATCGTTGGGTGCAAGGGTGATCTGCAGTTTTTCTGATCGCTGCGTGCGGGGGATGTCGCATTGGAGGATTCTGACTTCAGCTACCTATACACATGACGTTCGATTCTGACGCACTTCCAGAATCGGGTCTTCACGATCGACGAGTGTATCTGCTAAGCAGTCTGCGCTGGTCAAAGCTATAGGCAAGAGATTGAGGGTGCGCTCGATAGTCGATTGGCCGATAGGCAACGGGCGCTAGCGGGTGGTCGCATGATGGAGAAACTCGAGCCTTTTCCCAGAATTATTATTTTGCTTTGTCTTCCGGCGCTCGAGGGCGCGCGCGGGGTCGCGAAAACCGACACTTCACTTCACCGGCGCGACGGAGGGCGGGTTCCAAAGCTGATTGGAGCCGGGAGCAGAGACGCTAGCGGATGGCCGCATATTGGAAAAGTCGAGTCCATCGTATTTCTTTTGTAGTATTTTCGACGCCGCGAGGGCGCGCGCGAGCGCAACTGCGAAAGCCGCGACTTCACTTCCTCTAAGAAGGGGGCGGTTCCGAGACTGATTGGTTGACAGGCAGCGGGCGCCAGTGGGGTGTCGCATATGGAAAATCTCGAGTCAACGTTTGTTTACTTATCTATCCGTATTTTATCTGACGTTGTCGATTCTTGGAGAAAATGGAATTATTGTTTCGCTCTGGCTTCTTCTCGTCGCTGTGTCACCCTGATTGTAGCATTGAGTAGTACTCTGAGATTCTTCCATCAGTCATGATACATAAGACGAACCGAACGGTTGGCATTTAACGATTGACCGGATTTGGAGGCAATAGGAACGCGTTTCGTGGAAGTCTGATCAATTGATTAGTTAGGACGCATCCTGCAAATAATATTGATTCGTCAAGTTTTAAGTATCCAAAGGCTCCTGCTTAATCTCCTTCTCAATCGATTCAGCGATATTCTCAGGAGTCCCTTCCTTCTTGACCAGATCATCACTCCCACTTGAGCTCGTCGAAAGATTGCTCGCTCTCGTAGTCAACGGCGAAGAAGCCTCAGGCGCAGCATCCGTCATAGACAGCCTGCTCATGTGCACGCCGGGCTTTTTCGGCCGCTTGGCCGTGCCAGCAGACGACGCCGAACTGCCTCTACGCCGTTCGACGTCGCCTGCTCGCCGGCTGGAAGGCCGGTCAGAGTCGGGCCCGGGTGTTGTCGAGCGAGACGACGAGCGAGAGTGAGAGCCGCTGCGGAGCATGCTCTCTCGCCGTCTCTTCTCTTTGGTGCGATCGAGTAGCTTTTCCTTCAACGCCAATCGCTCGTGCTCGAGCTGCCGTCTGGACTTCCCTCTGAAGATCCGCACGGTCTTCCACCCTCGCCATCCAGTCCGCCACAGCCAGCCGCCTTCTCTCTTTGCGACTTCCTTCTGCCTCGCCGAAACGACCTTGCGCAACTCCGCGCGCCTGGCGTTCTCTTTCTCCCAATACTCCATACGCCAATTCTCCCACCCTTCTCTGAAATCTGGACTAAACGGTTTCGGAAGCAGCAACAGCTTCAGCACATCCCCCGCCGGCGCCAGATCCTCCTCCACAACCCCATGCCTAGCTGCGTGCGAAGTCCAATGCTCCTTCGACGCCGTCGCCTCTATATCCTTCGGCACCGCCTGAAAATTGACCCGCTTGCTCTCGCCCCACCAACCCGCCGTGAAATAGCCGATCAGCTCGCGCAGGAACGATTGCCGCACGATGATGATCTTGAGGTTGAACTGGCGCAGGCCGCGGTTCGTCGTGGAAGTGAACTTGCGCGGCCAGCGGATGCCGCGGTCGTACAGCCCCGTGAAATACACCAGACAGGCTGTCACGACGCCGCCGCCCCACGCGAGCTTGTAGGCCGTCTCGAGAACCCAGTAGACACTACCGCCCACGCCGGAGCCATCTTCGCGTGGCCGGAAGTAGAGGAGGTAGGTGAAGGTTAGGACCCAGGCGATCAGGGCAGCCAGGAGGAGGAGGTGCAGGCGGAGTCGGGCGCGGAGACTGAGGTACTGCAGTCGGAGGGAGGATTCGAGGATCAATAGGTTCAGGTATATCTGCGGCGGTGAAGAAGGATGGCTGTCGCGTGGATCGCTCGGGACGCTGGGCGGAGGCTGGGGCGCGGTGGGTGAGGGATTGTGGGAGCTCGCTTTGGCGGACTGCGCGATCTGGGTGGGAGAGATGTTGGGCGGCGGCTGGCCCTTGACGAGCTGGTCGAGCTTAGCGTCCTCCGACGAAGATGCCATGGCGGCGTTGAGAGAGCAGCAACGGGCGAAGCGGGTGCGGTGAGGTGGTGCTGGTCCGTAGCCGTACTGCAGGCTGGGCGTGGCCCGCAACTCCCGTCTACCACTGGTTGGTACCGTAGAGCCTTAGAGCCTTAGAGCCTTAGAGCCTTAGAGCCTTAGAGCCTTAGAGCCTTAGAGCCTTAGAGCCTCAGAGCCTCAGAGCCTCCGTGCGGCTCGAATGTCTCGTACGTTTGGCCGCGGGCCAACCACGTGCTGAATCCGCGCGAGTCTCTGGCGGCTCGGAGCTCTGCCATCAAAGTCCGTGGGTTCCTGGCTGCGACCTCACGCCAGCGTCATGTGGGGAGACCCTCAACGCCGCCCTGCGCTGGCGCGAAGACTACTGCCGTGACTTCTGCCTGGTCCGCCACGACCCCGACTCTTGACCGCTACAAAACACACTCTCGCCCGTGACACCCATCCGTTCGCTCTCGACTGGCCCATACCGACTCAGTCGCCGTGACGGGCGACGCAGCAGCTCTTTCACCATTCCGCGATCCGCCTTGCGCTCGACTGGCGCATCGCTGTATGCCTTGCCGGTGTCTTCGCGCTCTACCGTTTTCCTCCCCGCCTCTCTCGCCGCCTCTTCCCTTCCGGTAGTCGCAGGATCGCGACACAACTCTACCATGGCTTCGGAATCCTCCCCAGATCTCCACGCGCAGACTCAAAAGCCGATGCTCGCCCGCCATCGCCAGGATGATCCGGCTGCCCGCGCCCAGGCCCAAAACAAGGCTGGATATTTCCCACTCGGCTACAAAGAGGGCTTCTCGCAATGGTGGGCAAGTCTGGCGCCCGCAGTGACCGAGCACAAGGTGCTGTCTTACATGCCTTACCTGCAAAAGCCGCCTACCCACACGCAGACCGGAAGCGCGCCAGCGAGCGTGAAGGGAATGAGCATCGACGACAACGAAGACAGGCAGGCCGACCCTGTACGAACCACGAGCATCACGGATCCCTACGGGCCTAGACAGTGGAACAGCGAGCTTGTACAACTCGCCGGGAAAGCCAGGGCGCTGAACGAGTTCAGCGTCGTCCGGCCGGAAGAAAGCGTGGACAACAACCTGGTGATGCTGCACGGCTACGGCGCGGGGCTGGGCTTCTTCTACAAGAATTTCGAGGGCCTCTCGAGGCTGCCGAACTGGAAGCTCTACGCGCTCGACATGCTGGGCATGGGCCGCAGCTCACGACCCGCGTTCAAAATCCACGCAAAGGAGAGGGAGGACAAGATCAAAGAGGCCGAGAGCTGGTTCGTAGATGCTCTTGAGGAGTGGCGAGTCAAGCGCGGAATCGAAAAGATGACACTGCTCGGCCACTCGCTCGGCGGCTACATGGCCGTCGCCTACGCCCTCAAATACCCCGGTCACCTTAACAAGCTCATCCTCGCCTCCCCCGTCGGCATCCCCGAAGACCCCTACGCCGTCAACGAAGACCTCCCGGAGCCCAACTCCAGCCGCATGCAGAACGAATTCACGCAGACGCAAGACGAAGCCATCGACGGCGCTGCCGCCCCAGACAGAAATAACTTTCTGAACGCGCGCTCTCAAGCGCAGGCCGCCACCGAGAAACCCAACCCCCCTCCCCGCAAACTCCCCAAATGGCTCGTCACCCTCTGGGACGCCAACGTCTCCCCCTTCTCCCTCGTCCGCTACGCCGGGCCCCTCGGCCCCCGCCTCGTCAGCGGCTGGACGTCCCGCCGCTTCTCCCACCTCCCGCCCGACGAAGCCCAGGCCCTGCACGACTACAGCTACTCGCTCTTCCGCCAGCGCGGCAGCGGCGAGTACGCGCTGGCGTACATCCTGGCGCCCGGCGCGTTCGCGCGCAGCCCGCTGATCCGCCGCATCCAGGGCGTCGGGCGGCAGTTCCTCGAGCAGCACCGCAGCCCCACGCCGGACGGCGCGGCAGACGCGGCCGGCAGGCTGCGCGAGACGGGCGTGCCCGTCGTGCTGATGTACGGCGAGCACGACTGGATGGACGTCGCGGGCGGGCACGCGGCGATGGAGAAGCTGAACGCGGAGAAGAGGCGGGCGCTGGAGCATGCGAGCGAGGAGGAGAGGGCGCGAGAGAACGGGCACGCGAAGGTGACAGTTATTCGGAAGGCGGGGCACCATGTTTATCTGGATGGGTGGGAACAGTTCAATGAGGAGATGCTGGAGGAGATGAGGGATGTAGAGAGAAGGCAGAAGAGGTTGCGGAGTTTGGACGGGTAGGGGAGATGGGGGTACGAAAGTGGGTTGGGACTAGGAGCATTTGATGCACAGCGCTGGCGTTTTTGGGAGAGATATCATCACTTGGGTTGCATTTTACAAAGAGACCCATGGCGTGGGATCGTACACTATACAAGAGAATCCAAGACACATCAACTGTGATCGGTTTAGGCTTGCTTTGCCATCTACTAGTTTTTGGATTCTTGATACGATCAATAAGAACCTTGGGCGAAGATAGTACGGTACAAGATAGTACGGTACCCAAGGTAGCTTAGCAAAATCTGAGCTCGCGCTCACGTTGGTCATTTTCAATTTTACTGGAATCATATGCTAACGATTGAAATTTTACGTCATCGAGCGCGAGTAACGGCAGCGGGGCTTCCCCTTGATCCTTCTCTTCGCTTTCAGCTCCTATGGCCCAGTGGTAAGGCGTCTCACTCGTATCTCACGTAATGAGAAGATCCCTCGTTCGAATCGGGGTGGGAGCATTTTTGTTTTGCCCTCAGCGATCCACCCAGCAGCAGTCCAAGCCAGGTTCTTCTAGTGCGCTGAACAAAGACAACTTGCGGCTAATCGAAGTTGGCTGAACAACAAGAGCCAAGCTAGCAAGACTACTCAACTCCCGTCACAAATCGACTCGCAGTGGAATAGTCTTGGGTAGGATGATCTATATATATATATATATATACATATTTGTTTTCGGTCTTTGTTCACCTTTTTTGACATGTACATCGTTGTGATCCATTCATACTCCAGTATTATGCAGCATAGTGTCTCATCAACTCTAGCATGTTCACGTTAGAGCTCTACACTTAGGTTGGAAAGGCCCTCTCGGAAAATCACACCCATTAAAGAAGAAAAAAAAAGCATCACGCAATTCCACCGGTACTTTCAGGCCAAAAGTATTGCTTAGACATTCTTGCGAGCAGCTTCCACTCTGCCAGTCAGTGCAAGGACGAGTCGTGAAGACGTTTCGAATCAAGCCATAAAATCCGCCTAATCATCCGACGAGTCAGATCGGTCCCGACGATTCAAGTGACGTTCAGGCGGAGTGGGATCCCAGGTACTTGGCATATTGCGACAGGTCACTATACATGCAAGTAGCAAAGTATATAAGATCGCCGGTATTCAGGCAAAAACCGTGTTGCGCTGATCACAGCCATAATTGGACAGCCACTCGAGCTAGGGAGTCCTCGGTCCAGCGACAGACCGCACTTCGTGCAACATCCACTCCTAGAAGGCGAGTGCACCACAATCTGCTGACGGGCGCTCAGCCCAGGGGATTGTTCCGGACAGCTTGTAGAGATCAGGCTGCTGGATGGTCGGCCTGATGTGCGGGGCGCTGCAATCCGTACTCTCGACCCCATCTTTACAGACCCGCAACCCAGAATCACGCGCATAGCACACTGCCTCGGGCATGTTTTGAAGCATGATCCTCTCACCTGAAGTAATAGGACGGCTCTCTTTGCGCTATCTCCAGCGCTAACGACCATAGCGACCTTCCCAATGGATCAATTATCGCTTTTCGCCCACACTAGAAACACAGGACGGCCATATCTCTCGGTCGAGCTCGGGCATTTGGCCAGGCTGAGACCCAAGCATCTTCGGACTCGTCCGCTCAGCAAAGTCTTCCGCCTGACTCTTCCTGCCGAATACCAGAATCGCTTCTAGCGAGGTTGCACTTCATCAAAAGGGTTGGCGCCAAGAAGCCTAGTATTAGCGTCCAGGGGTTGGCCTTGAAGACGAATTAACCGAGGCGTAAGGTACACGCTCGAGACCTCGAAAACGGCATAAGGCTTACAACCACGGCTATTAGTAGCGTCCGAGCTGCCAATCAGAGCGTGCCATCATGAAGCGGCCGTCCACACAAGATCTGGGTAATACCGGGGATTAACACGGAGCGTTCTAAGGCTCTCATGAACATCTTCAGAGATGAACCTCCTGGAACGGAGCATCCACGTCCGGTATGGCCTAGCCAGCAAAGTCGTAGCTCAGTGCGAGATCCAACGCCAATACCAATCATCTCCGTTAGCCATGATCCATCACTTCAGGCTCAATTGAAGAGCAGGAGCGCATTGCTTGCTATCGACGACACTATATAAACATCGAAACGAATCTCGTCTCTTGAAGCAAAGCACCTAGCAAACATCACTTTTCCAGATACTACCTACCGAGCTATCTTCCGCTACACATCATGGTTGGAATCAAGTCTATCCTCCTTGCCTTGACGGCAGTCACCGGCGTCATCAGTGCGCCCTTTGACTTCCTCCAGGAGCGTGACGACGCCGACAACTCCACGCTCATTGAGAAGCGCGCCGTCACTCCCAACTCTGAGGGTTATCACAATGGCTACTTTTACTCCTGGTGGTCTGACGGTGGCGGAGACGCCACCTACACCATGGGAGCCGGCAGCCGCTACTCTGTCAGCTGGCGCAACACTGGCAACTTCGTCGGCGGCAAGGGGTGGAACCCTGGCACTGGCCGGTATGTCTTTATTTCGATTTAAGCCCTTGATTCTGAACTAACACAGCACCAGCACCATCAACTACGGCGGCTCCTTCCAGCCCCAGGGCAACGGCTACCTTGCGGTCTACGGCTGGACCCGCAACCCGCTCGTCGAATACTACGTGATCGAGAACTACGGCACCTACAACCCCAGCTCGGGCGCTCAGTACAAGGGCAGCCACACCACCGACGGCGCCACCTACAACGTCTACGTCTCCACTCGCGTCAACCAGCCCAGCATTGACGGAACGAGGACCTTCCAACAATACTGGAGCGTCCGCCAGAGCAAGCGCGTCGGCGGCTCCGTCAACATGCAGAACCACTTCAACGCCTGGTCTCGCTACGGCCTCAACCTCGGTTCCCACTACTACCAGATCGTCGCGACCGAGGGCTACCAGAGCAGCGGTAGCTCCGACATCTACGTGCAGACGCAGTAGATGGAATGAAAACGATGCGGGGCCTCGCTTCGCTTGTCAATGTTTCAGGTCAAAGCCCAGCGTGGGCATCTTCGCGCAAGAGAGTGAGGCCAGATGTTTTTGGGGAGGCAACCGGCGACAGATGTGAGTTCACGTTCGATTCTGGGCCGTCCAAACGAAATGAGCGAGCTTGCCACTCTTCTCAACGCGGTCATTCTTTCTCGTAGTTGTTGTATTTCATGAAGTCGCATCCTGATCTATCTTGCCGTTCCATCAAAGTCGATGTACAGCATTTTCCGAGCATGCTTGGACGCTATCGACAATCACGCGCGACTTTACACAATCAGTAGCGAGGTAGGTAGAAGCTGCATCATGTGTCCAAAAGGACGGAGTGCCTGGGCACGAAAATTGGGAAGCCGGTCTCGCAGGAAAACGCGCCCACGTGACGAATTGGATCAAGCTCAGGATCGTCGGGCCGGAAATGTGACAAGAGAAGCTTGGCTCTACAAACCCGCCTTAGCCGACCAGTTGCACGAGCCCGGCGTGGAGAACCTTTGTGGAGCCGAGCATCTTTCAACAACTTCGGGAATAATGAGTGACCTCCCATGCTTCCTCCGAAGGTCTCCTAGCGAGCATCAAAGATCGACCATCGCGCGTTCTGGAAGACGCATCGAAGGATCGAAGGATGACGGAACTCTTTCTTGCATTTCGCGAAGCTATCACGACTGTGTCAAGATGACTGCACATCTTCATGCCTGCCAGGGCCACGCGCGGCGTGGCGACGCGGATCCCGGCAATGACGTTGAACGAGACTCCAACGCCATCCGACTTTTCCGACAGAACTTCGCATGGCCGCGTTTTCACAACGCTCTTCAACGGGTCCAGGGCATCTGTGGAGCCTCCCATGGAGATATCCCCAAAGCCCGCCAAATCAACGTGGACGTGCGGTAGATACGGGGCCTGATTCCGCCCTTTGCTGACACAGAGTTGTCACGGCTGTGAGGTAAGACTTCAAATGCCGGAAGCGCTTTGAAACATGTAGACCCTTCTTCAGGGCGATCACTCGTGCCCTTTTTGCACTCTCTCCGCCTCTCTTGCGTCCTTCTTCGTATTTCCCATTGGCAGTCAGGTCCAGCATGACCGGCATCACGAGCGCGCCACGAGCCCCGGCTCCCCACGACGAGAAGAAAGATGAAGGTGCGATCTTCGATGCGAACAACCATTCTGGCGACGAGAGCCCAACGCGTATTGAAGAGGGGCAAAAAGATGGACTTCTATTGAATCAGGACGAAATACTGCAGAGGATCAGGGCTGACCCCCACGACCTTCCGGCGATGTATTTGACATGGAAACGCGATGATCCGACGAACCCACGACAATGGCCCAAATGGAAGAAGTGGTACATTACTTGCTTTGCTAGCTTTCTCAATTTCTTGACGTGAGTCCCGCTCTACATTTCCGAAGAACTCGCTTGCTAATGCGGAGCAATACAGATGTTTATGCGCTGGTGGCTACTCTTCAGCGGCTGAAGACATTACTTCCGCGTTCAACTCCTCCGCAGAGTTGGGCACTGTGGGTCTATCGATGTACCTGCTTGGCTTTGCAGTTGGTATGGACAGATGAAACCTCGGAAGTGCACGATCGATTAAGACTGACGTCCTCCGGCAGGACCCATGCTTCTTGCACCTCTGTCAGAATACTTTGGCCGCAACCCAGTCTACATTGGCTCTTGGTTCGTGCTTGTCATGTTCCAAATTCCACTGGCTGTGGCACAAAACATGAACACCGTCATCGTCTGCCGACTCTTCCAAGGATTCGGTGGCTCTGCTCCTCTTACCAACACCGGAGGTAGCATCTCAGATGTCTGGGAGCGCAACGAGAGTGGTAATGCCATGATGGTGTACGGTCTGTCGTCGACCTTCAGCCCTCCCATGGCCCTGGTCATCAGCGGATACCTCGTGCTTAACGAGGGCTGGCGCAACCTGTTCTGGGCCTTGATGGGTATCACCGGAGGAGTTCTCCTTATCATGATCTTCCTTCTGCCAGAGACAAGACACTCCACCATTCTCGAGAAGAAAGCCAAGCAGCTCCGCAAAGTCCTCATCAAGGAGGGCTACTCTGAAGCCGCGACTAGAGTCTTCGACGCACACTCCATGGGCGAGAAGCGAAGCATTCACTCGCTGTTCGCAGTCAACCTCACCAGACCCTTCCGCTTCCTCTTCACGGAGGAAATCACGATGGCCGCTGCCGCGTACAACGGCTTCATCTACGGCGTGGTCTATCTCTTTAACGAATCCTTTTCTCTCGTATTCGGCAGCGAAGAGGGCCACGGCTTCAACACAGGGCAGACAGGCCTGACTTTCCTCGGCATCGCGGTCGGCGCTCTGGTCGCAGCATGCTTCTACCCTCTCCAGGAAAGGTACTACCTGCGTCAAGTCGCCCGCAACGGTGGCAAAGGCGTCCCCGAAGCACGCATGGGACAAGCCCGTTTCGGCGCTTTCTTGCTCCCGGTCTCCCTCTTCTGGTTCGCCTGGACGTCCTACAGGTCGATTCACTGGATCGTGCCGATCGTCGGGTCCTCGCTGTTCGGAGCCGGCATCTACATCGTCATCCTGGGCGTGCTGAACTACGTCGTGGACAGCTATCAAGTCTTCTCGGCGAGTGCTCTTGCCGGCGTCATCTTGGTGCGCAACACAGTCGGCTGCATCTTCCCATTGTTCGCTGTGAGTACCTCCTCCACATGGACCGAACACAGTCACTGACCTCATCCAGCGCCAAATGTACGAACGTCTCGGCTTCGAATGGGCCAGCACGCTGCTCGCTTTTCTGAGTCTGCTGTTCGTGCCGATTCCCATCTGGTGGTTCTACAAGGGTAGAGCGCTCAGAAAGAAGTCGCCTTTCGCAAGGTACGGTGTCTTACGCCAACTTTTGATCGATTGTCGAGCTGACGAGTTTGCAGTCAACACTTCGACCAGGACGAGGACGCGCCTCACTGAGGTCTGCACTACGCATGAAGCATTTCTGCCATGGCTAGTCATCGATATTGTATAGCGAGAACCACGAGATTATGCACTTTGGGCTCATTCGTCATCAGTGTTGGTCCCGCGGGTCTCTAGCATTTTACCTGTCTGCCATCATGGAATGATCAGCTGCCTCACGCGGTCAAAAAGCTGCATACAGTCCATTACGAAATCCCCATTAGCTGTAACTGCAAAAGGAATCTTTACGCGCGTCGTTAAGAACCGCATGGTCGATCACTGGAAGCTCTGCTTCAGCAAGTGTGGCTTCCGATCATCGAGATCCAGAATCATCTGCCCGAACAACCCGTTGGCCCAAGAGAACCTGCGCAGCCAGTCAGTAAGAGTTTTCAGTGATCCCACGAATTCCCAACTTACCACTGCCTCGTCCAATCGCTCTGGTTGAAAGAATTGATGCTCTCGTGAATCAAACCCAATCCATCGGTCGAGCTCACAATCTCCTGCAGCTGCCCGGTAATCTCCGCGTCGTCTTCGCTCGTGAAGATCCGCACAATGCTCGCCATCGGCCACGCCATGCCAGGGCCCTGGTGGGGTCCGCCGATAGAGTTGATGACTGGTCCGCGCATGAAGTACGGGTTTCCAGCGCTGAGCATGAGGTCGCGCGTGCTTTGGTAGACGCTGTCGTTGGCGTCTAGGTAGCCGAGGAAGGGCGCGGAGAGCAGCGAGGGGATGTTCGCGTCGTCCATGATGTTCTGGGAGAAGAAGCCGTCGACTTCGAAGGCGTAGATTTTCCCGTGCGAGGGCGTGTCGACGATGCCGTGTTTGGTGATGGCGTCGCGGATATTGTTGGACATGGCCGTCATGCGGCCGGAGAGCTCGGAACTGTTGGAGTTACCGAGTGCTGATACGATCTCTGCAGCAGATCCCAGGTAGCGGGAAAACATCATGTTGGCGGGGATGAAGAGCTGGTAGATCGTAGAATCATCCGAAGGTCGGAAGGCAGATCTCACAAGGCCTGTGCCATTTTGAACCGGATTGCCAATACCATCGTTGGCCAGAGTCTCAGTCGCGCGGTTGGTGAGACGCGTGAAGCTGTAGGGGGAGTCGAGGACTTGACCGTCTTCACCGTAGGTGGGCGTCATCATCGCCTCCGCGACTGATAGCACTGCCTGCACGGCAGAAATCCAGCTGTATTTGCCGAAGAACTCGGTGTCCCGAGTTGCTTTCCAGTAGTTCGAGGAGACTTCCAAGAACGACGCAATGGAGTCAAGCTCATACTTGCATTCGAACACAGACTGGTTGTTATAAGGTGGGACCACAGTATCATCACTGGCTGAAGGATTTGGTGCAGGCTCGATGCCGGATTCTATAGGCGGCTGGAAAGAGTTGCAATACGGCGATGTCAGGAGGTATCGAGCCTGCAGATTGATGACACCGCGATAGAGGGACGCGATAGAATCTGGCGACGACGACGCCTCGAGCAGCGGGAGGTATGACTGCATTTGGTTTGCGCTGTCCCTCAACCACATCGCGTTGATGTCTCCCGTGATGATGAAGCAAAGGTCTTCGTCGCTTCCTTCTGCGAAGCCCTTCCATCTGATCGCAGTGTCCAGAGTATTAGGGTATGTGTTCTCGAACAGTCTTCGCAGATCGGGATCAGCAATGTCGCCTTTGACACGGTTGACAGTGTCTTCGACTACAGAAGAGTTGAAGGTCCGACATCCTGGGTCCGGGCGCTGATATGAAAGGTTGTACCTTCCTTCTGAGAATGGACCATGTGGCTGCTCGGCGTAGTCTAGGTAATCGGGACACTGGGCGTTGGAGACGGCCAACGTAGCAGCCGCGAGGGAAAGATGACGAAATCGAACCATGTTGTGTTCTTTGCATACGCTTCAAGTCGGTGCGTTGGAGTGTATGAATCGGCAAGCCAACTCGTCAAGCAACGAAGCGGGCGATCGCTGTCTTTATGCAGCTCTACCACGCTGAGGTTACCTCGACCTAGCGTCCGCCGAACGGCAGCGACTGCAGGAGCGATCGACATTCCGTGCGTCAAACTCGCATTTCCCCTCCCGGTAGGTTGATCACCCGAGTGAGTCCGCAGTGACCACCGTGAGGGTTCCATAAGAGCAGCCCCTATCTGATCTGCTTTCCAACGGCGATGCATGCTTCGATATCAAACAAGGGGGCCAGATCGCTGGGCGCCATTGCCTTGGACACATGGTCCGTAAGCCTCGATCTGGACTTCTCACCAGTCACCGGTATTTGGTCGGTGTAGAGCAAGGCAGTGGGCATGACGTCTGGCACAACGCTTGACTTTCCTGTTCCTGGGGTGCTGGCGGAGCATGTGCGCGGGGAACGTTGCTTCGTGCGCTTCGGCTCCACATTCGATGCGTAGGTATGCCGAAGTGTGACCATGTGCATGGCATGTAGCGCGGTGTAGCATTCGAGATCTAGCCTGCTTTTCCTGTGGGATCCACGTCGAGGATATGCGGTGCCTCCTCCGAGAGTCTGTGGCAGAAGAGCGGTTACGGCATTTGCACGCTCGCGTCGACAGACGCTGGTTCAAGGCTTCTCTCGACACTCCTGAGGCACCATGATGTGCTAGCCTTGCCTTCATATTTCGAGCAACAGCATCTTCGGCGGTGAGGAGCAGGAGCTGCATACGCGATGGCGCAGACGCGTGGAGATCGTGTTGTTGACCGAGGGGCAGCACCTACAAGATCACCCTTGCTCCTTGGGAAACGTTGCCTAGTCCGTGTATAGGTGTCTCATGTATAGGTCGTTACGCTACATATTGAATGGTGTTGCAAGCGTTCATTCGGGACCAGGTCTAGCCATACATGATGCGATGGACCTCTTCACCAATAGCCAAGCTGCTCGTCAGGCCCGGACTTTCAATGCCTAGCAGATTGACGAAGCCCTCGAACCCATCCTCCTTCTTGATGTAAAAGTCCTGGAAACCCTTGCCACTTCCAACAGCACCCATCCTCTGCAGTTTAGGCCTGATACCCGCATAGTCCAAAGCCAGGGCATCAGTGTCCACTCCAGGAAGGAAGGACTTGATAGACTGCACGGCTGTTGCGAATCGGACAGGATCGCTCGTCGGAGCCAGATCATCTGGAGTGTCGACCCACTCTACATCAGGTCCGAAGCGTATGCGACCTCCCATGTCGAGGGTGAGGTGTGTCCCCAGGCCACCGAGCCCAGGTGTCGGAGCTGGGTAAACGAGTGTTGAGGTTTTGGGGAAAGACTTGGCGTAGCTGAAGTAGTTGCCCTTGGCATAGTACTGCGTCCTATGCCTCTCAGGAGGTAAGATCATGTTGTTGATGTCGCAGGCATAGAGGCCGGCGCTGTTAATGACAGTTTCTGCAGTGATGTATGTGTCGTCCTCTGCTGCGCTCTGACCGGGCGATGTCGTCCAGATCTTCCAGTCAGGACTGCCAGGCGAAGGTGCTTCTATTCTTACCACGCGGCTTGCGAGCGCAGTGTCGCCTCCTTCGTTCTCGAAGTCACCGTGCAGAAACTGCATGTAGCTGTGTGAATCTACGATGCCGGTCGTAGGGCTCTCCAGAGCACCAGCTTCCGCGCGCACTTCAGGCTCTCTATGCGCTATTTCACCCCGAGATACGTACCCGATAGGCACTCCTATTGATTTCGCAAAATCATGGACCTTGTGGCATTCACCCATTTGCTCTTCCGTCTGTGCGACAATCAATTTGCCACAATTGCTGTGAGGAATGGCATTCTTCTTGCAAAGATCGTACATCATCTCCTTGCCCTGTATACATAGTCGCGTTTTGAGGCTGTCTTTCGCATAATACAGCCCAGCATGTATCACCTACTTGTGGATCAGTGCTATGTTGCATTGTCTTCGACACGGTCCTCAGGCTTACCTCGGAGTTGCGACTGCTCGTCTCGCTGCCGACCATCCCATGCTTCTCAATCAACACAGTACTGACGCCATCTCTTTGCTGCAGTCGTCTGGCAATAGCTAAGCCTACAGCACCGCCTCCGATCACCGCGTGCGTGAAGTCGGCTTGACGAGTTGCTGTGCTGGAGAAGCAACGCGCGGAGTGGCGGAGCGCCTTCGCGCCGCCGCGTGAGAACATTGGAGAGAGCGGAAGTGAGAAGATGGTCGTACCACACAGATGCGCTCTCTCATGCAAAGATTCCCTCCGAAGCCCAAACAAGTTTGCCCCGAAGCTATCGGTGTCTAGTCGACTGCCCCCAGCACGCAAGTTCGGACGTTTTTCTCTCCGACAATTGACCGTGTGGCGGCCAGCATACCTGACACACAGTCCTCACACAAAAAGACGACTATGCCGAAGGGTTTTAAGAACTATCATCAAAACCTACGTAGGATCAAAAGTTCCTCGACCTGGCATGTGGCCGTGTTTGATGTGTCTGATTTGCAGTGTCCACAAACACATGGTGGTGAATCCACACTCCATGTGATCGCTTGGAGGTGCGCCCTAAACCTTCTACAGACCTTCCAGAGATTCTCATGTATCTGATCTGACAAAGCCAAATAGCTTGCCGTCCTTCACCCTGGAATCTCCAGAGATTTCCTCTGGGTCGAGGGCCTGTTTCTGACAACCCTTTCAAGTACAGTTTTTTGGACTTTGTAATCGAGGCCTCCAGGTTACACGTCAAGCTGAAGCGCGCCCTTCAACATCCGCATTGGTGCATGACTCAACAATGTGACTGCGATCACATCAATCATCGTGAATAACATATATCAAGCATCGTCTCTCTGACTTCATCGCTCTAATATCTCATACCACCATCGAATCAGAAATGGTCGTCAAAAATGTCGGGCTCCGGCCAAAGTACGACCCGCTTGCGGACGTCAAACGCTCTGGGAGCATCGAGTGTGGCACAGAAGCACGGAAACACTTCGCTCTTGCTGATGGCTACCGCAATCTTAATCACGGTAGGTCCCTTTGAGAATTTTCGACGCAATTGGCACCTGTTCGTACGGCATCAATTGCATCCAATTGCTGATCCCTTCGCTAGGCTCTTTTGGCACCTATCCCAGAGAAATCGGCAATGTCCTTCGTCGCTACCAGGATCTAGCGGAAGAAAGACCGGATGTTTTCATCCGCTATGACTACCCCAAGGCGCTCGATGAAGCTCGCGTGGCTATTGCCGAGTACCTTAAGGCCCCTGTGGAAGGCTGTGTCTTCGTCCCCAATGCGAGCACAGGCACCAATACCGTCCTGCGGAATCTAGTATATCAGCCTGGTGATGTGATCATCTACTTCGCCACAGTGTACGGTGCCTGCGGGAAGACGGTCGCATACATCACCGAAACGACCCCAGCAACCTCACACATGGTCGAGTATACCTACCCTCTGTCCGACGAGGAGCTCTGCACCAAGTTCGAGAAAGCCATTGAAGACATCAAAGCCGAAGGCAAGAATCCGCGCGTCGCCATCTACGACACCATCGCCTCGCAGCCCGGCGTCCGTATGCCTTTCGAGCGCCTGACGGAGCTCTGCCGCCAGCACGGCGTCCTCAGCTGCATCGACGGCGCGCACAGTGTAGGCGGCATCCCGCTCGAGCTGGGCAAACTCGATCCCGACTTCTACGTGAGCAATTGCCACAAGTGGCTGCACGTCCCCCGAGGCTGCGCCGTGCTCTACGTGCCCGAGCGGAACCACGCTCTCATGAGATCCACGCTGCCGACCAGCCACGGCTTCATCCCTGCGCCCGAGGACGGCGCGGCCGCCATTCGCTCACCGCTGCCACCCTCTGCGAAGACCGCCTTCGTCAACAGCTTCGAGTTCGTGGGCACGGTCGACAACGGCCCGACGCTCTGCGTGCCCGCGGCGCTGGAGTGGCGCAAGAAACTCACCTGGAACGGCAAGCAGGGCGAAGACGCGATCTACGCGTACACCGAGCACCTCGCGCACGAGGCCGGCGAGCTTATGGCTTCCGCCCTCGGGACCGAAGTCATGGAGAACGCAGAAGGGACGCTGGCCAAGTGCTTCTTTAGCAATGTCCGCTTGCCCTTGGTTTTCCAGGAGCAGGCGCAGGGCGACGTCGGGAAAGCGTTTGAGATCGTCACCTGGATGTCGCGCGTTCTGGTCGACGAGTACGATACGTTCATGGGCTTCAACTTTTACGCGGACGCGTGGTGGGTCAGATTGAGCGCGCAAGTGTACCTGACCTTGGAGGATTTCCGGTGGGGCACTGAGGTTCTCAAGGAGGTTTGTGAGAGGGTAAAGAAGGGAGAATGGAAGCAGGAAGCATAGTGAACGTTGATAGACTCTGAGTTGGAGGACGTTCCAGGTATCCGCAACCATCATTCCCCTTGCGCAAGAACACGTCCCGCGACAGCCAGTAATCTCTACTACAGAAGCCCATTTTTAGACAGCTCGAAAGAAGTATTGGCTTAGTATTATTCTCAACGAATCTGAAAATGCCAGCATAGATATTGGAAGAGTCATTATGCAATCCACGGATGCTGGCCTTCAATCTAGAACTTTTATAATGTGGTTCTTTCTTGGAGACTTGGACATGAGCGCGGTTCGGAAAAGCAACTCTGATTTGAATGGGAGCTGAGGTGCTACTCTCGCCTCCCAAAACTTGGATTTGACTCTGACTGACGAGTGTTGGGGCATCGTGGCTATCATACTACAGAGCTTTGAAGAGATGGGTGTATGTGATGAGCGATCACGGGCTGAAGGGTTTCAGACGTCGTGACTATATTACATGGTTGCTCATGATATGTACCAGTGGCGCGATTCCCGCACGCATTTATGTCGTCCAAGCGGATCCCTCTATTGTACAAATCATCCACAAACGCAGAGAATTACTTGACTCTTGAGCAGCACACCAGCTATACATTGGCTAGGACAGCAGGTACGAGCTCATTCAGTGTTCGTCTTGGGTGAAAACGGATTGCCTTGCCATGTCAACGACACAGTTTTCAAGGGCATCGTTTTCCCTTTGGGAGCAATGGGATTGTTTGACGGCACCTCTTCGTATTTTGTTGTGACTCCCACACCTGCGAGACCTCGCTCTCCTGCGACAGCATTCCAGATAAATTGTCTGATGTAGCCTTCCGGATCGACGTGCAAAGCCCCAACAGGCGAGGGACTCCTCTGCACGCCGTCGACCACGCCTCTCGTCAAAGCCTTGCTGGATGCGAGGAGGGCAAGGACACTCTCACCCTGCCATTCACTAGGCGCGCCTACAGGAGCTCCTTCGAGCTCACGGATGGCAGACGGCGAGGCGCGGGGAACCTTGCATTGCACCAGCACCTTGATCTGATGAGGCTCGCCGGGCAGGTCCCAATGTCCTATGAGATCGATTCCCTTATCGTTGCTCTTCCCCGACCTGTGCATTTGAAAGCCAAACGCCTTCAAGGACTCCATGACCCTGTACTCGTACTGCGTCCCTACGTAGACGGTCGACTGCGAGCTGATGCCGCTCTGTTCCACAAACTCGTTGAAACTGTGCAGGTCGTGGTGTTTGTCCGAGTTTGCAATGATGGCTTTTGTCCTGCTTGTGGCCTGCCCTTTCGCAACCGCTACACTTCTGGAAAGACTCTGCTCCAGCCGGGCTTGCCTCTCAAGAAGTCCAAGCAAGGGTGCTGTCTTGGGTACCTCCTTCGCACGTCTTTCCGGCTGGGGCTTCGCTAGCTCTCCCTTAGGGCGCTTCGCGGAGGTCAGGGCACTCTTTGGCTGCGACTTTGCTCGCTCTTTCGAAAGATGCTGTCTAGAGGAATTGCGGTCCTCTTTGGAAGACTTGGTACTTTTGCCATTGTCGCGGTCGGGTTTTTGGCGTGGAAGGCAAGAGACGGATGTCGTCGAGAAGGTCTGCCTGGACGTGCGCATCAAGGAGCGCGGGGTGCATAGGAAGCCATAGCGGCTCAACATAGAGGCGCGATGCGGCAAAGCGACTGCAATCAGCCGGGTTGATATTCCGCAGAAGGTTTGAGGGGACGAAATGTCGAGGAGAAGGCGTCGGGTCCCGATTGGAGATATTTCCCTGACCAGATTGAGCCAAAGCCTCGGGAGCCTCTTGCCGAACGTGGAGGCGGCCCGCGTCCATGCATTGATGCCCGCGATCACATGCGAACGCTCGACTTTCGACATTCGATGAGAATGAGAGACAAGCATTTGTACCCATAACTTGCCAATCTTGACACGCGCGCGCAGTGAAGCTTTCAATCTGCCAAAATGGATCGCCTGACACAGCTGCAAGACACTGTCGACGACGTATGTAAAGCTCACAATGCTCCAACACCTCTGCGAAAGCTAACAGCGGCTCAGCTCTTGACGCAAATGTACGCGAGTCTGAACTACATCCAGCAGAAGCATCCATACGGCGACTTCCCCGACCAGCCTAGCCAAGCAGAACCGCCCGCACCTGCTCCTAACAACACGAAAGCCCTCACGAACGGCGACACCGCAGCCGCCAAAGCGGAGCCCAATGGCAACGTCAAAATGAAAGAAGAGAAGAAAGAAGAGGACAAGAAAGCCGACAAGGCAGACGGGGCGCCGACGCACATCCCTGACCAGCCGGATGTCTTCGAGTCGACTATGCGCGAGATGGCGCGCAGCTTGATTTTGCAGGAGCAAAAGGCCGAGATCCTGATCAATAGCATGCCGGGTATCGGGTACAGCGAGGAAAATCAGATGGCGAGGATGTCTGCTTTGATGGAGGAGCTGAAGCAGGTAGAAGGAGAGAGGGCGAAAGCTGAAGAGGATCGCCAGAGGATGGTGGACACGCTCGGAGAGGTCATTGTTGGTGTACAGCGTGTGAGATGATGATCTCGCACTCGTGGATTGCCTTCAAAGCTGTCTGCCGCCGACGCACAACGACCAGAAAGCTCTACCTAAGAGGTGTATCCTTACGAGCGCTTTCCAAGTATGACTCGGCGAGATGTGTCTGTATGCGTTACATCTTTGAAAGGTGTTTGGCATGATGACAGGGCTGCAGTCCCCACATCGCTTTACAACAGGTACAGTGCATTAAGTGAAGCGTGCGTTACTCACATGATGATGCGACTGCCACGTGGGCCGTGGCTGCCACATTGCAATAGTGCAAGTTCGAGAGATGGCAAGCGACCACCGATTAGCGCTCATCAAAGGCTGATCATCATCCTGCGAACATCATTCGGCACAGCATCACTTCCGCCATTGCACATCTATCTACTCGACATGCAAGCCGTCAAAAGCATACGCAAGCGCCGCACACTCTACCTCGACCTACCAACAAACCCTCGACCATCACTAGAAGAACAACCGCCCTCACGGCCGCAAGCGACTGGCAACAACGCGCAACCGGAGCACAATCGCACAGCTCACTCCAAATCACATCCCGACGACCCAGCCCACAACGCCTTCGAAGAAAGCTTCACCGCAGCTCTCACCAACCCGAAACCCACCTACGACGGCGCCCACGACGAGTACGGTGATTGCATACCCCTCCTGAACGCCTGCTACTCCGCCGACTCTGCTCAAGAAGCCTGCGATCCTCAAGACCGCCCTCCCATCAAGCCTCCAAGGAAATCCCAGCCGAGCCTGGGCATCTGCAACTGGCACGAGATCTGCCGGAATTCGCAGTACACGCGACCCGTCGCTGATATCCTGCGAGAAATGCTGGGGGAGAGAGAAGCGAATATGCGCCGCCAAGAGTATAGCTACGAGCAACTTCCTGAGCGCGACACTGCAGCGATACCTTCGGAAAGACACTGTGGTGGTAGAAAACGAGGGTGGTGGAGCTCACTGAGGACGAGGTGTAGAAGGTGAGGAAGCGCGGAAGCGGCGTCCAAAAGGGAAATGGAACGGTGATGGCCCACTGTTGAACTGGGGACGACCTATGACTAGCGGAATAGAGGCCGAGGGGATCTCTTCAGGTAGAAATAGAACCAATTATGCTGAATTATGTGCAGTGCATTACATATCTCATCGCTTCTCATGATCAAGTTTCGCTTCAGCTGGCGCCTCCTTCTCGGCAGGCGTCTCTCCTCCATCAAGAGACTTCTTACCCGGCTCCGAAGTCGCTCCATTTCCAAGCTCCGCAACCGTCGTCACGTGCGGCCTGTCCTCAAAAATCGTGACAGCTGGCTTAGCAGCAGGACTCGGAGCAGCAGCGGGCGTCTCAGCCTTCGCCCTCCAGCCCTGCTTCCTCTTCTCCGCCGCCCAGGTGCCCCAAGAGCTCAAGTACGCCGAAGCCCGCTGGCTCGCGGCCTGCACGTTAGCCTGCGCCTGCTGCATGTCCGGCTTCGCAAAGCGGGCAGCCTGCTGCTGCTGGGACGGCTTGTTCTCGTCCTCCGGCGCGGCGGCGGCGGCGGCGGCGGCTCTGGCCTCCTCGCTGCGCTTGCGCTGCGCCTCGCGCATGACCTCGATGTCGGCCCAGACTTTGTTGAATGCTGACGTGACCTGGGTGCGGCCTGCGGCAAGGCGCTCGTTGACGACGTCGCGGGTCTGGTTGAAGCGCTCGTCGAGGTGCAGCTCGGAGACCTGGGCCGCGAGGCGGCGCTGGACGTCCTCGATCGTCAGGCCGCCGGCGCAGGGGTGTCGGGGCTCGACGATGTCGAACAAGTGGTCGTCGGTGAGGCGCTGCCAGAGCTTGTAGTTTTCCGTCTCCTGCCAGGCGTCTCGGAAGGCGGTGGCGAATTCTATCGATGGGTCGCCTTCGACGTCGGCGAGGAGGGCTTTGGGGTCGCCGGCGCCCTGTTTGGTGATGTATTGGTGGTACTTCTCTGCGGAGAGGAATGCGACAAGGTATTCTTCGAATTGCAGGCGAATGAACTCTTCGCTGCCAGCGTAGCCGTGGGTCTTTGGTCGTGACGGATCTGTCTCGTCCCAAGTGTCGTTAACCGCTTGAGTGAGGAAATCCATCCACCTCCGGTCTGCTGTGGAGAGTGTTGTTGCTTGTCGTAACGCTGGGGACAAAACGCTGACTGTATCTTCGTCGAGATTGATAAGTATATCGCAGTAGCGCTCCTTTTGGCTGAGGAGTAAGCTGTTGGTGCTACCCAAGATGTAGCTTTTCGTGCCTTCGTCTGTCAAAGTGTCAAGTTGCTGAAGAGGCGTGTAAGGTCCAAACAAGCTTCCTTTTCCAAAGATTTGCAACGGTAGACCCATGTACGCAAGAAGTGATGCGCGGTCGCTCGTCTTCACACTATCCTGTGGTCGTGCATTCCGAGCATACTGGTCTAAATGCGGTGCTGCGCAGTCTTGCAGATTTCGAACAAGACCAGGTATGAGGGACAATAGCGAGAACTGGACTTGACAGACTTGTTCACAATGCGAGCCGAAGAACAGCATCTACCGTCCGGTGTCAGCTCTGAACCGTATCCCACAATATCCACGAGGGATCTTTCAACTCACCTTCGGCTGCAACAGCAAGCATTTGAATAACACCAGCGTCTGCCACTTGTACGTGTGCACGAGCTCCCTCAACGAAAGCCCGAAGTACTGATCTCTTTCCTCTTCCGTCTGCTCAGCCTCGTGCACCAGGTTCTCCTGGAATCTCTACACCAACAAAGACGAGTCAGCTTGTCAAGCTCCCTGTATCCATTTACCAACAACACCTCACCCTCCCCACCAATACTCCTACACAGAACACCCAAGGACGACCCACCTACCTCCAAAATCTCCACGTCCCTGAAATCCCTCTGCGCAAACCAAGCCCGCGTAACAACACTCAGCTTCTCCCGCAGCCGCCCAAACTCTCCCGGGCGATCCGTCAGCGCGACGACAGCCTTCTGCACCGCGCTCCTCGTCACATCTTCGCTCTTCCAGAGCAGCTTCGCGGCGTCCAGCTGCTGCGTGCAGCTGATGCCGAACACGCTCTGCTCTCCCGCGCCCTCCGCGGCGGCTTTCTGCACCAGCGTGAAGTAGCTGAACTCCTCCGTCAGGCTGTGCGCGCCGTCCGGCAGCGCCATGTATGGGATCAGGCCCCAGTCATTGTCGGCGGCGGGGTCGTGGGCGGGCGGGCCGCCGATCCAGAGCTCGATTTCAGGGCCGCGGGCGTGGTGGAAGTCGACGACGCAGACGAGGGGCGTGAAGGGCATGTCTCCTCGGATGTGGGGGGCGAGGGGGGAGTGAGGAGGAGGTGGTGGTGGTGTTGGAAGTCGGCTTCGAAGGAGGGGTGGGAGTAGCGCAACGGTTGTCCGGATCAGCTTTCGGTGGGGGACTTCATGCTTCGTTGCGCTGGGCCGTTTGCTGTAATGTAGTTTGGGGTATAATGATTGTGCGGCGAGAGGATGTTGGCGGGTGCGTAGGAGTCTGGGCGTTGTGTAGAGAGTGGGGTGGAAGATCTTGGGTGGTCAAGGGAGGGGATCGGCGTCGACAGCGCATCCAAAGAGCTGGGAGCACGAAGCACTGCAAGTGGACGGACTGCGGTTAGGGTGTGAGGTCAGAGGGAGTCTTGGCGCATGCGATAGATGTACATATTTCAAGGGACTATTAAACTGTGACTGCAATGCCGAAGATCCGAGGTCGGGACATGCGCTTTGTGGAACATGTGACTTTCGTACATGGGAATTTGAACGAGCGGTATGGCGCTAATGGTATTTTCAATTCATCTAACACTCCTATCGGAGAGCTCGGCCGCCGCGGCGAAAGCCGAGATGCACACGCCTGTGACTGTCTGCCTTCATTTCCTGCCGACATCCATGCCACCGCTTCCCCTTCCCTGAGTCACTGCTCGTCTGCGCAAGGAAAAATAAATCCCAATGAATACCCCAGGCCCTAAGCATTGTGTACCTATCCCCTCGTATGCTGTTCCCTAGGAATAATCGCCACGAGCTACATTCTCGCCAGGCATCTTTCGTCGGTCGTGTGTTTTCGTTTTATGCTTCGCGAATTCATTTGCATGTCCTTATACTTGTCGAGGAATCTCGCCGTGAGCCTCGGAGGCAGGGTCACCATTTGTGTCCACGTTGTGATAGTCAAGGATTTCGGAGTACCTAAAATCGTTGGTCAGTCGCGGCAAAACGATGAAGTCTCGGGTTTGCTCACATCATGATTTTCCAGGTGTCAACAGGGAGATCGGCATCGTTGAAAGACCAGTCGAACTTCTCCTCGGCGACAGGCTCATCCGTGGGGTCGTGGTAAGGTGCAAGGTAGGGGTCGGCAAGAGCCTCGCCGGCCTTTATGCGGGTACGCGGGTCGAAGACCAGCATCTTTTCAAGAAGCTCGATGGCCTGCGGGTCTGCGTTCTTGAACTTGTTCTTCAGGGGCTGGCGCTCACGCTTGGGTAGGGACTGGACGAATCGGAGCGTGTTCTCGCTGCAAATGGTGCTGATAACATCATCCGGAGGGGTACCGAGCAGTTCAGTGATGATGGAGAACTGGTTGACGTGGTCCTTGCCGGGGAAGAGGGGCTTGCCCTCGAGCATCTCGGCGAAAATGCAGCCAGCGCTCCAGATGTCCACCTCCACATCGTACTTTTGCCAGGTGAGCATGATCTCAGGGGCTCTGTAATATCTGGTCGAGACGTAGCCGGTCATTTGAGGGTCCTGAATACGTGCAAGACCGAAGTCGCAAATCTTCAAGTCGCAGTTTTCGTTGACAAGAATGTTGGAAGGCTTGAGGTCGCGGTGGACGACACCAGCAGAGTGAACATATTTCAGACCACGCTATGCAGGTTAGCCGCGAGTCTGAAGATCTTTTGCTTTTCGTGTGCGCTTACCAAGATCTGGTAGAGGAAGTACTGGATAAATTGCTTCTCAAGAGGGCGCGAAGTAAGGAGACGGTGAAGATCGGTTCCTAGGAGCTCGGTGACTGTGTACCTGTTAAGATCTGGTAAGCCACATGAGACTAGGAAAAATCACCTACCAACATACATGTCCTCGAGAGGAGAGATAAAGATATCGCTGAGGCTGATGACCTGCAAAATGTTCAGTGGGCAAGTTCTAGGCTCTCAGGGGCGCAATGTGTCATCGTACGTTCTCATGGCGCAGGTGCTTGAGGAGCTTCAGCTCGCGGTATGTGCGCTTGGAGAGGACAGGCGTGCTGAAGGGCTTCATGATCTTCTTGACCGCGACAGCAGAGCCGGTGAGCTGGTCCTTGGCCGAACTGTACCGGGTGTGAGCGATTTTTCTCCCCCATTTCACAGCGACTGCAGATCTGCTTTGCGACTCACCACACAAGACCGAAGGCGCCCATGCCCACGGGCTGCAGATCCGAGTATCTGAATCCTCCGTTAGCCCAAGCTGTTGCCGCGGCGCCCGGCGTCGCGCTGGTGCCGCCCGTACCTGCTCGTGATCTCGAAGGTGGTGCCGAAGATCTGGGCACGCACGAATTCCGCCATTCTGAATGAGGTGCGATGGGGTCAGGCCGCAATCGGTGGGTGAGGGGTGGTTGTCGGCGCAGGAAGAAGTGCAAGGGTGGCGGGCTGGATTGAAGTTGGTGTTCCTCCGTAGCGGGGCGTAGTGGCGTAACGTAACCGCGTCGTCACTGGCCGGCTTTGCAGCTATCTGGGCAGAGCGAATGAGCCGGTATCCTCAACAGCGAGCACGACGGAGAGGGAGGAGCAGTAGGAAGTGAGGCAGTCAGGCGTGGGATGGCCTGGAGGGGTGCGGGCAGGAGGAAAACATTTGCGACGAACTCGGGAGTGACAGGTCAGGCGTGGCAGCGGGATGCCGATCTCGTCCTGACGATCGCTGTGCCGGGTGGCGATGGGAGCTGCTGCTGGCCGCTTCGGGTGGCTGACGAGACGAAGGCGCGCACTCGCGAGGCGGGTGCGTGAGGGCTATGTGCGGCGCGGTGCGGCGGGGGTGGTGTGTGTGGTGTGTGTGGTATGCGATGGGCGAGGAGGGGCGCGTCGGAGGGATGATGAGTCGGTGGGCGGTGGGCGATGGGCGATGGGCGAGGGGGGAAAACAGCCCGCGGCACACACATCCACACACATGCTGCGTCTGCCTCTCCGTCCTCCAGCCTAACCGTCCAACACCCGTCCGATCTCGATCTTGCCAGCGCCACGCTCGGCTGCCATCCACGCCGTCGTCACCAGAACTCGCCGCATCCCGCACTCACTAGCCACAACCGCCGCCGCCGGATCGCCCTGTGCTCCGTGGCCGCCGCGCGACTGGGAGCCGATTAGGCCCGCGATAGTGGCAGCGCGGGCATCATGACGTAGAATGTGCGCGGCATTGGTTCGGGAGACTTCAGCAGCCAATGTTGACGAGACAAGCGTTGCTGGTGACACAACCCGCTGCTCTCCACCGTACAAATCAGCCGGTCGTTGCGCGAGGCCCATGGTCTAGATCCCGTCCTGCGACTTTCGGGCTTCCGGCGGATGTGCCTCCCTGCGACGATGCGTGTCATTTTGCGATCTCTACTGAAGTACTGTCGTGCAAATACGCGATTATGTTAAACCGCGATAACAATCATCCCTGCCTTGGATCGAAAACGGGAATACCATTTCGGGGCCACGGCCTGTCAGCCCGCTTTGTGGTGGCTCTAGATGCATCCTGTTGATCCACCCATACCACCATGCATCTGCAGCACCCCGACGCGTGAATTATGATTATTGAGACCACACCGGGAAAGTCCTGTATTGATAGGCCTAATCTAGCTCCATAGACCTCTTACGTCGTTAGGTGTCGGCTATCGCTTGCAAGCAGTCACCCTTCTTCTGCCAGATCATTGTGCAAAGCTTCGAATAGTTGTGCAGGCTCTAATGGAGATACTTCGTGGCTTCACGCACATCACCACCAACAATCATTCACAAAGCCCGAACAGTCCAAGGTACCATTTGTGGTATGTCCAGATTGTGGTCCCTCGAACGCCAATGCCAGACCTTGACCTCAGCCTTGTGCTCCCGTCAGCTGCAGCGTCTACAATCCTTTTATGAGATCCCACCGGAATACTGAATTCTATTCATATCACTGGTAATTTGAGGATTTACAGCTTCTGTTGGTGGCCAGAGACCGCGGAAGCCCCTGGCTATCATCAAGAGGTTTCCTCACTCAAATGGTACTAATAGGCTCTCGCAAGCATCCGTGCCAGCTTTTGAGAGGACTACCCCAACCCTAACCCTTGGATCATTTCTCACTTGGTTCAACAGCGCTCTCCACGGTAGGTACCTTACTCCAGCTCAAACACCAAAGCCGCGATTTTAAAAACTCAACTTGCTCTGCACGCTTTTCAAAAAGGTATGTCGCAAAATTGTCAAGCTCATATCGCAATGCTCCTGCATTCAACAGTGAGGGCATATATTTCTTTCCTTCAGCCGTGGTGTGCTGTGAGAGCATCGTAGATGCTCGGAGTGAGACAATTGATACCGTCATTTGCGCAATAGCATGCCCCAAAGCTCCAAACTTGACTACAAAGGGTATCACTGCATTTCTGCTTTCGTTCATGCTATAGTTCTAGGACAAATCTCGCATGAGATGCTTGCCGCCTCGCATCGATTCTGTCCCGAGCGCAATCCTCTAAGAGACAATTCGCTTCTGCCGTTCCAATTGTGAACGTCAGATGTTCACGTAGCCTGCCGCCTGGCCTGGTGCATTCTTTCGCGCCCGAATCTGAACCCATCCGGACCGACAGACGGGCTCCACGCCATTCCGGCCTCCGAAGCGAGTCTCTCGTCTTCACTGGGAGCCCAAAACGGCTCCATCTTCAGGTATTTCACATCGGCCGCTCCTTCTCGCGACCGTCGCCAAGCGCAAATCCATTCATCCCCGCTCTCTCACCCTCTACCTCCCGCCGCGATTGTCCGAGTCAATGCGATCCAGCGCCTCGAGCATGACCACCGAGTTGCCCCTGATGACGCACATCCCCAGGCGCGTCTTCTCGCCGCTGGGCTTGCTCTCCGTGGCCTCGTCGAGGACGATGTTGAGGAAGACGTCGTAGCCGCGCAGGGTGCCCATGACTTTGCGCGAGCCGTTGAGCTGCACTTCGACGCGCTTGTCGAGGTACTGTTGGTTTGAGTTTTGGTTAGCTTGGGGATCTTTGGGAGGGAGGGAGGGAGGGAGAGAGAGGGCAGGGTTGGGCAGAGGTGGTAGGTACCTTTTTAAGTTCGGGCTGGGGTTGAGGCATTGTGTCGGTTTGGGTTTTGTGCGAAGCGCGAAAGTCTGGTGGGGTCTGGTGTTCCTATGAGTTGCGTAGGAAGATGGCGAGAGGAGTTTCGTGGGCGGCAGGCGAGGGTTCTGTGGGATGCGCCTCAATCGCGAGTGCGTGGTGTCGCTGTATGGCTTCGTTCAAAGTCCCGCGCCGGCCACTGATGAGCTTCGGCCAGCGCGGAAGGTGAGCCGGAACTACATCACGTGCTGTCGTCACGTCCACATTCACTTTCACATGAAGTTGTTCCCCAAGCAGAAATTTGTTTGATCAATCAGACTTGCAATGTGTATAAAGTGATAACATTCGACGTGTTCTACCTTGCTTGGCATGTACGAAGTCAATCAGGCAGATATCATGCTCTCATTAGTGCATTGAAGTACAATATACGGGACAAGGTTGCGAACTAGAGCAGCATGATGGAACACGATCTGTCGTCTCCCTGGGCTCTCAACTCATACATCCTCAGGACAACTCATCGATGTCGTCTTCATCATCTGCCTGAACATCCCTTGCCATCACGAACCTCCGAGCAGACGACTGCATCATCGGGCTTCCCCCCAAGCTGCTTCTTGGAAGTGGCTCGAATCTTTTCGAGCCGACTGAACGCGCCGAAAAGCTCGTTCGCCGATCATTGCCACGTTGCGGTGTTGCCATCATGGGGCTTCGCTTGATCAAGGCGCTGTCTGAGGGGCGAGAAGGCTTGACACGAGGGGTCGGTCTCTGAAAATCGGCTTCCATGGCTTTCTGACCATGCGGCTTTGCGCCTGCCGGGGCTGCTGGAGTGGAGAGGGGCGAAGGGGGCGAAGGACGCGATGCTGAGTCGAAGGCGACATCGTCCTCGTCGTCCTCGTCGTCCTCATCAGAATTCGTGCTTGTATCGTTCACCCCTGACCTAGCATTCTCCCCGGATTCTGCAAAAGTCCACGCTGATGACCTAGAAGCGGTCGGGTCGACCTGACAGAAGTTGGGGTTGCTTTTGAGTTGGTACCGGACACGGTGTGTCCATCTCGTTTCCGTATCGCGATAGAAAGGATGATTGCGCCTCACCCACGCAAGAATCTCTCGGCCTGACATGCATTTGCTTGGGCGAGAGTTCAATGCTGAGCTTATGACTTCAGCCCAGTCAAGATTCGGCCGTTGCATCTCCTCGCCGCTGATTTCTTCGTCTTCTGATGCGGTTTCCGCTTGGTCGGCTGTTTCCTCATACGAGCAGTCGGAATTGCTGTCGGCGACTTCGAAATCGCTGATTCGCTTTGACCGTCCCGACCATCTCTTTCGTTTGGCCGCACATGACTGGGCAAGCTTGGAATGCTTCAGTGGTTCTGGTGCGGTTTCTGTTGGTCTGTCGTTTGCTCCGTCAGTCGCAGGTATCTCCGCACTTGGCTCTGGATTGTGGAGGTGGTCGGTATTGTAGTACAATGGCACTGCACGTGCATTGTCCATATTAGTATTCTCCTCGCCCGAAGATGCATGGTTCTCTTCGAGCGTGAAACGATTTGGTGCAAGGAAATAAGGCATAGCTCCATGGCTAGATCTTGCGGGAGTATCGTACACGGCTCCAAGACTAGGAGATGGGGAGCACCTTTCATCCTGCTCTGGCGTGTCGCGGTCGATCGGTGCGAGTGGTGGAGGGCTAGATCTCACATCGGCTGGTCGAGGTGCCACAGACGAAGCAGATGTCTCCCCCACAGTTTGAACGTCTTTTTGCGGAGGCGAAATGCAGTTGGGGGGAGCAGTAAGATCATCCTTGTCAAGAGCCGCTTGCATGTCCTGCATGGTACGTTCAAGAGATGCGAGCTCATCGTCATCAGTCACGTGCGTCTCGTCTGCGTGCGCACCAAAACCATTGGCATAGGCAATGTGGGTCTGAGCATCTTGATGCAAGCTTTCCCTAGGAATATTGTCTGGGTCTGGTTGTTCGTTCCGTGTCTCCAAATAATTCGGTGGCTCTCTTGATGCCTCGCTAGCGGTCATACCAGGAATCTCCTGCAGGGACGATCCGGGGCGCGTTAGCGTGTCGCGGTCGTTGGATGCCCGCCTTGTCGAGTTCTTCAAAGCTTTTCGAAGTAAGGGAGCCGACCAGCGTGATGACTTTTCGGCAATATGCGCTGGAAGAACTCTCTTCTGCTTGTTCGAACCGAGAATGGAGCCATAGTAGTGATTCTGGACCGAACCTGGGGTACGTCCAGGAAGATGGTTGGCCATCTCTTCCCAAGACATTCCTTGTTCCTTGAAGAGAGCCACCTTCTCACTTTCTTCATCTGTGTAACGCTGCCGAAACTTCGAGTCAGGATCGGATTTCATGTTGTCTGCCTCCACCTTTGCTGCAGCAGCTTTACCGACAATGACATCGTAGTATCTATCGGTGACAGACTGGCTCGTGTGATGATTATTGGAAGGTAAACATGCAGCAATCTCGGCCCAGCTCATCCTCTCTTTTTCGCGAGCTTTCTTGATAAACTTGTCCTGATCGGGAGTGAAAATGGCAGTCGTGTGTAAGATTGTTCCGACTTCTTCCGACGCAGCGTTTGCAGAAGACTCAGCGCTTGGAGCATTCGGCGAGACAGGGGCCGCTTCTTGCGTTCCTTGAGCTTGGTGTACGGTGAGACGCTGTTTGGCTTTGAGCACGTTTTCTGCCGATTGATTGCGCCGCTGGGGCTTCGGCTTGATAGATTTGTTGGCAAAGACCTCATTTGCGGGAATCTGTCGAGTCGTAAAAGGATCTCTGGGCCCGAGCCAGGGCGGCATGGGTTGTATGGGCCTTAGACCTTTCCGCGCAGGCTGGAAAGGTAAGGGGCCCTTGCTTGACGGCTGCGTCGTACTCCAGGCGGATGGACCGACCTGTGCCGGGTTCAGAGGATGGGAAGCCGGGCGAATGGGAGCTGAAGGGGTTTGAGGTGTTGGGTTCACTTGCAATCGAGTGTCAGCTGCCGTACCGATGATGTTGTTCGTCCAGGTGTCTTGCTGGTTGGTTGATTCAACGAAGATGGCGGGTCCAGATCGCGGCAGAGATGGTATTGGTAGGCGACTGTGGAGATCACACTGACCATCATCGTTCGTGCTAGGTGTGTCTCGCGAATTCAAACTCGAATTGCGCAGTGATGCCATTCCAACGAGAGCAGCCGAGTCTTGAGAAAATCGCTTATCCTCTACTCGAAGGTGATTGTACCGACGATTGAGAGACTCTTCGTCTCTTCCAATAAGGTAGTCTGTCATCTCTGCGAATGACATACCCTCCTCCTCTTTCATTTGGATAATCAAATCGTCTTCTTCCTTTGAATAGCGCAAGAGCTCTGAGGCTTCGGTTTTGGTGGATATGGCAGAGAACTCCTCATTCTCTTGCCACTCCCGCGTTCCCTGATCAGCCAGCTTGCGCCGATAGTGTTTTTGCACGGCAGCCTGAGTCCTCCCCGGCATGTAGCGAGAGATTTGTTCCCATGTCATTCCTCCTACCTCTCGAAGTCGCACGATGAGCTCGTTCTCTTGGGATGTAAACCGCTGATCATTCTCATAAGCTGAATGAGTGTCGGAAGCTTCTGATTCGTCAGGACCGTCTTGATGTTCCATCACAGTTGATCGTCCATGCAGATCAGACACGTGATCCGTTGCATGACCGTACAAGGGAATCGCTCGCGGATTCCTCTCATTAGGTGGCAAGCTAACAGGCAGTCCTTTCTCCACTAAATGTTTGCGCGCCTCACAGTTCGGTGTCCTACAGAGCTTGTTGTATTGATTTTGCACGGAGGCAGCCGAGCGGTTGGAAACCAAGCGGCCTATGGTTTCCCATGGAAGTTGATCGACCTCCCGAAGTCTGATGATCGACTCTTCTTCGTCCATAGTGAAAACGGATCGAGCGTCTCCTCCGGTAAGGCGTCTTCCGGTGTTGGCACCATACGAAGATTCCATTCCGTGTAGAGGAGTCACTGGTATGCTGAATTCGTCTCTATCTGCTGGTCCGGACAGATGGCCTTCGGGAACAAGGACGGAGAATGTTCCAGGCTTCGGCTCGGGTCTTGGGGGCGAAAGAGTGTCTTGCAGAGGCTTGAGAAGGCCATACCGGTAATAGTACATACCGCAAGGATTACACAGGAGACCGTCGGGCCCTTTTCTGAAAGTCCGACAATTTGTCTCACCGCAATTTGTGCACATCTTCCCATGAACACCGGCATCGGGAATATCGCTGCCATTGCTGCGGGCAAGATCTCCGTGCAAAGGATCGACTTCGCCGTCATAGTCAGTCGCGGTTTCATTTGCAGTCTCAATCACTGTTTGTTGATTGAGCCTTGAGCGTTTGCGCTTCATTGGACGAGGATGTTGCATGGGGGCCCAGATTGAGGCCTGCCCTCCAGGTGATGCTGTGAACAATGCGCCAGATGAGGAGACCGGAAGCGGAGGGCTAGGTGTCCGTCTGCTTTGATCGCCAGGTAGCGTGGGGAATTCCCAGGGAGAATGTCTGCCTTCATTATCCTTCCGACGCCTCTTGTTGTCTTTCCTTGTCGGACCAGTCATGAATCGAGCAAGCTGGTTCGCTATACTCTGTCCAAGCGCTTGAATGGTTTCCGGATCGATAGAGCCACGCTGCTGAGGTATGTTTTGCACGGCCTCCATGGACTGTTGAAGGAGTGGAAGATTTAAGAGAAGGTTCCCTGGTGATCCAGATCGAGACGTGACATTCGATGAACCTCCTGTCTGGGAGCCGTTCAAGTCCCTGCTGTCGTCAAGTCCTCGGAAGAGCGACTTCGAGGTCGCTACCGTCGCTTCAAAATCTTCTGGGTAGAAGTCAGACGACAGCTCATCGGGCGCATGGGATACAGCCTGCCGATGGTCGCCCTCTTCATCGTCGCTGCCAGCCCCGCCGCTGGAATAGGCAGATCTGCCGGAGGAACTCGAGGCATCTCCATCCTCCCAGTCGTCGAACGATTCTTCTTCCGTAGGACGGTCATGGTGTGGTTCTGGACCATCGTTCCCCAAGCTATTCCCAAACACTCGAAGCACTTGCGACGATGCGCTTTGGCCCGGGTCGACCTCGTGTCGCATGTTCTCAAGGTGTCCATTGTTGACGAACACTTCTCCCGTTTCCAAATCAATCTCATCGCCAATTCCTTCAAAGTCCTTTCCGTATTTCTCGAAGATGTGCTCGAACCGCGATTTCAAGCGAGCGTCGTTCGCGCGGCGGTTGCGGGCGAGGTCGGGGTCATCGTCCACGGACACCCTGTTCCTGAAGTAATCCTCCATCTCGACAACTCCTCCATACCACTTCGATTTCCTCAGTATTCCAGCATCCGGACGCGAAAATTGGCAAAGTCAAATGTAGGAATGTCGAGTCCAGGTCGCAAGCGCAGATGCGATGACCGAACGCGGGTCTGGTAAAACCTCGGCAAACGCGGTGTCACATGCTCACTTTAGCAAGCAGGTGAAGGTGGACCCTTGTGCAGCCCTACAACCGACGCTTGACATCAGAATCCATACGGTATAAGCTACCCTACCACTAACCATCTGCCTTTTGTTCGTGAAAACCATAAGTAATTAACCTGCACTCATGTAGCCGCTCGCATACACTCCTACGCGCAATCACTCGCTTAACCATCACGCGAAGTGCATCCTGTCTCAACATGTCACAACTGATCTGCCAAAAGTGCAGGACGCCGCTCCGAATCGATGGCACGCTGGAAGACCTAAATCCAGCATCTTTCAAGATTCTCGCTGATGCAGCGCCGACTCTCCAACCGAAGAGTCCTGAGGCTCCACGTTCAGCAGCGGCCAAAGAGCGGCGGCAACAGTATGGCGAGGCCTCCCAACACGCCGGTGCCCCCATACATAAGCGCCGATTGTCGTCAGGTCCAAAAGCACAAGAAAGGATGAGGCCTGACATGAGCTATGTCATGCTCACTGAGTCTCAAATTGCCCCCGAAAAGCAAGATCGAACCACATCACCGACCAAAGCAAAGCTCGCGCCACCAGCCGCTAGTAAAGCAACGAACAGCTCCGATAGCAAGAAGACCATCAACTCTGCACACCTGGAACAGACGATGAAACTCTTTGAAATTCTCTCGGCACGTTCTGACATAGATCACCCTATCTGCATAGAATGCACCGAACTATTACTCGAAGGGCTCCAAAAGCGACAGGCAGCAGTCACACGAGAACGGGACGCCTACGTGCAGTTTCTCAAGCAGGCGCAAGAAGATGTGCCGACTGACGAGGAGAGGGCCAAAACGAAGAAGGACCTGGAAGAAGCCCAGCGACGTGAGAAGCAAGCGCTTGAGGAACTTGAGGCACTTGAGGCAGAAAAAGCGCGCATGGAAGATGAAATTGCAGCCCTAGATGCAGAAGCAGAAGAGCTAGACGAAGAAGAAGAGAAATTCTGGCGCGAACGAAATGCTTTCACAGCAGAGCTGACCGCCTTTCAAGAAGAGCGTGATAGCTTGCAAAATCAGTTGGCGCACGACACCAAATTACTCGAGTCGCTACAGCGCACGAATGTGTATAACGATACCTTCTGTATCGGTCATGACGGCTTCTTCGGTACGATCAATGGGCTTCGCCTTGGCCGATTGCCGGATCACCCTGTCGACTGGGCTGAGATCAACGCCGCCTGGGGCCAAGTGCTGCTTTTAACTGCAATTGTGGCTGACAAGGAGAAATGCAAACTGCGTGGGTGGAAGCTGCACCCTGTGGGTTCTACGTCTAAGATTGAGAAAATTGAAGGATCTGACCAGCCAACCAACGGCAATAAGTCAAAAGGAGCAATGTACGAGCTTTACTCGTCCGGTGATGTTCCACTGAGTTTCGGCTTCCTCCACCGTAGCTTCGACAGCGGCATGGTTGCGTTTCTGGACTGTCTGCGCCAGCTCGGAGAACATGTCGAGCGGACGTCCTCTCGAGCTCCCGGCGGCGCTAGCCTAGCCATGCCGTATGCCATTGCAAAGGATCGAATTGGCGATGTGAGCATAAAGCTCGGTAACTTTGGTCAGGAAGAGCAGTGGACGAAAGCTTGCAAATACACATTGACATGCTGCAAATTTTTGCTCGCACACGCCAGCCATGTGGCCGACGAGACTCCGGACCCGAAAGGAACGCGGTGAAGTGGAATCCTACGACCTCGCTTCATGTAAAGGACAACCTCTCTCATAAAGCAGGCTGTTGAGCTTCTCGCTCTCAGGATTCAATGCACTGGGTGGCATGCGTAATTGAGGGCCACCGACTGGGCCGATCTCAAAGCACTCCCCACTCAAATCACCCCGGTCGATAAATTGCACGAACGCATCCACTATGCCCTCCATCGGAGTCAAGAGTCTCAGTTCCTCCAACTGGTCGTAGAACACACCGGTGCTGATGTTGGTTCTTGCGACGTGTGGACAAACAGCATTGAGCGTGATATGCTCGTCAGGCAGATGTTTGCCGTACGAACGAACAAAGCCGACGGCGCCGCTGCGAATGGGTCAGCGAGCGTCCTCAACACAGGGAATAGTTCCCGCCATACTGCTTTGCTGCTGTGTAGACCGGTAGCGCTACGATGGTGGTCAGTAACTCAGAATCTTGGATCTATATGTGTACTGACTAGGGACGCAGTAGAATCCGCACACCGACGCCGTTCCGATGACTGTCAATGGGCTTAGCACAAGTAGTTTGATCATATGAAGGCGTAGCTCACTCCTTCCTCTCAAACCCTCATCATCGACGCCCTGTCTGCGCATTTGCTGGAGGGCCAACGCAGACGTATATAGGAAACCGCTCAAGTCAACGTCCAGTATCTGCAAGTTCGGTTTTACAAATCCTTGACCTGTGCCACCGTCGTTAGGAACGAAGACCTTCTCTCCCACGCCAGCATTGACAATGACAATATCGATCCTGTTGAAAATCTCCACCGCGTTTGAGAAGGCGGCCACCTGCGAGTCCCACGAGGAGACGTCGACTTCCAGAGCCAAATGTTTTTGGCCTGCGATTGCTGACGCTTCAAGTTGTCTGGCCGCTTCTTGTGCGGCTTTGAGGTTGATGTCGGCAATGGCAATTCGCATCCCGCGATTGTGCAAAGCATGGGCGACTGCAAGCCCGATTCCAGAGGCTCCGCCTGTTATGTATGCGGTTCGGAACGTCATTGCTGCTAGTATCGATAGCTGTGGTTGAATGTGGTGTGTTACAATGTCCTCGTTTCATTCTATCGCAGCAACGCATACAAACATGTTGCTGTTGGCTCGGGTTGTGACCTAACCGTCAGAGAGGGGAAGCCGTGAACCCCGCAGGAGCCGAAGGCTTTCAGACCTTACATCCGAGCACCAACAAAACAGCCTTTCCCAGATTGATGATTCTTCGTCAGCGACCTCTCACGGCCACTGGGCTCATACCACCGGTTCCCGTACAAAGGCAATGACATTGACTATCGAGAGTGTGATGTCCGTGACGACTTCTTAATACCAGCTCTCTAATCGCGTGCTCATACCAGCGACTGCCATGCGACCACAGTGACATCGACGACTGAGAGCGAAATGACCGGAATACTGCTTCATGTGACGGGGTCTCTCACGGCGGCTGTGACCGTACCAACATCCTCTTTATGACCGGAACGACATTGACCGTGGAGAGCGTGACTGTCCGCGAGTGGTTTGAAATTTTTCATTTTATACAATGGGCGAGGGCCACCTCACGAAAAGGTATCTCTCAAGCCCGCTGATCCGACGTCTAATCATGCCGTCTATTCCACAGCTATTCCCATAACCCCAAGCGCCATAGCTATGCAAATGTTAATCAATAAGATCCCAAAGTTAGCCAAGTAACAGTTCCATCTACCGTCCCTCTTCCAGAGCATCGAGGTGTCTCTTAAACCTCTCCGCCTTCGCCTTGAGCAGCTTTACAGAATCCAGGAACAAGTCGTCGCTCTTGAACTGACCAGTGCTCTCTACCGAGAAGATGAAGTGATCCCTGTAGCGGCCGAGCTTGACCTTGTTCTTGAACTCCTCGTGGCGCAGGCACTCTCTGCTCACTGTGTCTTTCATGGTGTCTTTCACCACGGCCTTGGTCTGTCCTGTAGTGGGGTCTTCTTCGAGCTCAATGACACCGCGAGGGAAGCAGCGGCGGAACTTCTTCGCGTCGTTTCCGAGGATAGGCTCCTTGATCTCGATGCTAGGAAGCAAGCGGTAGGATGCAGTAGCTACAGGGGAGAACTTCGCGTGGTCGGCTCCAATTCCCTTCACGCAGTGGCAGCGGATGTCGATCTTTTGGCCGGGCCTGAGCTTGGCGATCAGGATGTCGGGGTTCGTGGGACGGATGCGGTTTTCGCCAGAGAAGAATTGTTCCTGCTGACCCTGCGGTTCGAATACCAGATCCCGGGCGTAGACATTGGAGTTCACATAGCGCTCTTCAGGATCATTTGATCCAGCCTTGGCGAGCGCTTTGCCATCGCGGCCATCCAGCTCCTGAGTTGCCCAGCGGCACTCAACCTTCAAGCTCATAACAACGGTATTGTAATCGCTGGGGACGCTCTCGGCCTCGTCATAGCCTTCCTCTTCCCAAGCTGCCTGCGCAGCATAGTCATCCGCGGGCGGGGGCTTGCGGAACCAGCGCATCCAACGCAGGCCTTCCTCTCCGCCGGTCAAGGGAATGAGACCCATTCTGTGCGCAAAGACTTCGTCCTGGATAAGGGATGTGTTCGAGAAGATGAAGACGTCCTCGATCGCAAGCGTGGGAACCTCTGCGATCAGTACTCGGCGGAAGGCGTTCGCGATGCTGGCATCGACGCCAACGAGAGAAAAGGCAGCATTGTAGGACTGATTGGCGTGGAAGTTGACTTTGAGATTCTCGCTGAAGCGCTCGAGGTTCCACGAGTCGTCTTGGGCAGGTCCGTAGTGTCCGGGGATGTCGTTCGCCGCGGTGTGAGAAACGGTCTCTGCGTTGATTCCGATAATGCGGCGCTGTTCAAGCTGCTCGGCTGTGAGCGGCGCCCAGCTCCTGTCTGCCTTAGGCGGCATTGTGTGTGTCTGATGTGTTGAGTGTTCCTGCTATGCTTCCTCCAGCCGCCGTCCCGCTCGTTGCGTTCCTGGTGTCGTTGTCGTCGGTGTCTCAATTGGAGCTGTCCAGTCGCAAATGCTCTCGCATCCAAAACTTTCGCTGCCGCCGTCGCAAAATCCTGGGGAAGCCGATTCTGCCGCGTCGGCGGTGAGCTGTTGGCCCTGGCCAATCAGACGCCCCACGAATCGCCTGAATCGAGCCGTCATCAAACTTGAGCTTCACGACTTCATCGGTGCCACTGTGCGGCGAAACACACCTCCTCCGGCTCGACCACCACCACCTCTCCACTCCTCTCTCTGCCGCATTCTCCGCGCCACCGCTGTCTGGATTGAGCATACAGCAGCCATGGCCGCACCCTTCGCTCGCCTGGCCGCCAATGGGGCCAAGCGCGCGTGTCTTCGCCCTCAGTCCCGCCTTGCCACCCCTCTAAGCCCGTACCGCGCCCTCTCTTCGACACCCGCCAGACGCTTCGCCGAGCCCGTCGAGAACCCCAATGCCACTCGTCTCATCCCCGTGGATCCCAACTTCGGGTCGCCTGTGGACCCGAACTCCATGTCCTTCAACTCCCCGGACGACAAGGCCGGCACCCCGGAAGAGCGCAAGATCAGACATTACACAGTGAACTTCGGTCCTCAGCATCCCGCCGCGCACGGTGTGTTGCGCCTGATTCTGGAGTTGAACGGAGAGGAGATTGTGCGCGCGGACCCCCATGTCGGTCTGCTGCACCGCGGTACCGAGAAGTTGATCGAGTACAAGACATACCTCCAGGCGCTGCCTTACTTCGACCGTCTGGACTACGTCTCCATGATGACCAACGAGCAGTGCTTCTCCCTGGCTGTCGAGAAGCTGCTGAACATCGAGGTTCCCGAGCGCGCCAAGTGGATCCGTACTCTGTTCGGCGAGATTACCCGTATCCTGAACCACCTTATGTCCGTTCTTTCGCACGCCATGGATGTTGGCGCCCTGACACCTTTCCTGTGGGGTTTCGAGGAGCGTGAGAAGCTTATGGTATGTCTATTGGTTTCATGCGAAAGTGGCGAATGCAAGAGGGCTAACATTGGATCAGGAATTCTACGAGCGCGTTTCTGGTGCCCGTCTCCACGCCGCCTATGTTCGCCCCGGCGGTGTTTCTCAGGACCTTCCCATCGGCCTTCTTGACGACATCTACCAGTGGGCCACCCAGTTCGGTGACCGCATCGACGAGACCGAAGAGCTCCTGACCGACAACCGTATCTGGATTGGCCGCACCAAGGGCGTTGGTGTCGTCAGCGCCGCCGACGCTCTCAACTACTCTTTCTCTGGTGTTATGCTTCGCGGCTCCGGTGTGCCTTGGGACATCCGCAAGTCGCAGCCCTACGACGCCTACGACCAGGTCGAGTTTGATGTCCCCGTCGGCATCAACGGCGACTGCTACGACCGCTACCTCTGCCGCATGGAGGAGTTCCGCCAGTCCCTCCGCATCATCCACCAGTGCCTCAACAAGATCACCCCCGGCCCCATCAAGGTCGAGGACTACAAGATCGCTCCGCCCCCTCGCGCCGCCATGAAGGAGAACATGGAGGCCCTCATCCACCACTTCCTGCTCTACTCCAAGGGTTACACCGTGCCCCCTGGCGAGACGTACAGCGCCATCGAGGCTCCCAAGGGTGAGATGGGCGTCTTCGTCGTCTCCGACGGCTCCGAGAGGCCCTACCGCTGCAAGATCCGCGCCCCCGGCTTCGCCCACTTGGGCTGCTTCGACCAGGTGTCCCGCGGTCACCTTCTTGCAGATGCCGTTGCAATTATCGGCACGATGGACTTAGTCTTCGGGGAGGTTGACCGGTAGTGGGAGCAACGATGAGTTTATCGAGCGAAAGAGGAGGAAGGGGAGCGAAAGGGTAAGGTTATGTCATCATACAGCTGTACATATGGCCCCCTTACAGCCGAAAATCCCCCCATACAGGCGTTTTGTTTCCGGCGCGGGGTCGAGGGGCTTTTGATAGCATCGATTCTGTAGAGCTGTATCGCTATGTTTCATTGAGTTCATCGAAAGGCCGGTATCGAAATGATTCGAAGGTGATGATGAGGGAGCCAAATTGACACACCTGGAGCGTGAGCAAAGGATTCACCGACACCACATGCCTCATAAGAGTCGAACAGCACTCAAGAAGACTTCAAATTGGCACTATTAGATGCATCATGGGTTGTGTACCTCTCAATGGCAGCACTAGGCAATTCGACGCTATGCAGGATGGTATGAGCACAAGTATTGGTGAGACGAGGGAATCCGGCACTACCAACAACAGCACGTTTCTCAATGGCAGCAGGAGCTAAGATCGCTACAGTACTGATGGTACTTGCACATGTCCCGGCGAGATGGCACCATTGAGTAACGTGGAGACCAGGCCTGGCATGTGAACTCTTCCAAAGCGCTGAGAGCTAATTGGCTCGGCTACACCCGGCGCTAGTTGCAGGCTGTTTCCTGTCACTTACACTTCCCAGGGGATGGGATTTTTTTGGGGAGCCCTCTCCTTGATCACCGCGGCGCATGGTCATACCGTCGGCTTTGGTGCGGTCGAAACCTTGTGCCTCTGAAAGGGCCGTACAGTCCAGTGTGACGAGCAAGTCCGATCAAGAATATGATTGGTCCGGACGCAGCCGGCGCTAGCTGCGGGCTGCTTTTCTTCACTTCCCTGGGGTCGTTTCTGCCCCGGGGTACCTTGGGCAGCTCTCCCCGTGAGATGCACGGCGCATGGAGGTCTCGTCACCTTTGAAGCAGTTCGGAGAATGGAACCTTGTGCCGCTGAGAGAGAGCCGCGCAGTGCTCTGTGACGGGACAGCCCGAGCAAAAAGCTGATTGGGCCGGACACAGCCGCCGCTAGCTACGGGCTCTTTTCCAGTCACTTACAGCTTCCTCCTTTCAGGGAAATCGCGGGCGGCGCTTGGACACACCATTGGCTTTTGGACAATCCAGAGACGCTGGCCCGCTGAGAGAGCTGTAGCGATTTCTGACCGAAGAGTATGCACGAGACGCTGATTGGCTCGGACTCGGCCGCCGCTAGATGCGGGCTGTTTTTTTTTCCTGTCACGTACATATTGGGAATGTGTGGGAGCTCTCTCCTGCACCACGACAGCGCTTGGAGGTATCATCAGCTTTGGAAACAGCGCTGACTTGTTTGCACCTCTGAGAGATGCTGGAGAAATCGCGCGTCCAAAACTTTGTGAGGTAGGTGTTCGATGATTTCGACGTGTTCTGGGAGAAGGAGGATATATCACTCTGCGTGTGAAACATCGGTCTCGATAGCCGATGGTGGAAGGTCACTGATACCACATGGATGCCTTTACTCTTACAGAACAGAGATATGCAGCAGTCATGAGATGATAAGTCTACATCAAACCCAGGTAGATCTCAATCATGCGGATGAGCGACAGAGTGTCTATGATTGTCAGGCCAAAGCGAGGCGCTGATTGGCTCGGACAGAGCCGGCGCTAGCCGCGGGCCCTGGCATTCACTTACACAGGTCACTGCTCTGAGTCTTTGGAGGCGCTCTCCGTGGGCTGTCTGCGGACGCGCGAAGATCTCGTTGTTCACGGAGCTCGCTATCGGATCTCATCTGCGAGGAATGGAACTTACCCACGCGCGTACTGAGTACTGATTGGATTGGTTGAAGCCGGAGCTAGCTGCGGGCACCCGTTTGTGGTTCGAACAGAGCACGTGACTAAAATCTTGCCTGGATAGTCGCGTCGCAATTGTAGAGATCTTGTCACGGTGGAGTCAGCTGTTTACGTTCTCTTCAGAGTGTCGACTCTCTCGCGTTGCGGAAAAGCTACAACAATGTCAGGAATCCCTCCGCCACCCTTGACTCGCAGAAGTCCCCTTTTGTGAGACAGCAGACTGACGAACGGTGAACATGCGATTCCGCGCAAGCGACATTCCTACGGGACCGTGCATCTCACTGGCTCTTCTACACTCGTCATAATAGGGCGTGATGATAGAGGTGTGTAGCGCTTATGATGTATAAAGGTTACCATCAATCGAACAGGATGCGAATGCTGGCCCAGACTGTCCTGAATCCGTTACGAGACTTGATCGCAACGCGCCGCATTACACGGTCGAATGCAGTCATCGCATGAAACGATCACAACCGTGTTGGCAAAATCCTCATGACTCTCACTATCGTCGGTCTTTTCGACGGTCACAACCTCGCCGCCGCTCGCCACCAGCAGGCAGCAGCCGCAGCCCTCAATTCCAACGTCGTGATGACGACCGCGCAACCTCTGATAGGCCTCTCGCTCGCACACACGTGAGCCTCACCTTGAGGAGGAGGAGTGGAGACCATGGAAGGGGAAAAGAAAAAAATCATGTGTCTCACGGTCGGCACAGGCAGCGACGCGCATCTGCTCTGCTGGCGCGCCCGACGCTTAGGACCGACGGCGTCATGTCGCTACTACTGACTACGACTGTGTTGCAGCCCATACCGCTCTTTTCGCGAGGCTCCGTCTCTCACCCACCAACGTTTATGACTCTACGCGTCCTGAACGTCACGAGACCAGCGCTCCGTGCGCTCTCATGTGATCTCAGCCCCGTCGCACGCCAGCAAAAGCGCGGGCTGAGCAGCAAATTCCACGCAAGGCGAGACACCTGGAAGCCAGCGTGGAAAGCCTCACAGACCTTCCAGACGTGCCCCAAGCCCGAAGCAGCGCGAGCCCCGAAAGAAGCCGCGCCCCGCCTGCGCGGCTGCGGCCGGACACTAGGTGCAGTACTCGTTCATGCGCAGGCGAGAGACACAAGCCCGCGCGCGCGTGCACACTCTGGACGCTTGCACAAAACGGAGAGCGGGACGGGGCATCGGCGGCTGCGGTCCTGCGCGCCCCGGCGCGAGCGGCCAGTGGGATCTGACGCTACTCTGTACCTAGGTACCTGGCACATATACACAGCCGTGGCCGCCGGTCGGCCTTCGTATGGGGGCGGGCGGAGCTAGGCAGCGCAGGGCTAGGGTGGCTTGAGGGTTGTGTGTGTGTGAATCATTCGCGGCGGCGTTGGGGGAGGTAGGTGTGCGGGATGGGGAAGTGTTTGCAAAAGGTTCACGGATGACTACATGATTGTACTGGATGTATGTAGGGGCTGTGAGGTACGAGACGAGGGATAGACGTGTGTGTGTGCGTGTGTGTCTGCAAGGCTGTCTGCGGTTACTGACATGTCTGGCTGGGCCAAATGCCGACGCCTGCGAGTGGCGGGCTGGAAGGGATGGCTGAGTGGTGCAAGACGGGCAGAGGGCCAATTGGCGGCTGCACAACTCGCGGCGAAGCTGCAGACGGCGCTTGGCGGAGAAGGGTCCTTAGCCTTTCTGCTGTGCTGGCTCGGGTGGGAGGGGGTGGTGGCGGTGGTGAAGAGGGGTTGGGGCAGTACGTCGAGGGTTTCCGTCGTCGATGGACAGGCAGCCTGTGCCGCTCGCGTGTGAAGACGGCGGCGTCATGGCACAGGGCGTGGCGGGACTCGAGGATGGCAGGCAGGAGACGTGAAGAGGCATGAGTGACAACGGTGCGCCGGAGTCTAGGATAGCGTGGCGACCCAACTCAGAGTTTACTGCGCCTATAGAGCGGGCCTGGACGTGGCGGCGATGAAGGTGCTTGTGGTGACTGTGTGAGCCAAAGGCATCATGGGCCATGTTGGCAGCGTCCAGGAGTACCAGTCGCAGCGACAAGGCGCACACGGCGATGAGAGCACGACGGCGACACAGAGGCGGCGAGGCATCTGTATGGCGCGGGCGGCGGCAAAAAGCAGTCGCTCGCTGTGTCATGGGGAGGATGGGAGGATGGGAGGATGGGCGCGGTAGCGCAGTGGCGTGGCATGTCGCCACCGCGCAGGCAGTCATCGTCCGTGCGAGCTCCAGCGGTGTTAGTCACGCCGCTGCCGGGCTGGGGAGGGTGAAAGCGCAGCCCTCCGCTTACCCTCCAGCCTCGCCCGCCGTCGCCAGTCCAGCGTCACCCAGTCCGAAGCTCTTCGACTCGACGCCCGCCAAACAACGCATGAACACCACCTCCCTCGCGCGTCCCTGCGCCCTCTAGCCATCACCACCACCACCACCATCACCACACACCCACCCGAGCTCCGCCGTCGATACCACTGCTCCGCCCGACGAGCGCGCGCCTATCCGCGGACCCCAGGCAGTTTGCCGCCGCAGCCTTCTGCCTGGCTCTTTGACCCCCGAGGGCCCCAGTCATCACTCGCCACTCGACTCATCCGCGCCGACAACGCCTCTTTGTTCGTCATACGCCTGGCGCGACTTCATTGCCTACGCCAGCACCACCCTCTCCACTCCTTCTCTTCATCTATTATAATTACGACCCCTCCGCTCCTCCCCGCCAGCTGCGAGGACCCACCCGACCTGTGTTCTGGTGAGCATCGCTGGATCCTCGCCTAATACCAGCCCTGTCACTCCTTTCGACGGCACGAACGCATTTCCTACTTGCTTCCCTTTAATACCCCTCCATTTGGGATTAACGACTCGCGAACGGAACCAGCTCCCCACTCACCGCCCTCCGATCGACTCGATCAACGACCACCCTCTCTACTGCGCACCCATACGTCGAGAAATGATCCCTGCCTTTATTCCCAAACTTCCAGTCAGCCGTCTCAACATGTTCAAGTCTTCCGCCCTCGCCGTTGAAGGCGCCATGTGGTAAATCTGCTCCGCTTTTCGATCACAGCTTCTCGAGGAACAACCTTCTCGATCGGGCTGTACTGAAAACAAATACACCATACGAAAGCAAGAGTTATCACATACTTGAAACATTTGAGAGCGTGCTCGACTGGAAGGATTGAAGAGACTCAATTCGTCGACCATCGGCATTTGTTTGAGACTCTTCGAAACAACGTCATCGCAAGCTTCAGAGCACTGCATATTCCTTGAGCTTGTATTGCCTGCCGACATATTTGCTTATGTTTGACGGGATTTCGCAAGCTTAAACGTCTTTCAGCATTGGAAGGCGTCTCGGAGCAATCGGTCAACTCGAACGGACATTATCTATTGGACAACTCTACCCGCACACAAGGACCCAGCATGAGCTTTCCTACGGTCGATCAGGTCGCCGAAGGTCCCAACCTTTTGGATTCCCAAAAGACTGGACCGTACGAGCCTTCGATCGCATCTTCTGCTTCGTCTTCACAAACATCAATCTTCTCTGACGCTGCTTCGGCTCAGAGCTCCACTGTAAGCTCTGTCTCGGACGACTTCAGGACCAGTCAGGAGGATGCGCGAGAGCGCTACTGTGCTGCGGCACAGCTGCAGCAAAAACAAGCACTCGAGTCACAGTTGTCACACTCACGTCAGCAGCAGCTCTCGTATGCTGATGTGACATCGGTGCCGCCGCTTCAGCGACAGCATCCGAGGCGATCTTCCCTGGCCAGGCACCAGAGGCCTCCGCCTCTTGTGCGTCAGGCCGATCGCAAGATCAACTTTGTTGACAACCTCGTTGGTAAGCAGGTTTCCTTTCACCACATTTGATGTAGATCACAAGCTAAGATTTCCTTTCCCTAAAGACTCTGCAACCCAGATGGTTGAGGTCATTTGGCCGCTGTCCATGGTGCCTAGTAGCGCCATTGAGGGCAGCAGTGGTCGCAGTGTGTTGCCGCTGCGCACTTACATTGAAGAGACGCTTAGGCGGTCTCGGACTAGCTACTCGACGCTGCAAGTCGCACTTTACTACTTGATCCTGATTAAGCCATGGGTGCCCAAGCGTGACTTCACCATGGAACAGGCTGGTGATTGTTCAGCAAACCGCGCGCTCATGTGCGGCCGCAGGATGTTCCTCGCAGCCCTCATTCTGGCTTCAAAGTACTTGCAGGATCGCAACTACTCCGCAAAAGCTTGGAGTAAGATGTCTGGTCTTCCAGTCAAAGAGATCAACGCCAACGAACGCACGTTCTTGGCCAAAATCGACTGGAAGCTTCACGTCGCCAAGCCATTATTCGATTGCTGGACCGACATTGTCATCAAATATCAGACAATGCCGCCGCCGGCGCCTGGTGCTCAGGGCATTGCCGTCGAGGAGATGTGCTGGAAGAAGCTCGTGCCAATGCTCACTCCCGAGCTTGACAACGTGCCTCTTCCTGAGCGCATGGCGAAATCGGTCATCGAGACTGCTGCTCGTGCCGAGATGCCAATGCCCGCTCTTGCGCAGCCATCCCGGGTCGTGTCCCCGGTCAACGCTATGAGTGTGGAAAGCAATTCGCAGGAGACTACTCCCACTCCTGCGACAATCTTTCCGCCGCGTTTCCTGGAGCCGCGACCCAACATTGCGCCGCCTACGCCGGCGTTGGCTCGCATGGGTCCTCTGCCTACACCGCAGTTGACACCATCCGTCACATCTATGCCTACAGGCACTCCTGCTGTGAGTGCTTGCGGCACTCGCCGTCCTTCCATGTGCTCTGCCATGGCTATGGCTCAACGTGCCGGGTTCAACCGGTGCGTCAGCGACGAGTTCGCTGGCAACAGCCTTGAGAGGTATCACTCTCGCAGGCCTTCGGCCAGCAGCACGCTCTCATCTCGCTCGAGCCCCGAGTCGATGATCAGCGACCAAACTCGCTCTTCTCGTGCTTCATCCATTTCGTCTGTCACGACAGTGTCGTCTGCCGCTTCGTGCGTGGCGCCGCCCCGGGCCAACTTGGCCCGCTTGGCGACCACACGAAGCGCGCGCATGCCGCTGTCCAGCGCGGACGTCATGGAGGAGGACGACAAGGAGGCAAAAGGCAACGCGAATCAACCCATCGTCATCAGCGAAGACGAGGAAGCCGCCGACCTCAGCCCGCCCGACTTCTCCATCAGCCAGCGCAAAATGCACGCGCCCCACCGCCACTCCAAACACCACAGCCAGCACCACCACCAACATCAGCAACAGCCCACGTCCGCGCCCGCCGCGACAGAGAAGAGCCGCAAGCGCCACCGCGCCACCCGCGGCACACGCCGCAACGAGCTCTACGACGAAGTCCGCTTCCAGCTGCAGGAGGAGCAGGACGACGAGGACGTGCAGATGCTCGACCTTGTCTCCAACGACAGCGACGAGGACATGCGGTCGCCCAGCCCTGCCGCGGCGCAGGCGGCCGCCATGCTCCGCCGCGACCTCTACCAGTGCAAGGAGCCGCAGCCGCTCCGCCTGCCCGTCCAGAAGAACGAGGGCAAGAAGCGCACCTGCTGCGACTCCTCCGCTAGGTTGGGGTTTGCGGGCCCGCAGCCGCTGTGGTCGCGCGCGTGAGGCATCACAAATATCAGGCCAGAGGAAGTATAATGAATGGCCTGAAGCGAAATGAATGGAGGCGAGGGCAATCACACACACAAACACACCGCCCGCCCTCCCCTCACCGAGCCGCCCGGGGCGCGCTCGAAATGTACGTGTTCATGTGACGACGTCGCATCTGGGGAACACGGGGTAATACGGCGTTCTTTCTTGTTTTTTTTTCCCATGTGTATTCTTTCCATCCAACGGAGTTCACACGGCGCAAGCACGGCGTTACCCAGGAGGAAGCGAAAGGGAGAAAGAAAAAAGCAGAAGCTCGACTTTTCTTCTTCACCATCTATCTATCTTCTTACTAGCTTAGTGGAGGCTTCTCTGGGGGTTTGGGAGGTGGGTGGGTTCATTCATCTACCTGAAATGAACTTTGCTTTTTGTGACTTTCAAACTTCTGCACTTGCTCTTCCGCTTTTGTGATCCGTCTCAGTGCTCCCTCCGGTGTGCATGTGACGATGCTCCGACGTTCAAAGCCTCTCGGTCTTCAGTCACATCTGTGCTCCTCAGCGGCGCCCAACTGAGGCGGGGGCAGTAACGGTGATAGGTAGTCACAAGCTGCGCGTCCAGCACGTGATGACGCGCGGGGCCGGTTGAATCCAGGAGAGGCGCAAGCACCGGCGCAGAATTGATCTTTGCCAAAGCTGGTGGTTTTTCAAGTCGTACTCGCGAGTTGTTCGGACCCGGACTGTCTGTCTTCTGCTTGCTCGCACTAGCAGCTCCGAAGACAGCGAGCGCGAAGGTGCCGGTGTGAGATGCGGGGAAGTCACGTGGCGCTTTTGTGATCTGGCGCGATCGAGTCCGGGTGTACACGCGCGCGACGGAAGCGGGAGCTCAGTCATCAGTGAATGTTTGAGGACGAGGGGTCAGGAGTGGGAAGGTAAGTGAGTGAGGTAAGATTGTATCAAGTTCGTTGCTCCGCTGCTGGAGGGAAGTTGGGGGTAGGGTATCTTGGAGGTGTCGTGAACAAACAATGAAATCCGATCGATCAACCGTGCACTTCCAGTCGGCCGCACATTACCCCTTGCACACCATCCGGTCATCATCTTGTGAGCCCTTTTTGTAAAGAAACCGGACATGTACAAACGCAAGTCACGCGCAAGCTTTAGCATCACAAAGCATAGTTCTCCGCGTGCAAAAACACCTCCTCCCTCCCCGACTCCTTGCTCCAGACCTCCCTCTGCAGATTGCGCACCTCGCGCGCAACGTCCGTCCTCATGCCCGGCGGCCCGCAGACGAAGACCGCCGCGCGCGGGCCAGTCCACTCGCGGCTGAGCTCGCGCAGCATGAAGGGGATGTCCGGGCGGCCCCATTCGGTGCTCCAGCCGGAGGTGGCGGGCTTGCGCAGCGTCGCGGGCATGAAAGCGAAGCGCATGAGGTTCTTCTGGAACTCTGTGGGCGTTGAAGGGAAGCCGAAATTCGGGTTTTGAGGATCGCCGGGTTGTGTGTAGGTTGCTGCTGCGGCGGCTGGGGAGGAGACGCCGTTGAGCGCGTTGAGGGCGGTGTTTTGGGCGGTGGAGATGTCGAGGCTGAGGGCTTGGGAGCGGCGCTTCTCGTGGAGAGTTGGGTGGGGTGGGAGGTGGGGGGTTTCTGTTGACGGGAGGCTGGACGGTGTTGGGGAGTGGTCGCGGGAGGAGTTGCGGTTGGGTGAGGGTGATAGGTGTGCTCGTGAAGATTTGAGGTGGGCTTCGGGCAGTGGTAGGAGGCGGTCCTCTTTCTCGACTCGGAGCTCTTTTTCTCGTTCGGGATCGCCGGCGGCTTCGTCTCGGATGAGAGCGGAGTGTCGGTTTGACGAGGCGAACGAGTAGCGGTTGCTAGCGATATTCTGGAACATGTCGTTGACTTTGTCGTGGAAGACCATGCTGACTGGTCTGGTGGGTGTTTGAGCGCTGACAATCTTGCCAGTCATGGATTGTCTCTTTGCCGTGGTGATGTAAAATTGGCAGTGAACTGTGTCGGGTGGCGCATACTCTCTGCAGATGCGGAGCTCTTCTTTGAACCACTCCATAGTATCTGGTCGCTTCAATGCCCAGATGACGTGGACAGTCTTCGTGACTGCCTTTGAGTCTCGCATGCGTTTGATCAGATCCAGAAGCTGTGAGACCAAAGCAGTGATGCCGCTGCCTCCTGCAATGAGGACCACATGGTCAAAAGAGTCCATACTCCGTCGCATGCCACCGTATGGACCATCGATGAAGGCGCGGTATGTGTGCCAAGGGCCATGATCGAGTGCGTTCTCTAACACTTTCTTTGTGAAGCCTCCGAATGGCCGGAACACCAAAACCATATCCCGATACTCTTCACCATAGCCAGAGGGGAAATCGTCACTGCAGAGTGAAGCAATAGTGAAAGGATGGTTCTCAAATATCGAAACACCAGGCATGCGGAGATAGACGTACTGTCCCGGCTTCCACTTCATTTGCGTTGGAATCGTTACTTTGACGGCATCCTCAGGCAGTACAGTGACGGCTGCTTCCTCGCCGACCAGGAAGGACATGCGCCAGGGGTTCGTCCAATTCAGGTATAGTAAGCGTACCACGTAAGAAGATAGCCATATGGCGACAGTGGACCAAAGGTAAGCCCAAGAGGTCAGATAGTTGCTGCAGTGCCAGAATAGCATTCCCAGAAAAATGATCGAGATCGGGACGTGCGCAATCACAAATATCTCGTAAAACCGGCGTCGGATAGGTGGAAGTGAGTGGATGCACAGTACGATCAAAGGAACGAGTGCAGCAATACCTACAAATGTCAGTCATCGAAATCGGAATTACCACGCGCTTCAGGCTTACCGGTTCCATAAATGACCCCACCGGTGCCCATGAAATATGACTGGAAAACGTCCAAGCCTCCATGTTCCCAAACAGGCTGCACATAAAAGGGCACCGTGTGGATCAAGCTCAAAAGCAAGCATAAGTATGCAAGCCATCGATGGAGTACATTGAGCCGCTCGTGTCCAATACCGGTCAGCATTGCGATGAAATTCGCTTTCATGCTCAGAGCAACAATCCAGGGCATCATAGCGACTGCGATCATTCCAGAGCGGATCGCAAGAGGCGGAGAGCCGAAGCGGATGCTTTGCCAGTATAGCGGCTCAGGTACGAAACAGTAGAGTACTGTGAAAGCGAGGGCGGCAGCAAGTATGAAGAGGATGCCCAGCGGAGGCAGAACGATCGGTCGCCAGCCTTTCCTCAGCCTGATGCTGGGCAATGGATAGTAGGTCACAAAGCGACAGAATGCGATCGCGCTGTTCACTATGTGACTCGACGTAGCGGACGATTGCGCCTGAGGCGGTTCTGGAAGCGCACCGTGTCGCGGAAAGAACTTTGTCGTAGACTTGTCCGTGCTGAGCGCAGACATCTCATAGTCGGTGTCCGGTGAAGCAGTGCTGGCGTTGTTCAAAATGTCTTCTTTGTGGAGCGCTGTCCTTATCTTGTCCGTCCATAGATGGTATAATCGAAAGAGTATTGTTATAACAAGTAGTATGGCACAGAAGTATATCCATCCCAGCGCATATTTCCCAGAGTCTGCCCATGGATCCACGGTATTTGCTTCGATCAATCCAGGCGGACTGCTTTCATTGTATGGTATGTCGATTCGTCTTTCGATGGAAGGGGTCAAATCGTTCGTGTCGCGTTTCCCAGAATTAGCAATACCTTCGAGGGACTCCACAGCCACACCGGCGCGCTTCGCCAGCAGGTCAACAAGTGCAGGCATCGTTGAAATGATCACCCCCTTGCTGTGGTTTTGAACGTGTGTATTCCAGGTGGTGGTTCAGATCTTTGGCCGCCTAAAGGCGACCGGTCGGCGGCGGAACTTCCTGAAACACCTGCGGCTTCGCGGTTTCACAGATCATAGATTTGGCGCTTTATGTGATCGAGTCGGTTTACAGCGACAATTTTGTTTTGCGCGTGTCCCAAGAAGGAGCTGATGTGCTTGAATGCTGATTCCAACGGTTGTTATGACGTGCACAAGGATGTTTCCTGGGCTTTAGGGCATGTCGGCGCACCAAAATGGACAAGAGGTGAGTGTGAGACCGACGAGACATATGAAGGGCCTTAGGAAGGTGCGGAGCAACCATCGGCTACATGCAAGGGCCCAAATGCATCTAGTCCGGACCCTGTCACGAACCACAGACCCACCTGTCGACATGCCTGCTTGGCTAGCTTGGAGATGCAGTCGGAGCAATATGTGCGCATGGTCAAGGGCGCCACGAGACCAAACATTAGCCGGCATTGGCTCTACTGCATGGGACCGCGGCTGCGAGACGCCGTGACAGTGTGTATCACCGAGCGCGGCCTCTATCCTCGAGATTGGCGCACCTAAACGAGGATAGCGGCATGCCTTCTTCGTTCATCCGGAAGTTTGAGGTCTATGAGGTCCTGTGGTAAAGGTGTCATCTCTGAATGTACCCTTTCTCATTATCAATTTTAGGACAACAACGTACTACCTTCTCCTCTAGACTATTGAGCCTGAACTTCCACCCGGAGGGTCTAAGATATCGACTATACTCGGACACGTCGTGGTCGATCATAGCCTGCAAACTTTCGGATGAAATGTGGCTGCATTAGCGCGTCGTCTGTCTTTACGCCAGACGTGAAGACACGCTGCGTGCAAGCCATGGTTCGAATATGGCAGACCAGTGATGTTTGCAGGACTTTGTCGCATTCCACGATTGATTCCACGGACATACTATCGTGTGGAGCACACTGCTTTCTGGTGACAGATCACTCATCGCTTGCCAAAGTACTATCAAGGTGCTTCGGGCAATCGGCATTGCGGTCCAGCCGCCAGCGTGTGCGTTGGCCAGTGTTGAGAGGTCGCATTATCATATCGTGTACGACGAATAAGAGCGGCTAAGTAACAGTGGAGAAGCGGAGTCGCTGCAGTGATCTGCTATGGACCTGGTGATGGCTGCAGTCTCGATGCACAAGCAGAAGTTGGCGTCCAGTGAGAAGAGTGCTGTTCGCGCCGGCTGTGCCAAGGATTGCTTGATTGGCTCACGTTTGTTCGCGCAGGCTCGCTCGTGGCTTCACTTCGCAACCACGTCAAACTCTCTATGATTCGTGCGGATACCATCTAGCGAAACGTGTGCTGTCGACGATGCTACTCAATGTTGCAATCGCTTGTCATTCGGTATTCGGCATCAGGGGTGTGGCTCGGTGGTCTTCAAGCGACTAGTCGCCGGCGCCTGCCACGAGAGGTGTGACATATGGCGGACTAGGACGATACGGGATTACCACGTGCGCATTCAGGCGCATAGAAGCATGTGGCAATGCCCATTTTCTTCTAGCCATTATGATATTGCGTTGGAGCATTGATTACACTGGAGCCGTCATGCTCCGTCGCAGAGACTCGCTGCTGTTTCTGTATCCCTCCTCGTAAGCGGAAGCTGATGGTAGCAGCATCAAAGATGAGGAATTGTGTATTCACCTTTCAAGATTCCACGATGCTAATATCTGTCAAGTCACCGATGCGGCTTGTCGAGACCTTGAGATGTTTCGCAAAATGGCCATACGTGTAGCTTGGTACAGATGCTTTGTCGAAAGCTATTTTGAGCTGCAGCTCAAGGTAGTCATTACCCATGCAAGTCAAATGCGAGCAATATTCGCGATTACTTCGCATTAGATAGAATGATCCCATCATTCAACTATGAGCTCGCTATAAGCGCACCGCAAGCCTTTGGTTCTCCGGCCTCAAGAGGCTCGAAATGTACCTTGACATAGCAGGATTCAGCGCTGCCTACCACAACGTCTCCTTTATCCTGGTGTGAGTTCTAGCTCTAGCGAATACAGATGCGGTCGCGCTGCGGCCAGTACTTACCGGCCCGTCATCCTGGCTCAAAACGCTCATCCTTTGCCCAGGCTTGCGTCGACAATGCAAAGCAGAAACCCTGAGCAAGAGCGAGTATCCAGCATGCGCTGCGATGACAACAGGCTATGTTTGCAACGTCGAGAGTCCAGCAACAGTGCAATTCCTCCAGAAGAATGGCCGGACCGCTTGGTCGACGACACAATTTGTCTCCCACCAAAATGAGGCTGCCACTGGCTCATCACACACAAGTGCTTCCCCTGCAGTCTTGTTCATAATTACAATGGCATGTCTACTTCTTTGGAAGACTGGCTAGCTCTGTCATATTTGTGTGTACTTGCTGCGGTCCAAATCATCAATAATATCGTCATTAGACGCCGGTCAAGAGTCGGTTGGCACGGCTCGGACGACCCTGGTCAGACCGGAGTTCTCTTGGTACTACCCAGCTACAATCGATGGGCGCGCATCCGCGGCTACACCAACGATCTGAAGGCCGCGACGTCCGGACGCTGGCTCCATTAGCCAAGATTTACCGACGAATGTATGATGGGATGTCCACATTCGTATCTTTTGTCGCCCCGACTGCAGTCGCAACTGCGACACGAAACGGTCAATTCGTCGTTGCTCTTTTGCCGGTTGGAAATTCTGCCATTCTCGGCATAATCAACCGACCCACTACATTCTTGCCGATGAAGCAGAGAGTCTTATGACTCGACGGAGAGCGCAAAGGGTACAAGAGTCGTACTGAGCTGTCGCGTGGGCTCATCTCGCAGAGCGGAGGAAACGACTGTGCTTGTGCGATGGGGCTCATCCCGCCAGAACCATCTAAACCAGAATCGAATTTTTCAAGGACCCGTCACGATGTAGAGATCCAAGAATGCGTGCTTCGTTGATCCTTGCCTTGCGCACGCACATGAATGCAAGGCCAACAACCGGCCCTCTGCAGTATGTGTAGAAAGATGGGATTCGCCGGGGAGACACATGCTACTAGCACGTCAGCGACGGAGTGTTCATCATTCGACGTTGAGGGTTCGGACACATGATCGAATGGTACTTCCTCAATGAGACACAGTGTATGCTGATCGTGTCGCATCAAACGATATGAGTATGCCGAGCACATTGATGTCAGCTGATGAGCATCGAATCATCCAAAGCCATGGCTTTCTGGCTAGACCTAGTCCGCGAAGTGTCTTCATAGCACATTCTAACAGCAGTACGGGTACAGACACAGGTTGATCCCGCATGGAGGCTGTCCGGGACGACATTTGTCGTAGTACATTTGGAGCAGACGATAGCGACGTCGATAGAAACGGGACATAGAGAGAAATTAGCGACTCGGTTGTCTTGATAACCGTCACTACTCACAGCAGGAGTCTTGCTCAGTGAATAATGTGACGGTATGCAGAGGTATAGTCATCGGAACATCGGTCTCGCGATGAGGGTCGTGGTCGCGCGTGCTCAGCAAGTTCTTGACGAAGCAATCTCGTGCTCGCCTGGGGAGTGACAAGGCCTCTCGGCAAACAAGACCACTCGGTGACCTCTTTCCTGTCGATCTCATACCGACGACGAGGATGCTAGCAAACATGCAGTAACTTGTAGCTTACTGTAGAATGCAAAAAGAAAATTGCAAAAGGTAAACTCCCACGGAGAGGCTCGAACTCTCAACCTTGAGATCACGATAATCGTAAAAGTCTCACGCGCTAGCCAATTGTGCCACGCGGGATGGAGTGGTGTGACGACATTGGGGGGGCAAAAACTTAAATAGGCTTGTACAAAGTCGCCTTGTCCCTTCAACCGGCGATACGTGAGGCATCAAAGATGAATGGGATGATTATTTCGTCAAAGATCGACCACCATTCTATCGTGTGAAGATGACTGCAGGCGACGTCTCCACACCGCATACTACTGCGGAACCTGACACACGCCTTCCCTCGCCACGTAAGTTCAGCCATCGGCATCGCCAACGCAGTGGAGATTACTGAAGACAGATCGACCCGTCCGTCACGCAACGGCGCGGACGCCGGCAGCGGCACTCGCTCGCTGGCAGCAAACGCTCCCCAAAGCGCCAGGAGTCGACGCGTGCGCCGCGCGCGTCAGTGTCGTCAAAGTGAGGTGAGGTGAGGCGAGGTGGTCTGCCCGCTCGAGCACGTGTCGCTGAGACGCGACGTGATCAGAGCAGCGCCGCCTCTCGTACACTACTGACTACTGTAGTACTCAAGGAGGACCTTCACCCCAGTCGCGTTCGTGTCGACTGACAGCATCGTGATCTCACGGGCCTTTGATGGAAATCAGGTTTGGCTGCCGTCAGTGTGCACTGGACGCTCAGAGCGTCTCGAAAGGGAGAGAGCCGAGAGGCCGCCGGGCAGAGGCCATCGCGCGGTGGTGCATTATTAGCAGCTCTCATTACCGATATCTGGGGATCTGACAGGCTTGAGAGCCTTGGGCGGGCGGCTTGGAGATTAATAAGTTAGATTGGACTGCGTGCCGCTGCCAGCCTGGAAGACAATGAAGGGAGTATTGTTTGGGTAAGGCGTCCGTCTGGGGGAAAGTATAGCCTATTCGTAGCTGTATCTTTAGGAAAGCATAGACTCAATGGCAATGGGCATGTATGTATGTAGCATTGCTATTCTTGATACGTAGAGATGGAGCTGGCGCAGTGTGGTCACATCATGCTTAAATCAGCCTCTTGCTGAAAAGAATCAGTTGATACGTAGCGATCCATCTCGTTCTATCGCTAGACTCGGGCCCTGCGGTTCAGAGATCACGTTCGCATGTGATTCTTCGCGTCCCAGAATCACTGCACGGCCTACGGGTTCGTCGGCTTCCGGGACGCGAACAGATGTCTCACCGCTCGCACCGCAAGCTATCTCGTGCAGTCATCAACGGTCGTGCCTTATCGCGAACACAGCATGCGCCGTGATTAGTGCAGTAGCAAAGAGCAACGTTCTTATCTATTGACCACTTCTCGCAACAGTAGTGCTATATCCCAGAGAGTCGACAGCAATAATGACACCAACGGCACGAGAAGCGATCCTGCACAAGGATGGAAGGTTATTCATAGATCTTGGGAGGCGCGCGCCACACGCCGGCCTCGCGAGGTCCTCCTACGCTAATGCAAGGTCCGACTTGCGCTGCGAGGCGGTTCGCGAGGCAGTCCGAGTTGAGCTGTAAAGATGGCATTGGACTGCGGGTGGGACTGGTAGCTGTGGCGAATTGTGCAATACTACTGTGGACAGGATGACTGAGGTTGTAGAAGGGCTCTGTTAATCTGACAGCTTCTCTCATAAAGAAAAAATTCCAAGTTCAGACGGGAGGAACTGGGAGCAGCCCGCTGAGTGAATCTTTGACGGAGAGGTCTGGTTGGGCACGACAGGCGAGGTATGGAATCGTCGGCGCGCGGTGATCATTCACCACTGCAACACGACGGGTACGGTAGAGAGATTCAAGAATGGGTTGACAACCCAGGTCGCGCCAGTCAGTGCACAACAATAATGACGGAGGGATGCCATGGCATGGCCTTAACTCTGCGCCACGCGCGCTGGTCTCAGGGGCGCGGGCCAAATCTTCGATCGCGGTGCAAGGTCCGTAAAGCTCGGGATTGATAGATGCGAGAACGAAGCCAAAGTGCAATTCCAGCGGCGGGAGATGGGCAATCCCGTCTTGGGGTTTTGGTTTTGTGCATTCTCACGAACCTACCTGTAATTTTTCTCTCCGATGTCAAGATGGCGCGAAGTCAAACCAAGATTTGAGCGGCCGGCCTGACGTCTCGTTGGCCGAGCGAGCTCAGACCAAAATTCTCTGCAGGCGTGGCGAGGCCCAGAAAAGGCGTTGCTCGGACGCGTTTGATATTTCGGGCCTAAACGCAGTAGTGGTGCAATCCTTCTGCTATCGCAGCGGATGCGAAATTGTGAGCACACCTGCACCGCGCCTATCACGCATGCGGCTGACTCGCTGTCTGCCTGTCTGCCTGTCTGTCTGTCTGTCTTTCTGTCCGCGCGGAGCTGCTATCATCGCTTATGCAGCCACCTCGCATTTGCCGGCGGAGAGCGTCATGTATGGAACGCGCGGCGCTCGATGGCAGGCAGGCGGGCTGGCAGAGCTGGCGGACGCGGCAGGCGACTACACACACGCATGGCGGGACATCGAACCACCGGCCGAGGCCAAGCATTGCTGATCCGGAGGAGGGAGGGAGTAGTGGTCTGGAGGTGCAGTTCGGCGACGCGATCGGCAGCCGGCGGGTGGGTGGAGCTGCCGGCGCCGCTCACACAGATTCAACGTTGAGCTAAGCGTTGATGCTTAAAGTGCAGCGTGGGAGCGTGGGTGCGTGGGTGCGTGGCTGTGAGGCCTTGCAGCTGCTGCAGGCGCTTTGGTACGCGCGCCGGCGTCCGTGATCGTCGTCGCCATCGACGGCACGCAATGATCTCTTCGTCATCAGCGTCTGGGTGCAGCAGCAGGGGCAGTGGTAGTTGTAGGGTAGTAGGAGGAGGAGCAGATGCACCAGCAGCAATGGCAACGGGCGGGAACGTAAGGTAATGCTAGAAGCAGGCATTGGTAATTCACTTTCTAGTCCCCTCGGCGTGGCCCAGTGGCGCGACCGGTGGGCATCACCACCCCGACCACCGACCAGCGAGCAACCAGGTACAGGCACAGGTACTTGCCGTCGCCCGCCGTGTTCGCGCCGGTCAGGTTGCGCGCTCGGCCCAGGGCCGGTTGACAGGCATCCAGCATCTCGTCGTCGCGTGTCTCCGCGCCATTGCCACGTTCGCCGGCTAGCACGGGGAGCCAGATGGCACATGCGGAGCGGCGCCCACCTGTGTATCTGTACATATCTTGTATAGCTGAAGCCCGTATGTGTTCCCGTTGTCCGGCCGCATGTGTGCCATGAGCAGCGCAGTAGTCGCGCCTGGCTCGCTGCAGTGCATGCCGTCCGCCGTTGCTGTATGCGTCGATTACCTTATGTGTGTGCTGCCGCTGCTGCTGCTGCTGCTTCGCCGGCGAAGACCCCTGCCGCGGCCCCCATTTGCAGGTGTCGCTGGCGTTGGGTGATCTGCCTTCCCTCCCGGCGTACGCGAGGGCCGGCCTGCGCCTACTACGCTGAGCTGCCTGAGCTGCTTCTCGAAGGGTGCAGGCACACCAACATCACCTCTCCCACCCAACCCTCCTCCTCTCCCATCCTCCCCGAGCGCCATCACCACCACCACCGCCGTCCGTCTGTCTCCGGGTATTGTTCGCAGCCCGCACGCTCGTTTCCGCCCGTCCATCACCACCGCCCGCCGTCTCCGCGCCGCCCCGGCCCTCTGCACCACCTCCCTTGGATGGCGTGACGCGGCCGCCTGCATCCATCCTCCAACACCCTCTCGACGCCCGCGCACGCACACGCCCGCGCCCGGTCGCCGTCGCCGCAGCGCTGTTTCACGCTCACACAGCGCCTCGACCCACCGCTACCGCTACCGCTCGCTCCTCAGCCCGCAGCCCGCAGCCCGTAGCCCGTAGCCCGCCCGCTGCGCCGCCCTCTGCCTCGTCACAGAACGGACAATGGCGCCGTCAACGCCCCGGCTTCGCATTCTCTCAGGTCAGTAACGGCCTCGCGCTACCGCCCGCCTGCCGGCCGCATGTCCGCGCACTCCTGCCCTCTGCCCTTTGCCTTCAACGGTCCGCCACGCTCGATGCGTCGGATCTCCACTTTTCTAGCGCGTCCAAATATCCCACACCTGTGCCAGCCCAAAGCTTCGCCCGCGCTGGTGAGGCCTTCGTGCCGTTGCCTTCCACACATGCCACTCCTTCCTCCATACCACCAGCCATGGATGACGGTCAGCTGACACAGAAGGTGTGCGCAGTCGGCGGCAATGCTGTCTCTGCCTTTCTCTCCTGGCGCCTCTCCGCGACCAACGCCTGCGACGTGACCCTCGTCTGGAAGAGCGGCTTCGACGCCGTGTCGCAGTACGGCATCTCGTTCAAGTGAGTCCGACCGCTCCTCGCCAACCGCTCCGCCGCCGCTGACAATGCCTCCAGGTCGAGCACTTTCGGAAACGAGCGCTTCAAGCCCAGACACGGTACGCCCACTACGCCACACCCCTGACACGGCCACTGAGGGACTGAAAAACTGACGAGACACCCTCCAACAGTCGTCCGCACACCCGAAGAAGCCGCATCGTTGTCGCGCGCCTCTTACGACTACGTCGTGCTATGCGTCAAGGCGCTTCCAGACGTGTACGATCTAGCCTCCGTCATTGAGTCGGTCGTCGCGCCCCAGCACACATGCATCCTCGTCAACACCACACACACCCTCGGCGTCGAGTCGTATCTCGAGCAGCGCTTCCCCACAAACGTTGTTCTTTCATTAGTATCAGGAGCGGAGATCACACAACTCGGAGCGAGCGAGTTTGAACACACAGGTCCCACGGAACTTTGGGTTGGCGCTGCGAACAAGAATTCTTCTATTCCCGCATCTATTCAGCACGACATGGCCGAGGCGCTGGCCATGACGCTCAAATCCGGAGCCGTCGACTGTGAAGTGTCTCCAAACATTCGACAGCACCAATACGAGCGCATGATTGGGTCAGTCTGCAAACACTGAGGGGAGTCGCGAATGCCCGCTAACATAAGTGAACAGTCCTATTTCTTTCCACCCCGCAAGCGTCATTTTTGAAACTCCCTCTCACGCCGAGCTTCTTGAAAAAGTCGGCGTGCGTTCGATGATTACCGGAGTCATGGATGAACTCCTGAACCTCGCTGCCGCTCAAGGCTGCAGCTTCAAACCTGGCTTCAAGGAGGCTACTATGGAGCAAATGATCGCACCCACCGAAGCACAGAGCACCATGTACCAAGACTACATCGCCCGCAGGCCAATGGAAGTCGAGACTTACCTCGGATCGCCCATCAAGTTGGCTCAAGAAGCCGGTGTCTCAGTTCCGCGCATCGAGACTCTGTATTCGATGCTCCACAACGCCAACATCGTCAACCAGAATCGACCACAACAGGCTGCTTCTTCGCCGAATCCTCAAGCACCTCCTCGGATGCCCGCAGGACCAGGCGCCCCGCCTCCTAGAGGCTTCCCCGGCCCTGCTCCAGGGGCTATGAGGAATGGCATGCGCCCGGCGCCTGGCAGCAGAGCACCTTCCGCTCAAGGAGGACCTCCGCCTAACCGCCGGGGTCCATCAATGGGCGGCTTTCCTCCGCGGATGAACGGCAATGGATACGGTCCAAGAGGTCCTCCGCCGCAAATGCAGCGCCGTGGTTCCTTTGAAGGAGACGACCTCGGAGAATTCAGCCATCTCATGCTCTACGATAACATGCCTGAGGGCCAGGTCGCGGATGGAGGGTACGATATGACAGGGTCTCCCGGGCCAGACATTGCTCTGAGAGAAAGAGAACTCGCTCTTCGCCAGAAAGAGTTGGCTTTGAGGGAGCAAGAGTACAACATGCGCCGTAGAGGTCCGGGTCCAGGCCCGCGGATGCCTCCTCCGCCCATGTCTCATGCAGGGTTTGATGATGACGATGAGGATGGCGAGGACTTCTTCGATCCCATGGCGTCTCACGCAGGTCCGCCAATTGATCCGGACAGCGTGGACATGATGAGCGTGACTTCGAGGCGGACACGAAAGGCTCCCAGCGCTAGCCAACTCCGGGCCAACCCGGAAATGGCCGGCGCTCCTGGCATGCGTCAAAGTCGAGGCCCTTTCAAGCGCCCTGGTATGAAGAACCGCGTCAGCAACTCTATCATGAACGACATGCCAAACTTGCGAGAAGAGCTGATGAGCAATCCCTTAATGGGCTACTCCTCGGACAGGTACGGCAACGTTGACCGCCACAACCTAGGCGTCGAATCTCGCACGAACTCCCTAACGGCAGAAAGACTGAACGAACTCTCCCGTGGTGGTCCACCAGGTCCTCCGGGTCCGCCGGGCGCGTTCCCTGGGCCTCCGATGAGCCGTCGAGGCAGTCACTCTCCGGGCAACCCTTTCCAGGCCAACGGTCGCACCCAGAGCCTACGGCCGTCGCCTCCTGGTGGCTACGGTCCTAATGGCATGATGCCTCCTAACGGCATGATGCCCCCCAACGGCCGGCCTTCGCCTCCGGGAATGAGGCAACCAGTACCCCGCCACCCTCCTGGACACGGCAATGCAGTAGCACCGCAAAACGTTGAACAACAAGTCGGGGTGAGCCACCTTTACCCACCCAAAAGTGGCCCACAAGTACGCAGTCTGACCGGTTCTGCGAGCGCTAGCGCGGGGAGTGGTGAAAGTAACCGCTCTGCGCCTCTTGACTCCGACCCTTCCGCCCACAGTTCCAGCAGCAGCTTAGGTCCGCGCCCTCCTATCGGCGTCCGGTAAAGCTGACACTAGCCACGTGACCTTTCATTATCTCAAGAAACCCGCCGACACACCTTTCATTCATTGAAACGTCCTTACGGTGTTCCATGGCGTTGAGCAGCGCAGCTGCCAGGAAGAAAACCAGCGCCTTGCTCTTCTGGATACTCGAGGCCGGCCATGCGCGCAAATACGAGTTGACCACAGTCACTACGGGACGCATGCGACATGCCACACATCGATTCTACCGACCAACGCTACTAATTGCATGTATCGCTACGCACGGTACGGCCAGCTCACACCTCTAACGGCCAAAAGCAAGACCAGAATCGCTCATCGTTACCCGATAGGCCCACCAGTCGGCCCTCGAGAGGCAACCGTCATCGAGGAGAGCTGGACGTATTAAAATCCACATGATCACCATCTACCCATAGACATATTCGGCAAACGGACCAAACGGCGCGCACCTTTCTTTTCTCCTTTTGTTTCCTGTCCTCGGCCTGCAGGTGGCCCAGAGAGCCCTCACGGATTCGAATCGTCTTTTGTTCCTTTTCTTTCTTCTCTTGAGTACATACCCGAATCCACACGGGCTGAGCGCCGCGCCCCTCTCTCTGAGCGAGGCGAAAGCCAAATGCCACGATAAGAGTCTGGATGCAGGGCAAGGTCAATGGAAAAGCGAGCGAGCGAATGAGGAAAGATTTTGTTTCTTCGGAATGGGATGAGGAAGCGAGTTTCGACGGATTTTCGCGAGCATACCAGAACAGACATCTTTAATATCAAAGCTGGCCAGCACTTGTGGTGGCATCTTTCTCCTTCTACTTCCGTCTCTTTCTGTTCGATCGTGTTTGTTGGTCGGGCGTTTTGGGTGTTGTATGTGGGCGTGGGGGGGATTTGGGCTCTTTGTTGTGCTCTGTAATTTACATGAATCGAACGAACTGTTGTTAGACCTACCGAATATGAAATGCGAGACATCGAGGGGCTACAGTGGCTTGACGGCTTCGAGGACTGATCTCAGGGTGAGCCGAGGCGTCTTTTCTCAGACAGAAAAGATGACCATGACGTGCTACCTTATCCTCTAGACGATTGAAACCGGATTTCTACGCGGAGATCGTGGCATTTTATTTGTAGTTGAACACGTCGAGATACGAGACTTTATAGGCTTTGGAAGACTATAATACGGTCTAGGATCGTAAAGCTTCTCAATTCTTCGAATGGCAAATTCGGTCTCGATAGCTAGAGGAAAAGGTAGTAGCATATGGGTCTGTTTCTCTCGGAGAAGACTGATCGCGTGGAGCTGTTTGACTCTGTTGCAGAAACTCATAGACCTCAAATGTTCGGATGAGCGATAGCGCCACCGTCCATAGTAGCCTCGCCAATCACCTCTGCAGTAGCCCGTAGCGACTTTCGCTTCTGTTTCTTTGCACCCACAGGAAATCGTTTGCACGCGCCGCAAGAAAGACACTTCACCACCAGGACATCGGCCCATGGTTTGCGCCCGCCCTTGCTCAGATTCTCCGTGGTCCTGAAGCAAGTCTCACCGTCAACAAGAGGTGAGCTGCACGCTTTGCAAATGGCGTGCTTGATCTCATGAGAGAGACGGATCTGAGCCTTCTGGGCGACGGCACGCAGGTGCGCGCTGAGCTGTAGGGGAAGGCCTGAGGTTGGCGGTTTGAAGGTGGCCGTGCTCGGCTGGCCTGGTGCTGGTCTTGTGTTGGCTCTTGAGCAAAGCTCGTTCGATGCCAGCGTTCCGTGAGGCTCGATCTCGATTGATGAGTTGCCTGGATCGCTCTCTGAAGAGATTTGCGTGGCGGATGAAGGGAGATTGGCTGCCGATTCGCCCAAGGCTTGCGTGCTGAGATAGTTCGCAGCCTGGTGCAGGTATGCTATTCTGGCGTGCAGATGTTTATTGGGAACACCCTTTTTGGCCTTATCTTTGGCCATCGTGGCTGTGGTGGGATACCAAAACTGAAGTCTTGCTGTATTCCTTGCTGGTCGCCTTGCCGTGCGGTGCATATGTCACATGGTTGACCTGCGAAAACACAATTCAATCATACCGGCCCAAGCGCATCGCCCCCCAAGCGACAGAGACACGATTTCACTGCCTGGGTCTCCTGAGTGAAGTAGATGCAGCAGAAAAACAATGGTACCATCATCATTCTCTTGACTTCGAGTCAGCTACACAGGGCTTAGCGCCGGCCAAGTGGCCCAAGCGCCCGCAGGGTGTTCGCGACAACATTCCATCGCCGCAGCCGGCCTCGCTCCCATCACCACCAACTCACCACCCGCCTTCAGACCATCACCTCTGGTCGAACCCACCACTTTCATCACCTCACGGCGGCTCCAGCTTTCGCCGACTTCTTCCATTCACAATCCCCTGAGGCACCAACCTCACGCGACAACTCAGTACCTCACTTTTAGCTTCCACCGCCAACATGTCTGCTGAGGAGGATCTCATCGACTACTCCGACGAGGAGCTTCAGACCACCGACGCCGCCCCGGCTGCCGCCAACGGTGAGGCTAAGAAGGATGCCGCCGCGACTGGCGCCACCGACGCGCAGGGCTCCTACGCCGGTGTCCACAGCACTTCTTTCCGCGACTTCCTGCTCAAGCCCGAGCTTCTCAAGGCCATCACCGACTGCGGTTTCGAACACCCGTCTATGAGTTAGTTATCCATCCCTCTGTGCTTCTGCGGTTACGAAGCGCCGAGCGTCCGTCCATCTCAGAAACAAACCTGCAAGGAGCAGAGCGCGAGCAAAACCCCATGTATCCTGAGTTGCGCCAAGTGTCTTCTTGAGGAAGAAGGAAACAAAAGAATGGGCCTCTATCTGTGGCACTACACGGCTGTGTCCAGGTAAGCCTACAGCCTCACGGTCGGGCGACTCAAAGCCCTTGGCTTTCACGGACCTTGAGCGCGAATGCAAGTCGTAGCTCAAGTCGAGCGGACGAGATTCGCCGTCCTGGTGAGGAGAGAAAAATCGCTGTAGCAGCGGAGCGTATAGTTTCTAAGATGCAGGCGGTACATTGGATTGGCGGCATAACCAGTATTCTGAGATGGATGGACTCGACGCTCGATCGCTTGCATAATACTCGCTGGACGATTTCTGACTCATAACCACAGTCCAACAGAACTGCATTCCTCAGGCCATCCTTGGAGCCGACATTCTCGGCCAGGCCAAGTCCGGTCTTGGTAAAACTGCCATCTTCGTCTTGGCAACCCTGCAGCAAATCGAGCCCGTTGCTGGAGAGTGCTCGGTTCTGGTTATGTGCCACACCCGCGAGCTTGCTTTCCAGATCAAGAACGAGTACGCCCGTTTCAGCAAGTATCTGCCCGACGTTAAGACCTCTGTCTTCTACGGTGGTACTCCCATCCAGGATAATATCAACGTCCTCCAGAACAAGGAAACTCACCCCCACATCATCGTCGCCACCCCAGGTCGTCTCAACGCCCTTGTCCGCGACAAGCACCTGCGCCTTGGCAATGTCCAGCGCTTCGTTCTCGATGAGTGCGACAAGATGCTTGACCAGATTGGTATGACAGATCTCGAGAATTTGTAGGCAACAAATATCGCTAACACATGCTCAGACATGCGCCGCGACGTTCAGGAGATCTTCCGCGCAACTCCCACTCAGAAGCAGGTGATGATGTTCTCCGCCACCCTGTCTCCTGAAGTCCTCCCGATCTGCAGGAAATTCATGAGGAACCCCAGCGAGTACATTGAGAAGGAGGAGGCCAAGCTCACCCTTCACGGTCTTCAGCAGTACTACGTCAAGCTCACTGAGGCTGAGAAGAACCGCAAACTCAACGACCTCCTCGATGAGCTGGAGTACAACCAGGTCATCATCTTTGTCAAATCTACCCTCCGCTGCACTGAGCTTGACAAGCTCCTCCGTGAGTGCAACTTCCCCTCCATCGCTGTGCACTCCGGTGTCAGCCAGGAGGAGCGTATCAAGCGCTACCAGAAGTTCAAGGAGTTCAAGGAGCGTATCTGTGTTTCTACCGACGTCTTTGGCCGTGGTATCGACATTGAGCGTATCAACTTGGCCATCAACTACGATCTTCCCGGCGATGCTGACAGCTACCTTCACCGTGTTGGTCGTGCAGGCCGTTTCGGTACCAAGGGTGTTGCCATCAGCTTCGTCAGCTCCGAGCAGGACCAGGAGGTCCTTCAACAGGTTGAGAAGAGGTTCGCTGTTGCCCTGCCCGAGTACCCGAAGGAGGGCATTGACGTCAAGAGCTACATGGCCGCTTAGATGCATTGAATAAAACCCCAGAGAGAGCGAAGGCTCAGTTTCTTGGCTGGGAGGAAAGAATACGGGAAAAGTGGTATTCAATGATGCGGTTTGCTTTTGGAGGCTCGGGATGGATGCTCAGGCTGAGATAACGAAAATCAGACTGTATCTTTAGCTCTCAAGAATGCGAGAATGCGTGAATGCGTTTCATTTGCTCACCCTTCTGGAATCTCCACGGCCGGACGCTGCCCTTCAGTGCGCTTTTTCGACTCAGCTCATGCGCATCTATATCTCCGATACCGCCCATAGCCTCTCGTTCCCGTGATTCCTCATTACTGCGAGACCTGCATCGACGTCTTCCTCTCCGCATCCTCCACAACATCACTCATGAACGCACCACCCAGCAGGATCGCAGGCTCGTTCAAGCTGTGGTGCTCGTAGCTCAACGTCCCCACGCCGCCGGCCTCCAGGATCAAACTTGGGTTGTCTGCGATGTTCTTGCCAATCCACCGCGCCGCGAAGGCCCGCAGGAAGTGCCCGTGCGCGACCACCAGCACGTCGAAGGGCTCCGCCACGCTGCCTTTAGGCTTGCCGATCGCGTGCGCGTGGAAGCGCTTGCGGATGTCTGCTATCACGGCGTCGCAGCGCGAGGTGATGTCGGCCGGAGACCTGCTGCTGTTAGCCGGTGTACTGGTCTCGCTCAGAAGAAAGACATCTGCCCTAGCAGCTGTCTTTCAAGCGAAGCGCTCAACGTCTGCAAACGTACTCTCCCCCGGGACACCCATCCCGCCAGATATCCCACTCGCCCTCGCCGCGCCGCTCCCTGCCCTCGCGGATCTCCTTGCTCGTCACGCCCTCGTAGTCGCCGTAGTCCCACTCGCGCACGCCCTCCGTCACCTCCACGCGCGCCTCCGACCGCGTCCCCACTTCCGCGTGGTCCTCCGGGTGCTTGTCCGTCCACGGCAGTGGCTCGCGCAGGCCCAGGTTCAGCAGCTCGACGGTGCGCTTCGCGCGCGCGCGCGGCGAGACGTACACGTGCGCGAGGTTGCGCGGCACGATGAGGCGGTCTTGGCCGACGAGCGCGCGGCCGGTGGCCCGGATGCGCCTCTCGCCGTTGGTGGTGAGGGGGATGTCGGAGAGGCCAGTGTGCCGGCCGTTGAGGGACCATTCGGTCTCGCCGTGGCGGATTATGAAGACGCGTGGGGTGGTCATTGCGTGTAAGGTGCGGTGGGGTGTGAAATCGTGGCGGATGTGAGCTGCCAGAGCCCGTGGGTGCGCGTCTTCTTGCAGCAGGTAAAGGGTGTCTGTGGAGATCGACGCAGAACAGTGCGACAGGCAGAAGGAGAAAGTCTACGCGGCGAAATACAATAAGGCGCCTGTTGACCTACCTTTGTAGTGCCGTGCCCCCCGTGGTTGGTAGTGGGGTTGCGGAGGTGGGCTGATGGAGCAATGACGATGCCCGCTGTTTCCGAATGACGGAGCCGCATATTTCCCGTGGAAATAAACCGCGGAGGAGAGCTAGGATTACTTGAGTTCGCCCTGCAGGATGCAGTTTCTTACACATAGATTAGAAAGAGTGTGGCTTGCTCGACACTGACAGCAGCAAAGATGTAACGATGCATCTACATGGGCCTCTGAAAACGATCATTTATTACGAAATCTCATACACCTCAAATTTTCGGATGACTGACGGTACGCTGCTCCCCTTCGTAGCCGCCAAAGAGCGGAGGTTGCGCTGCATTCACATTCTGGAATTACATATTTCGAATGGCACGCATCCTTTCCGTAAGAGCCTTCGCCGCTGAGTTGTGCTGTTGATCACGTCAGCCCGGGTGTGTTCAGAGTGTCATTGCATTATAACTTGATTGAATATTTTGGCTTCGTCAGAGAGAAGATTAAAGTCCACAACAACCTGTTCAGGAGAAAGCCTGGGTGTGTGCCAGAAGCCAAACCCAAAGTGATCTCCCGTTAGGCTTTAGGTCTAAGGATGACAAAAGATTCCTCATCATTTGACAGTGCAAAAACAGAGAAAAATCTATACTCACATTCCCATGATCGAGGCGGCTGATTGCGCTTGTGGTTCAATTATCCTCAGCTTCGGGCTGAAGGGAGTCGAACATCTCTGCCGTGCCAAAAGGATCGTGCCCTTCAATCTTCTTTTTGAGAGTACTGCGCGCAGAATCGTTCTGTGACGCAAAAGTTTTGCTGTCGTGCCGGTGCCATAGACAGCGGCTAATAGTCCATATCGACGCTCTGGTCTTGCTGACTATCGAGTTCGCGGACCAGTCGACGATGGGTCATGGAGCCTTGTATAGGGTCGTTCTCGTCAATGTACTGTTCCCATTTGCGCTTGTGGCGCTCGTCGTACGGAATTTGTTCCCTACGCTGATGCTGTCGCGACTGATGCAGTCCCTTCGTGCGGTAGAGCTCACTCCGCTCTTTCTGTGACAACCGCTTGCCCCGTGGACGTTTCGATTGCGAGGCCGCGTTGGCGTTGCGAAGCTCCGGTTCCAGACTTGAGGCATCCGACACTGGCGAGCCTGGCGTGGGAAGCCTTTCAGGTGCATCGTTAAGGGTGGGCTCATACTCTTCATCGTCTTCGTCTTGGTCATGCTCGTCTGCTATCTCCTCATCTTGGAATCTGCGCTCCCTCAGTAGCGCTTCGATCTCCGAGTGGCGAAACATCTTGATCTGCTCATCTGTGAGAGTGCGTTTGACGCCATCGTCATACCAACCAAGACCGTCGTCCTCAGTTCCGAGATGCTCAAGCTCCGGGTGGTAATTGAGCGCTTGCTCAGGGTCCACAAAGAATGTGTCGGGCTTAGTTTGATCCCCAAAGTGAGAGATTTGAAAGGAGAGCAAATCATCCTTACCGTCAAGTCAGTACTTACCTTCTACTTGGTCAGTGAAAAAAAAATTTACCTCGGTGATGACGGGAATCACTAAAGGGCGCGATTGAGGGCCCATCATGGCAGTCTTATCGGCGCGTCTCTCAGCCTTGCGCGCGGCCGCTCTCGCTTTGCTTGCTTTGTGCCAATTTCGTTTGCGGGCGCCCTTTCCGTGTGGCATCTGAGGCCGAGAGCGTGGATTCAGGTGGAGTCGGTGATGCTGTACATGTGGGATGTTGTGCCTACGATGGCGATGCGAGCCATCGATGGCGGCGCATGCGGTTAACGGTGGAGTTGGTTTGCTTCATCGGCGTCGGGAAGGAGTGAAGCCGGCGATCTCTAGGTGCAGTTGAAAGAGGCTGAGTAGCGCCGGATGCTCCCGCGATCGGCGGCTCCCACCTCTGATCCGCAAGTTTGCAGGCTTTGGAAGACCACGACGCGATTAAACACAATCGATATATCAGGCTCTCCGGGTGAGAGCTCGGTCTTGATATTCGAGAAGAAAAGGTAGCATCTCGTCAAATCTTGTTACTTCCGAGAAAGGGCACATTTCGAGATGATCACTTTCTCTGAATCTCAGGCCACAAAATTCCAGACCAGTTGCGGTCAGCAGGGGCCAAAGCGCGAACGCGAGAGATCTATGACGTCTCTCAGATGTTGACGTGCATGTATGTGTATATATCACCCATTAGATTTCCTCGCACATTGCACGAGAGAGGCACAGATTAGACTCCTTCTTCATCACATCCGGTCGCACTCGAGAGTGCACAACCGCGATACAATCATGGCTACACACTCGCCCACCCACGTCTTGGACGACTACTACCTTGCGATTACTCTTCTCATTACCGTGGCATATCAGCTCATCGGTTTTACGATCGCCTTCAGCTTCAAGTTCGACAAGATCACAGATTTCATGGGAGGCTCCAATTTCGTCATCCTGGCTATCATCACACTGTCAATGGGCGGCTCAACCCACGCGCGTCAGATTGTCACATCCATCTTCCTTATGCTTTGGGCAGCTCGACTCGCTGGCTTCCTCTTGTTTCGTATCCTGAAAACTGGCAAAGATGATCGCTTCGATGATAAACGCGACAAATTTCTTCCATTCCTCGGATTCTGGGTCTTCCAAATGCTCTGGGTCTGGACTGTATCCTTGCCAGTCACCATTCTGAATAGCCCGAATGTCCTAAAAGTACAGCAGCCATCGTTCGGAAAGGCTACAGATATCATAGGCATCATCATCTGGGCTCTTGCATTCGGCCTTGAGACCATCTCAGATGCCCAGAAATACCGATTTAAGCAAGGTCCCGGCAAGGAGCCCGGAGCTGTCTGCGACGTGGGCTTCTTTAAATTTAGCAGGCATCCCAACTACTTTGCTGAAATCATGACCCAAGTTTGTACGTTTTGCCTACTTCCTGCTCGGGGCAGGAGCGTATCACTGACATGCTCCCAGCTATCTACATCATCGCGGTCACACCGGCAAGCTATGGCGCCTTGCCGAGAGGCAGCGGCGCCTACGCCGCGCTGTACGCCAGCTGCGTCGGCTTCATCCTGTTGACCAGTCTTCTTCTCTTCTTGTCCGGCCTGCCTCTTCAAGAGCGCCCAGGCGCGAAGAAACGCTACGAGAAGGGCATCGGCTGGCCACAGTACGAGAAGTACCTTCACGACACCAGCATCCTCATCCCGATGCCGCAGGCCATCTGGAGAAACCTTCCAGTCATCGTCAAGCGCACCATTGGCTGCGAGTGGCCCATGTATGTCTTTGACCCTGCGAAGCATGCGGACCAGAGCAAAGTGCAGAACCGCGAGGCGGAAGAAGGAAGACATGAGTCCAACGGTGACAACCGAAACAGCTCGGAGCCACTGAATTAGATCTTGGTGCTGGATAATTGGATACACACTCATCGTAATGTCTAGTAATAGCAACATCACACGCTCTTCAAATCGAAACGTCGATCATGATTTGTGAGATCCATTCCAATGAGCGACTAGAGTTTGTCAAAGGAGATAACGACCGAAAAGCAGGCAACGTTTCTGACGCCCTTGCCCCACGGCAAAACATCTACAGGGCCGATGTTAGACAGTGGCATCATTCCTTCCCCCTCCCGCATCTTTCATCCTGCCGCCTTTCTCGCCTAGGTGCGCTCCTCCTTTCGAGACACCTCCAGGATGCTTCGATGCCTTGCTGTTCTCAGTTTTGGACTGACTCGATGCCGACTGAGCCATCCGCTTGATCATACCCAGGCGCACTTTCTCGCGAGGATCGATGTCCTTGATGAATCGATCGATGCTGTAGGTGCCATCGTGCGGACCAGCCGCATTGTGCACCGGCACGCGGTGAAGCATGCGCATCTCTGGCTTCTCCCGTCCGATCGGCTTTTCGCACTCGATTGGACAGATGCAATCGCCGCCACTGGCCATGTTGCAGATGCCGGTGGACGTGGCTCCGCTATACCGAGCGTTCGTCGTGGAGCGGGAGCTCTCTCTTGCTAGATGTGCGCTGCCGTGCGTCGCGGTGCTGGATGCTGCATCGTCCTTGCTGGAGGTGGTGAGCGATCAGCAGAGTGCTCGCACTCGTCTGGCGGACGGACTCGTACTCTTCGCTTTCCCCAGTGCTGATTCGAGCGCGAGGGTTATACTTGGGCACGGCAGCTGACGAGTTCATGTGCTGGTGACGGTCTTGGTGGGTTGGGATAATGCAGTGCTGGAGGAGTCAGAGAGGCCTGCTCCCAGCCACGACTTGCAACGAGTTGAGGGATTTCTGTTGACAATGCCTTGCAGCAAGTATCCGATAACAAGGTCTGGCTGGCCTCGCAACACGTCACACATGGCGGCGACGGCCTCAGGTTCGTGGCTATGAGACTGTGCCATGATTTCACACGCGGTTACGGCCGAGGCAAGTGACATCTGCAGCCGCAGTTCGATCGGGGCCTGGCCAAGTGCAGTTGTCGTAGGCTTTTGTGTTATGTTGCGTTGTCCGAGGCAGGAGACTTGTTTCCGTGTGGGTGGCGGCAATAAGCATGGGAGTGGGACGAGGAAGATGTCTGACAACAAGGTATACAGCCACGGGTTAATGCATACGGGCCGGAACAGTTGCGGCAGCGGGTCAGTTGAACAAGCGCCTTGTCAGTGCACATCTCCATTCCGCATATGCTGTGGCAGCAGAGCTGCATGGCGTGAGCGAGTCTGACGACGCCAGCCTTAGCTAAAGCATAAGCTTGCACGACATATACGCGGACGAGCAGCAGTAACTACCGAGAGAGCGCATCCAAAAAGCCGCAGATTCGGTAGGTACCCTCAGGGTCAGGCATTGCACATGGCGCGGGTGTGACAATCTGAGCGTCGGCATGTCTCTGCCATCGACCGCCTGGCTGGCGTTATGCATGTGTTGTCCTCACCGCGCTTGAGCGAGCAGTAACTGTCCCCTAACTGTTCCCTGTTGTACAAGGAACGTTGCAAATCAGGGTACATGGCATTTCGGCCACAAGGCGTTCCTTATGTGTCGGCGTACCGAGGGATGGTGGCGGCCGCGAACACCTGCTCCGCATAGATGGATTTTGTGAACATGTAATCGACAACAGTGCATAGGCTTCATGGCAGATGAGAGTGAGCACTCGTGGTGACCGGCTCCGAGTGTGCTTCAGGGATGTTTCATTTTCAGCCTGAGAATCTCCGGACACCAGAGGATGTCGATCAACGCAACAGGAGATTCTGGCGATGATCGGGTTTCGCATCTTCGGAGAATGTCGCGTCTTTCGGATGCTGTGTCTCGTACTATCATATGCAGCCATGCAAATCGTGTCTATCATGCAACCCAGTCGTAAACGATGCTGATCCTGTGCACCTTGTCCCCCTTCTTCGCCACAATCCTCCTCACCTGCCGCCTCTCCCCGTTGATCTCCGCCATGCCCCAGACTTGATCCGCGGTCCAGGTGTCCGTCCGGCTCTCGACCAGCATCTCAATCACCTCTCCCTCCAGACAGTCCTGCGTCCAGCCGGACGTGAGGTAGTCGTCCGTCTCCAGCTCTGACAGCTTGATCATCCTGACCAGTTCCAATCAGTAAGGAAGCCCAAACAATTACCTATCGTTCGCCACCGTCGTAGGCTCCAGCGGGGAAGGAATCCTACGAAAAAGAAACTCACCTCGCCTTCCCCTTCACCTTCCCCCAAATCCTATCGTCCTTCTCCCGCCACTCCCAATCCAGCACGCGCTCCTCCTCGCTCTTCAGCCCGCCCGTGCTGACCTGCTCCACGTCCAGGCACACCTTGCCGTCGCGCTCGTACTGCTTCATGCTCACGTTGATCGCGCTGTAGGCCGCCGCTTGCCGCACGAGCCAGCCGACGCCCTGCATTTTCAGCACGGCGTCCATGGAATCGGAGAGCTTTTTGTTCAGGCTGTAGGTGCCGGTGAGGTTGGAAGGGGTGACGGTTGGGGGCGCGGCCATGGTTGCTGGCGGTTCTTGGTGTTGTCGTGCGACTGCCTTGGTTGTGTCCCTGGTGTTTCAGAGGGCGTTTGCTGACCGCTCGAGTCGTCTTGGCGTGCTTTTATGTGTGTATGCAATATCTCGAATTTTTAGAGTTTCCACGTATTCTTCGCAAAAGATCAAAAGCCGACGATCAGACGAGCCGGGCGCGTGGCGATCAGTCGGACCTTACAACGATCGGATTTCAGGGGGGCTTTGATCTTTCCTATTCTCCAAGAAGAGGGCAGCAGCGCAATAGTGTGGTCAGAACGACGAAGGGAGCCAAGGGTTCCGACTAAAAGAAGGGCCCGATGGGGATGAAGTGGAGGATCTTCCGCGCACGTTAAGCTAGCGTGTTGGCGCTGTCAGCCTCCGAACGACGAACGATCGATTGAAAGGATGCGTGCACGCGAGGTCGCTCTGCCCCCTCTTTTTCTCACTTGAATGTTGCGGTGTTATCGCGAGTGTTTGGCGTTGATTGACAAGCTCTGCGCTTCGGTCTCGCGTGCCTGGCAGCGAGCCTCGGCAGGCTTCTGGGGGAGGAACCCTTTTTTTCTGGAGGTGGAGAGGTTCTTTCTCGGCTTTGCCGCGATCCGGCAAGTTGTCACAAGAGCGTCACAAAATAATGCTGGGGGAGGCGGTGCATGGGAAGTGCCGCGCACGTGAGCATGGCTGGCCACTACTTGTCAATATGATTTGGAAATCTGTGGCCTGCCAGCTAGTACGTTCTCTGCCGAAGGTCACCTTAGGGAGGTCGAGGAGGGATGGTAGTACGATAGCAAGTTCATTTGTTTTGGACATAACTACTGTCATCGATATACAAGAAGCTTCTCCCGAATATAAATCGGTCGCGAAGTGCTACCATCTCCTATAGGATTCGAAAATGTGGTGTTCACCAGAGCGAATGAGAGAGAGGGGCATGCCGCAGACGTCCCGATGACTGGTGCGATTAGCGCAAGATGGTAATATTTAGATGTGATTTGACGAGATATGGTAGATACTGGTAATGGCAGATATGCTTGGAATGACCCTTTCCTTTCTCACGCCCTGCTAAGCTATCATGGCGGAATGTGGTGAATGGGATATCTGATCTAACCAAGGCTCGGTATCGTATCAAGCCTCAAAATTGTTGCATTCAATAGCAAACTCCGAACGCGCTTGCTCCGTTCGCCCACAATTACAACAATCCCCCGCAAAACTCCATGAACTGAAATGTATCGCTTTTCTCAAGAGAACTTCCAGCGGTTGCCACAGTTCATGCACTCGCAGAAGGTCGTCATCGGCTCGTCGGCGGATCGGGTCTGGGCTTGCGAGTAGGCCACCTTCATGAACTTGCACTTGCCGCATTGCATCCTGTGATGGAGAGTCAGTACTGCGTGAGGGCGGAGGTGAGGGAAATCTGCCAAACGCAAAGAAGACCCCATACTTCATCCCCTCACAACGGAGCACGGAATGAAGCATGGGGTCTCTTTCGTTGGTGGCAAATTTACCGCTGTTGAGCGATGTGGCATAACGTACGTAGTGGAAATGGCTTTCTGCTCGGTAGCAGTCATAGCAACACGCATGTTCTCCTTCTCGATGGCAGCGTCTGCGGCACGCTTCTCAGCGGATTTGAGATCATCGCCGGACATGTTGACTGATCCAAGTTAGCAACATTAGCGTTCATGAAGAATGCGAAAGCCCTTACCAAATTTGTCGGGAGTGATTGCTCCTGTGTAAACATCGCTACGCAGCTGATCATTGTTCTTTATCTTGAGATTCTGGAAGAGCGAACGCATCTTCTGTTTGTAAGTGGTAGAGGTCTCAGGCTGGAATGTGTTGTAGGCTGCTAACTCGACGCTGCGGGCCGCCTTGAGGATGTCCTCCGGAGCTGTACTTGGTCAGCATGATCCGCCCACAGAAGGACGCCAGGCGCTTGCTCTTACCCTCTTCTGACATGAAGGCCAATCCATCGTACATGAGCTTCACGCAGCTGTCTCTGGTCTGGTTTCCTGTCACCGCAGTGCTGATGCCGTCCACGTTGCTGTTCCTCTTGGCCGGGTCTACAGTGCTCTTCTTGGGTTGCTCTTTTTCTCTCTTGACAGCCGCCGCGGCGGGAGCCGGACTGCTAGTACCGCTACTCCTCCCATTCGCCGCAGCGCTTGCCTTGGACGCGGCCGAGCTTGGGGCCGGGCTGCTGGAGGACTTCTTCTTGCTTGCGTTCACGTCCGACTTCCACTTGTTCACCAGCTTTGACGCCTGCTCAACCACCTTCGGGTCCTTCTGCTGCCTGAGTTTGGATACTATCACGCCGATTTTGGACTGGCGCAAGAGGTCCTCGGTCGCAGTCCATTTGCTGAGAGGCTGGAGGAGGTTGAGGAGGCCTTCCGCTGAGTCGCCGCTTTCGATCGCCTTTGTGATTTGCTTGCCGGTGCTGTGCAGCGTTTTGGCGTCCATGGTCGCCATGGCTGAGAGTGGTGGTTGCGAAGGCCGGACGAAGGTGGTGCTGGCTTGGAAGGTTGGCGAGTCGTTTGCGACAAAGACAAACGCACTGACAGATCCGCGCAGGTGGAGAGGGAGTGCGACGGCAGCAAGGTTGGCGATGCAGGCTCGAGGCTGGCGGTGGTAGAATGTCGAGCGCGCGAATAATGTCAAGGCCGGCACGGCTATGCGACTGCAGAAGCACAAACGCGCCCCGATCGGGCTTTCCCGCGTTTCGTGGGGCAGCAGCCGGTGATCGTCACATGTCGAGCTCCGTGACGGCGAGGTGAAGACGGCGTCGGGCACTTCACTTCACCCGTCCTTGGCATGTGGATTTGTGCAGCCATAGGAAGGATACGTGAGATGCTCAGGACCTCGTTGAATATTGCCTTAGGCATCCACGGCGCAGAGCAGGCCATTATTGTGAGGGTCCTGGCTGTCCGCAGCCTCGACTTCCAGCTTGGCCAGCTCACCACAGCCCCCCCGCGCCCCACCACGAGCGCGCAAGCACCCAACTTAGGAACAGGCACAGCCTTGTGCGTATGTCGTCCCAACTCCTGCCTGAAACACCGAGCCCTGTCACTCATCGCACCCAAACATTTCCAAATATTTCTCCTGCCTGCCCTACGTCTCGCACTCTGAACCTGACCATCCACCCACGCGCCTACTGTTACCACCACCCACCCTGTCGTGAAGCTTGCCGGAGACGTTCGATCCGTTAGAGAGACGCTTGTCGCCGATCGCAAAAGAATTCCAGGGTTGCTTCGGCACCAGGTATAATCGAGGCGACCATGTCGTGTATGTCACATCCTGGGAGTGCTTTGATTCAGTCGGCGACTGTTCCATGCGCTGCATGCATTAGGGAGGCCTGCACGACCGGATACTGGGCAATATGGTCTTCCTCAGCTGAACCAGAGCTCTGGTGACAAGCCTGGCAGGCAGCATAGGCTCTTTCTGATCTACGACGCTGACCCAATTACCCTCATACAGTCACCAACATGCTTAACAAGCTGCATGGCCAGCCCGAAAGCTACGACCGCAAGTGAGCCTCACCAATACTTCCCCAACGTCGAGCCCCACGGCTGACTCAAACCTCCAGGAGCAAGTATCGCATGGGAAGAACTCTGGGAGCCGGCACATATGGTATTGTCAAAGAGGCCGACGGCCCGAAAGGCAAGGTCGCAGTCAAGATCATCCTGAAGAAGAATGTCAAGGGCAACGATCAGATGGTCTACGACGAGCTGGAGATGCTGCAGCGAATGCGCCACCCACACATCGTGCGCTTTGAGGACTGGTTCGAGTCGAGGGACAAATACTACATCATCACGCAGCTCGCGACGGGCGGCGAGCTGTTCGACCGCATCTGCGAGAAGGGCAAGTTCACGGAGAAGGATGCGTCGCAGACCATGAGGCAGGTGCTGGAGGCCGTCGACTACCTGCACCAGAACAACGTCGTACACCGCGACCTGAAGCCCGAGAACCTGTTGTACGTCACGCGCGAGGAGGACTCCGAGCTCGTGCTCGCCGACTTTGGCATCGCGAAGCATCTCGACACCCCGGACGGCGTGCTCAAGACGATGGCGGGCTCCTTCGGCTACGCGGCGCCCGAGGTCATGCTCAAGCGCGGCCACAGCAAGCCCGTTGACATCTGGTCGCTCGGCGTCATCACATACACCCTGCTGTGCGGCTACTCGCCCTTCCGCTCCGAATCGCTGCCGGACTTGATCGAGGAGACGAAGCACGGCCGCGTCGTCTTCCACGACCGCTACTGGAAGGACGTCTCGCAGGAGGCCAAGACCTTTATCCTGTCGCTGCTACAGCCCGACCCCAACCGCCGCGCGACCTCCAGCCAAGCCCTCAAGGACCCCTGGATCGCCGGCCAGGGCGCCACGGACCATGATCTCTTGCCCGAGATCAAGGCGTACATGGCCAAGGCGCGCCTGAAGCGCGGCATCGAGCTCGTCAAGCTGGCCAACCGCATCGAGAACCTGAAGATGCAGGAGGACGAGGAGGACGACGTCCCGCAGGAGGCCGACATCCCCGCCGATTCCCGCAAGGCCGCCGGCGAGGCGGTCGAGGCACACTCCACTGGCTTGCAGCCGCTAGGGGATCCCGAGCTGCACAAGAAGAAGAGCTGGGGCAAGCTGAACAAGGGCGCTATTTTCCGCGAGGTGAGTCTGACCGTGTCTGCCTTTATGTTGGCCGCGATTGCTAACATCGTCCACAGGTCGTTCTGGCCAAAGTGCGCGAGATGAAGGCGGAGGAGGAGCAAAAGCGTGTGCTCGAGTCACAGGCTTCAGGCAAGCAGTGATGATGTGTTGAGATTCGAGAAAGAGAGCTACGTGGTGCGATCTGTAACGGCGAAAAAGAACTCTCCCGACAGGCTTGGAGGACTGCGGCTATTCTTGATACCTGAGCTGATTATGCTCGTCTGAAATTTCATCCTTTCGTAACTAATGCTTTCCTCACGACTTTCCGTTACCACTTCCACTCTCCCATTGAACTTTTCTCATCAGCCTATTTCAAAGCGACGTCTCATCCCACGACCAACCCATCCCCCCTTCCCTCCACATCCAATTCCACCACCCAAAAACCATCAAGGCCACATCCCCCTCGGAATCCTCTCCTCATGAAACCCATCCCGCCCCACAATCCGACTCCAGCCATCATCAAACGCCACACCGTCCTCAGTCCACTGCACCAGCCACGGCTCCGCCACCCGCGCCAAATCCTCGCGCCTCTGCCCTCGCGCCATCGCCACGCCAAAACTAAAACTGCTCTTCACGAACCCCCCGAAAACGCTCGCGCGCTGCAGCACCTCGTAATCGACGAGCGCCTGCTGGTCCCAGGTCAGGGCGTCGAGGTCGCGCAGCGCGTCGGGCGGCAGCAGGTCGCGCTTGGAGGCCACGGTCAGGGGCGGGGCGTGCGCGCCGGCTTTGGCGCGGAAGCGCGTGAGCTCGCTGGCGTTGCCGGAGGCGACGTAGAGGGTGCGCAGGCCGTGGGCGAGCGCGTGCGCGATGTAGGCATCCGTCTGCGCGGAGAAGTTGGCGTTGGCCAGCCAGCCGGCGGCGGCGGCGTCGGATTCGGTGCGGAGGTGGGCGGCGTAAAAGGCTGTTGGGGGAATGGCGGCGTGGGGGGGGTGGGGGGTTTGGATGGCGAGGGATTGGGTGGCGAGGGCGGCGAGGCGGCGGATGGAGGGGTTGAGGCGGAGGGTTTGCGGGAGGGAGCGGCGGAGGGAGGATGGGAGGGAGCGTGTGTCGATGTCCCAGAGGGTGCGCTCGAGGTTGACGAGGGTGCGGTTGTTGGGGCTGTAGTCGGGTTTGGATTTCAGCCAGGAGTCGAGGTGCTCGAGGTAGGCTTCTTTGGTGTTCCCTTTATCGAGGTCGATGCGCCGACTGTGAGGGAGGTAATTGTCAGGCATGACATTGTCGGGACGCACGTCTTCCACAGATCTGTAGATGGTCATATGCGGGCAAGTCTTCCCCATGGTTTCGAAGAACCACGCTTGATCGAAGAAGGCGTCGAAAGGCGCACGACCGCCCCATACGTTGCTGATGTCTGTTGAGCTTCGTGCGGCCATGCCGGGCAGGATGATCGAAGCGCCAGCTTCCATCGCGGAGAAGATGAAATCTAGAATGTTACCCCGGACATTGCCAATACCGCCATTGGCGTTGTCAAGGTTGAAGATCAGATTTGGGCGCCACTCGGTGCTGTTGCAATGATGTATGAGTGCAGAGGGATCGAATGGCTCGACTAAGTGTACACTGAGCCAGTCCTCGACAAAGTTAGTTGAAGCTGGGTGTGTGGCATGCTCGGCTGAGGGTTCGAAAGAGCGAGTCGCGTGATATTGCCATGACGCGTAGTAAAGCGGGATCAGGAGTACGAACAAAGCCGTCCCATATACAGTTCGATGTCGCTTGTCGACGGCAATGGACGGATACATGATGCTGACATCTTGAATAGACAAAGCAACTGCGAAGCGTTGCCTGTCGACGTGTTCGATATGCAAGCTCCTTCGCCATCTCCTTGCTTGGCATCGCAACATTCTTGTGCCCTCCTCGCTTTGAATTCCTTCAATCGGGCTTACCGAAGCCCAGTGGGCTCTTTCTCACCGTGCGCGGATTCAAGTTACTGCTCGGAGCAGAGCTAGGCGCAGGGCCCTGAGTAACGCTGGGTGCAGGCGAAGTCACCCCCGAAGCGCTCGGGTCAGCCACCACGCTCGAGGCATTGTCAACCTCCATGGAAAGTCGGTTCCAGTCTCTGACTCCAGCTCTTGGATCAGTCCCGTATTGTTTCTTCATGTTCTCCGTCGTCAATCTGTGGCTGGTATCAATGGGGTCGATTGATTCGTGAGTGGGAGACGTTCCGGTGAGGCCGAAAGTCTTCGGGTCGCCAGCAGATTGAAGCAGCATCTCGTCGCGAAGTTCCATTGCTTTCTCCTCGGCCCGCTGCTTGCGCATTGCGGAGGACTCGACCGTTTCCGAAGAACGCTCGAGGGCGTTGCGCTGGCTGAATTCTAGACGATCCAACTCGCTTATGACCTGGTCCTGCGGCGTGTCGACCGAACTGACGCGGCTCTCGAACGAAGCAGGAGCGCGGGCATTGACGGGACGTTTTTCCATCGCACCGTCTTTCTGCAACTCTTCCCGCTTGCGTCGTCCCTCAATGGCCCATTTCACCAGCATCCTCTCCAGATTTGGCTTTTTGACGGGCTTGGCGAGGTAGTCGTCCATCCCAGACTTCTGGCATTTCTCACGATCGCCTTGAATGGCAGACGCCGTCATGGCAACAATCGGAGTGCCCTGTATCCGCGGGTTGTCTTTGAACTCCGCGGCGTTGCGAATCTTGTAAGTGGCGTGGTAGCCATCCATGATCGGCATTTGCACGTCCATCAATATCACGTCGGGCGGCGGATGGTCTTTTGATGGGCTTCGCAAATATTCAAGCGCCTCCTTGCCGTTCCAAACAGCTGTGACCGGGAAGCCAAGCTTCCTGATCGTCTTGATGGCAATCTGTTGGTTGATCGGGTTATCCTCCACAACGAGCACATTGGTCTTCTTCCTTTCAGCCTCGCTCAGATCCCACACGAGGCCTTCAACAGACGGGGTTTGACTGAAAGCGGCCATGACGGCCGGATCACCAGCAGCGAAGGGCTTCCGTGGCAGAGTTGGGGTCGCTGGCGGACCGCTATCCGAGGATGCCCTTGAAACAGACATCTCGGATTGTAGACGGTCAGGGATTGCATCCAAATCAACCAGTGGCGAGCTGCTGCTCTGGTACGGAGCTTTGTTGAAAGGAATGGTGAAGGAAGCTTTCGTGCCCATGCCCAAGACAGATTCGAGCGAAATGGAGCCGTGCATGAGCTCAACTAAGTTCTTGCTGATCGTCAAGCCCAGCCCGGTTCCACCAAAGCGTCGTGCAGTCGAGCTGTCGGCTTGCGAGAAAGGCTTGAACAGCTTCCGTCGCACTTCCTCTTCGATGCCGATGCCGGTGTCTTGTATCGTGAATGTGATCTCAAGAACTTCGTCCGTCTCCTTTTGTACCCTGACACGCATCGTCACGGAGCCCTCTGAAGTGAATTTGATCGAGTTCGTGAGCAGGTTGGTCATGACTTGCCGCAGACGGCCAGGGTCACCCATGACCTTCCAGCTGCTGATTTGCGGGATATCGTCGATGTATTTGAGATTCTTGCGCTCAGCTGCGAAGGATAGCATCTTGTTGACGTCCTGTATGACGACTGACAAGTCAAATTGCACCTCTTCGATGTCCAGTCTGCCGCTTTCGACTTTCGAAAAGTCCAAGATATCGTTGATGACCGTCAGCAGTCCGTTGGCGCTTCTCTGGATATTCTCCGCACATTCTCGCTGATCTTTGGTAAGGGCGCCGATGTCGTCGTCCAAGAGAAGCTCCGACATGCCTATCACGCCGGCAATTGGAGTACGAATTTCGTGACTCATGTTCGCGAGGAACTGGCTCTTCATCTTGCTGGCCTCCTTCGCAGCAGCACTTTGCGCCATCAAATGCGCGTTATCCCGGTTTCGTCGCTGAAGGTCTTCCTCTGCCTTCTTCATGCTCGTGATTTCCATGCTAACGCCGACGGCGCCATCAACGTACTCCGCGCCCTCAATACCGCCGGCGCGCTCTTGGCGCAGTATTGGAAAGAGACGGGTCCTGAACCACCGCCCGGAGGACGAGATCTTTACCTCGATAGTCTCGTCTCGAGTTTTTCCAGCCAGCACCGCCTTCAGCGGTTTCCCATAAACGTTCACCTCGTCATTTCGCCCTTGCTCTGCCATGATTTCCCACAAGTTCATTCCCAAATATTCCTGCTTCGTCCTAGCGACTTGCTGAGAATCAGCGTCGTACATCGGCTGACCCTCGAACAGACTGAGGTTCATGTTCATGTCCACGGCCCAGAGTGTGATGCGGGCGTGCTCGATGACCTGCTCAAGCTGCGCGCGCGTCTGCTTGGCCTCTTCGCGAGCAAGCACGAGCTCGTGGATATCAGTGCATGTGCCGAACCACTTCAGGATTGTGCCGTCGTCATCGCGCATTGGGACGGCTCGCCCGAGCATCCAGCGCCATTCGCCCGACGCGTTGCGGGCGCGGTATTCCGTGAGGTATTCGTCTCCAGTCGCCAGACAGTGAGCCCACTTCGGCGCCGCGACCGCCAAATCATCTGCGTGAAAAGCATTCATCCAACCCTCTCCTTCACTCCGCTCGACCGTGAGCCCAGTGTAATCGTACCAGCGTTTCGAGTAGTAATCGTGATCGCCTTTAGGCGTCGTCCGCCAGATCATCTGCGGGATCATGTTGGTGATGTCCTCGAACTGCCTCTCGTTGCGCTCCTTCTCCTTGTTGAGAGTCTTCTGGAAGCCGGTGACGTCGTGGAAGACGACCAGACCGCCGACGAACTCACCCTTGTCGTCGAGCATCGGCTCGCCCATCACGTCGTACAGCATCTGAGACCCGTCTTTGGCCGAGTACATTCCGACGCGGTACGCGTCGAAGCTTTTCTGCTCGCGCATCAGGCGGAGGATGGGAATGTCGTCCAGGGGGATTGGCTCTCCAAAGTCCTCTCTATACAGCACGTAGCGAGATAGGAAGTCGCGGGCTGACTCGTTAGTGTCAATGATGTCCTCGGCATACGGATAAATGAGCTGGATAGCAGCTTTGTTGGGTACGCCGAAGCTCTGATCTCGCCACATGGCGTAGGCCGGGAAGCTCATGCTGTTTAGAATGGCATCTTTGAGGCGATTGCTCTTTGTGAAGATGGTCGGCGCGGACGTGGACACTGACTTGTCTGGTGGGCCTCGAGGCGGGAACTCTATAGGTGAAGGTACGTTTGGCGTGGCGGAAGGAGAGCTACGGGCACGTTGTGTTCGCCGGTGAAGCTCCGAGGCTCCAGAGCTAGAATTGGAGCTGACGCCAGACGGGAAGGTCGAGGCGGGTGTGTTGGCACGCGGTACAATTCGACTGGTGGTTTTGGAGAGATCGGAGGTAGAAGAGCCGCTTCCAGCCAGCGTGCTGGCCTTTCCTACGCTGCCATCGGGCGCTGCTGTGAAGGTCAGTGTGAAGAAATACTCTTCTTCGGTAGACCACACAGATATGATCATCTTTGCCTGTATGTGTGCGTGAGAGTGAGACACATGGTCAGCAACAGTGGCTGAGGGTGGTTCGGGAAGGCCAGTCCTTGGGTCCCGAAAGGTGGAGAAAACAACGTCTACAGCGGAGTCGTGAACTTCAGTCTTCTCGGCACCCGTATGGCTGTACTTCGAGGAAGCAATTGAAGTGGATCTCTTCCGCGCATCGCTGGAAGGCTCATCGTCTTTCGACTGCCCGTCCTGAAACTTCTTGTAGGCTTTTTGCGCCTTCGCTGCATCATCGACCACGTTCTGCAGAATATCCTCCCAAGATACGAAGACAGCATTTCCTCCTTGCAGCAGATCTATCCCGAGTTCTCCAAGAGTTTTTCCGTGGAGCAGATCCGAAGTGCTCTCAACGGTCTGCCCCTCAACGTTCGAGCCATCCTCGCAAGCCGCGTCGGTATCGTCAAACACGTGGTCGATTCCCAGCAATCTACCCATTGCTTCGTTGGCAAGGACAATGTGTTTCATGCTGGACAAGACCATGACGGGCATCGGCAGGTATTGCAATGCTGTGAACGCCAGACCTGTGTGCAACTGAGGCGGCGGCATCCTGATGGAGAGCGAGGCTCGCCTCCTTCGTTGTCCGCCGTCGGCCCATTCTTCTGCCGAATCATCGACGCTGCCGTCGCTCGTGAAGTAATCTATGCCTTCAGCACCAGCGCGATACTCTTCGCTGGTAGTATTGTGCGATTCATGTCGGATCCCTTGGGTCTCGAACGAAACGTGCGGTCGAGACATTTAGACGGACAGTGGCGCTTCGCTGCCCTGCAGACCGGCACGGCTCGGCCTCTGATGTGGCAGTGTATCAGGCATGCGTCGCTTGGGTAGACTGGTTGGGGTGCGGTGAAGCGGATCGCTGTCGGTCGCGCCAGTGCGCTTTGCTTGCTCTGTGGGCTCGTTGGATGCGGTTTGCGGCAGGCGTTCCTCACGAAGCTGCAAGTCGTATGCAGTCAAGCAGGACAGATTGAAGATCGCCTGCCAAAATGTCTGTTCCACGGAGCGCGGTTGGAGCAGAACGGGGCGACGGCGAGGCCGATCTTTGTCTACGTCAAACCTACAGCCGACAGCACTCTAGCTCCAGCTCTAGAACGTCGCGACGGCTAGCGGCATGACGTCGCCCGGCTGTGGCGTTGTCGACCGCCGGCGCGATGCCCGAGGTCCGAATGTTCAAGGCCGAGTAACGCACTTGTTTGCTGTTATAGAGACCGGCCGATTTGACTCGACGGTAGCTGCTTTCAAAGCGCAACTGTCTGTGCCCTTCCGAAGCCCTTACGTAGGGCATGGCGCAGAGGCTGTGCCGAGGGACTGGCTCGCGTGTTCCTGCGCGTCGATCGCCGCACTCCGACGGCCCGCCCCGAGCGCCACTTCCGCCCACCGACCTGCCGACTGTCCCGGGCATCGAGAAGGGTTCCGCGAGCTTTGGAACAGCCTGACGAGAACCAAGGAATCGCTGCACCACGCGAGTGCCTTGCGAGCAACATGGCCTTTGACCGAGTTGAGGCGCTGGCTTACCCGGGCGTCGTCACCCTCGTCTCATTTCTGGCCTACACTTCGCAATGGCTCTTCTATCACATTCAGCCTGGGCCCCTGAGGAAGGGAGACGCCTACATCTTCAACGCTTTCGTTGCCGCTTTGCTCATCTGCTACACCCGGACCTGCTTCACAGACCCGGGTCGCATTTCAGCTACGTGGCACGAGCATATCCAGGCACACAACGAGGCTGCTCGCACCGCCGCCGAGACGTCTTCTCGTCAGCGGTATTGCCGGAAGTGCGAGATGCCTAAACCGCCGCGCGCTCACCATTGCAAGACTTGCAAGCGGTAGGTTCAAATTCGTTCGTGTAAGCGTCACTTATCAGCTCCTAATGCAGCGTCAGATGTGTCATGAAGATGGATCATCATTGCGTGTGGACAGGTAGGCGCTCTATTCCCCCAAACACGTTTCTTCTACCACGGTAGGTAACACCTTTCAGCAAATTGCATCTCCCATATCACGCTTCCTCACTTTATTCGGTTCCTCTCCTATGCCGTCGCTGCGATGTGCTATCTCGAGTACTTTCTTTACCTCCATTGCGCAGTCCTTTGGCGAAATCGAAATCTCCCTAGCGTAAGATGGCCCATCCATTGTGACCCCTTCCATACTTACACGCAGCACAGTATCTCGGCCCGAGTGCATTGCAGCTATCGCATCTCTTTGTGCTTGTCGTCGTCAACTCACTCGTCCTGTTCGCCTTGACCCTGTTGCTTGGTCGATCAGTCTGGGGCCTATCTCTCAACGTCACCACCATTGAAGGCTGGGAGATCGAGCGTCACCACGCGCTGCTACGACGTGCTCGTGTCCTAGGTGGTCAACTTGACGGCCCAGATGGAACCAAAATGCGCATCGAGCATCAAGAGTTCCCGTGGGACATCGGCATCTGGTCGAACTTCTGCCAAGCGATGGGCACGTGGAATGTGCTTGCTTGGTTCTGGCCCTTCGCGAGCAGCCCATCCATCAACAGCGGCTTAGTATACGAACACAATGAGATTGACGGTAGGCCTGCAGTAAGTCCTGTGTTCAAAAGCGGCAATGCTGATGCCATCCCCAGATCCCAGCAAGCCATGGCCACCACCAGACCCAGACCGAGTCTTCAGAGCACCTCGAGAGCCTTTGTCGGGTGACGGCTTCACTCAATCAATGGATATTGATTCTTTCCGTGAGCGACAGCAGGCTGACATACAACGACGTCAACATGGCGGGTATGCAGTGCGGAGAAGGCCGTTCCACGAGCGTTACGGACATTTGGCCAAGTCCGACGAAATTGATGATTACTACAACAACGACGAAGACGCCATCACGTCGGAAAGCGAGGCAGACGAAGAAATACAGTCTCCGAAAGCTGCCAAGCACGGAGTCGCTGGCGACGAGGGAGAAGAAGCGTGAGTACTGTTGGTCTATGCATAGCTAGCCGCATATTAATTGCCTTCCAGGTGGCGCAACAAAGAGGGCGAGCGTCTGGCGGACTTTGGCCTCGACGAAGATGCCGAGTTCTACGACGAAGAGAACGATTTGCCTTTGGCGGAAATAATGCGTCGGCGCAAGGCTGAGCTCTAAGGTGCTGCCTCGTGGTTTGCTTAGCCGAGTGCGGAGAAGCTCACGTCCGGTACCGGACGACGTGATCATCAACGACATGGTCAAGATAAATGTACGCTTACTTCTCGCAACTGAAATGTACTGTGCTATATCAATAATTACAAATCACACTGGATAATATCAAAAGATCCAGGAACAAGCTAGCCAACGCACAGAAGCCCAGGAATCACACAACGTCACCTTCAAGCTCGCACATCACCTTCTTACATCAATCAATCTACCTATACTTTCATTGCAATAATGGCATCAAACACCCAAGACCACTGGTCCGCCGAAAAGTACTCCGCAGCCGCCAACTTCGTCCCTCAACTCACAACCAAAGTCCTCCAACACCTCTCACCCCAACCCGGCGAATCAATCCTCGACATCGGCTGCGGCGACGGCCAGCTAACCACCAAACTCGCCTCCTCAGTCGGCCCTACCGGCCGTGTCCTGGGCCTCGACGCCTCCGCCTCCTTCATCGCCAGCGCACAGGCCGCAAACACCCATCCGCACTGCGCCTACGAACTCCAGGACTGCACCGCGCTGGCCTCCAACGCCTCCGCCACTTCCACGCAGTGGGACAAAGCCTTCAGCAACGCCGCGATGCACTGGATCCTGCGCGAGCCCGCGACGCGCGCCGGTTTCTTCGCCGCTGTGCACGGCTTGCTCCGGCCGGGTGGGAAGTTCGTCTTCGAGATGGGCGGCAAGGGCAACGTCGCGGAGTTCCACGCGGCGTTCGTCGGCGCGCTGACGACGCATGGCGGGCTGCAGATCGCGGCGGCGCGCGCGGCGAGTCCGTGGTTCTTCCCGAGCGTGGATTGGATGGCGGGGGCGCTGGGCGAGGCGGGGTTTGATGTTGAGGTTTGCGAGAGCGAGTACCGGCCGACGAAGCTGACGGAGGAGAAGGAGGATGGAAGTGGGGGAGTTGAGGGCTGGGTGAGACTGATGGGGGCGAAGTTTTTGGAGGCTGTTGAGGGGGAGGAGAGGAGGGAGAAGGTTGTGAGGGCGGTATGTGAGTGGGTGGAGGATGCGGTGCAGAGGGAGGAGGATGGGTCGAAGTGGATTGGCTATGTGAGGTGTCGAGCTGTGGCTAGAAAGCGATGAAAAGTTTCAATTGCAATCAAGGCTTTTCCTCTTCCTCCTCATGTAATTAGATCTTCCGTCGACGTTTCGCTCACTTGGGTGCTTGTCACTATATTAATTGTTAGATATCCGCGTAGCAAATTGAATGTGCAAGGAATCTCGATCATGCAGGAGCAAGTCAAATTGCCGACTACAGTGACCTGCTTCAATACATGAGTGAAAGTGGTACGCAGTGTAGATAATTACAGATTTCAGGTGTTGAGAGATCAGGCCTTCCAGCAGTTGGCGTCGTGCGCGAGACCCTTCGCAACCGCGCGCGCACGGACTCAGCTTGTAAACACTTCGCTCTCGAAACTTGAGTTTCTTTACCACACATGTACTAATCAACCAAGACGACTGAGCTCGACTACGCCTGGTGCTCTCTAACTGGATCGCTTGCACACGTAGCTTGGCCATCGCCGCATTCCTAGGCGGCCATCACCAACATCATGAACGGCTATCCAAACTTTGGCCGCGGCGGCATGCAAGTCCATGCTGTGCCCGAAAACGAACGCTACATCGACGCTACCGGAAAACGGCTACCATGGGCATACGAACGCGCAGATGGCGCCGATATCACAGCGCGCCGTGAACCCGTTGAGAAAGGACCCTTCGGCCGCTCCATGCGCCGACGAGGAACAAGCAGGAGCAGATCGAAGACGGCTGAACCCAGGAAAGAGGAGGATAGGATCAAGATTGAGAATATGGCAGCGGAGGATGCGGTGTTCAATAAGCTCAGGACAGAAACGCGGGAGAAGGATTCGGGGAAAGGTGCCCTCCAGACTATCGATCCCAACTCGGCTGCTGGCGCCGCAAAGAACGAAGTGAAGGAGCCTACTGAGATTTTGATCTATGGGTTCGGAGATGAACTACAGTGGGCTGCGATCGAGTTCTACGAAAACGTGTCGAATGGCGTCATCTTGGAAGACTACGAGAGGCAGCCGCCCGGATACCGACAAGACCTCTCTCGCTCGAGCCTGAGGGTAGCTGCGCAGCGCACCTTGTCTAAAGCATCACTAAGAAGAAAGAACACTTTCCACGGAGGCAACCACTGGATCAAGGTAACCTTCGACTCTCCGGAGGGTGCAGATCTCGCATGTTCTCGATCACCGCATCTCATTCGCGGGCATCTCGTCTACGCAGAGCCCTACAGAGGAACCGGGCCGAGCAAAGACGAACCGATCTTCGCCAGCAGCGGTGGCGCTCAAATCACCTCCGACGCCCTTCCCAAGACCTTCGCCACAAATCTGCCCAACGAGTCGCCCACAAGCTCCGAAACCATTTCTTCGGCCACTGCAGACGGCGCACCGAAAGCATCCCAGCCTCCCCCACGAATGGGCTCATTCAGCAACCAGCCGCATTCCGCATCGACACGAGAAGCGTCCAGCACCGCTCTCGAACGGCAACGCAGCGACTCAAGCGCGCAACTCCAGCTCCGCCCCGCGCGCATCCAAGGCGCCACGCGCGCCGTCCTCCTGCCCGCCGAGCAAGCCCTGCTGCCCAAGCGGCCCTCCCAAAGCTGGGCGACGTGGATAGCAGGCAGCGAGATCTTCGGATCGACGTTGCCGCGCCGCGAGGACGGCAGCTTCGACTACGAGCGCGCCAATGTCTACTGGCGGCTGATCTACCTGCTGGACTGCATCACGGGCTGGGATATGTGTGGTCTCAAGGCGGATGAGTAGAAGAAGCCTGCAGAGGTTGATGGAGTTACGCTGTGATGCTATGGGTTTTGGTTCCGAGAAGATATCTTTTAGCGAGGCGTTAGCAGGGTTTCGAGTGCATTGTACATTGTATAATAAAATGGGGATTCGTGGATCATGATTTTCTGTCAAACTTCCACCTTCTATCTGGAAGACAGCGTCTTACGCTTTCCACAAGCCATCAGGACTGTATAGATTCTAACCACACTCGCAATAATCGCAATAATCTTCAAGATTGAGGAAGAAAGTGAAATCATATAATTTTATTGTTTTGAGTCACGTCTACGGGCGCTCAGCTAATTCAGTTGGGTCTATCGCCCGACCAACATTTACCGAATTTTCCTTTCAATTGCCCAAATCTCAAGCATCCACGACTCATCGAATCATTATATTCACAGCTTCATCTGCTCAAAGCGCTCGATGCTCTGCTCGAACACCCTCTGCTCGCTCAGCAGGTCCTGCAGCTTCCTCTCCTCCGTGGCCTTGATGTCAGCGCCGACCTTGTCGCCCAGAGTGCCGATCAGCTTCTCCTGTTCTCTGACGGCGCCGGCAGTCTTCTGCAGCTTGGGCTTGACCTTCATGATCTCGCGCCCGGCGTCGACGGAGCCCTGGATCTCGAGGAAGACGGCGACGGCGGACGAAACCGGGTACGCGGCGGCGGCAGCGGGCAGCGGCTCGTTGGTCTTGAGGACGGTGAGCTCGGACAGGTACTTGCCGGAGAGAACCTTGATGGACGCGGCCTCCTTGGAGGCGGTGGCGTGGGCGTCGTCGGTGAGGGGCTGCACAAAGGCCTTCGCGCTCTCCTTGACGCCATACTCCTGGAGCAGAGAGCGAATACCCTTGGAGCAGCCAAGGATGAGCTCGTATGCAGCCTCGCTGACCGGGTCGTCGAGCTTTGCATCGTACTGCGGGTAGGCGGCGACGACGATAGAGCGGGTCTCGTCACTGGGACGTCTGGGCAGACGCTGCCAGAGCTCCTCCGTCAGGAAGGGCATGAAGGGGTGGATCATGGTAAGAGCGCTCTCAAGAGCGGTGTAGAGAGTATCAAGAGCGGAAGCACGCTCCTCAGGCGTACCGTCCCTGATGATGGACTTGGAATTCTCAATGTAGACGTCACAGAGCTCGTACAGCCAGTAGTTGTGGATGGCCTGGGTGCTGCGAGAGAATTCGCGCTTTCCGAGGGCGTCGTTGATCTCCTTGGCGCAAGAATTCATCTTGTGCAGGATCCAGCGCTCGGGCAGGCTTTCTTTGCCAGTCGCGCCGCCCTGAGCCTTGGGTGTGAAATCCGCAGGCAGGTTGCCAAGAACGAACTTGGTCGCCTGGTAGATCTTGTTACAGAAGTTGCGGTAGCTGCGCATGACCTTGACGTCGAAAGCGATATCACCACCACCAGTGGTGTAGTTGACGAGGGAGAATCGGAGGGCGTCAGCACCGCACTCGTCAATGCCGTCAGCGAAGGCAGCCTTCTGCCACTTGGTGGCACGCTCAATCTCCTTGGGAGCCAGGTTACCAAGCTTGAGCTTGTCGTTCAGGGCCTGCAGGGAAATGCCCTCCATGATGTCAACCGGGTCAATGACATTGCCCAGCGACTTGGACATCTTGCGACCCTCTGAGTCACGGACGAGAGAGTGGCAGTAGACTTCCGAGAAGGGAACCTGGCCAGTCATCTTGATGCCAAACATGATCATTCTGGCGACCCAGAAGAACAGAATGTCCCAGCCCGTCTCGAGGACGGATGTCGGGTAGAGCTTCTCGAGGTCGTGAGTCTTGTTGGGCCAACCCAGGGTGGAGAATGGCCAAAGGCCAGACGAGAACCAGGTGTCGAGACAGTCAGGGTCGCGCTCGAGATCAAAATCCTTGCCAGGGAACTTCTTCTGTGCCTTCTCGCGGGCCTCGTCTTCGGTCTTACCGCAGACCCAGTAATCAGCTTCAGTATCATACGCGGGGCCGTCCTTCAGCTTGACGTAGTAAGCAGGGACCTGGTGACCCCACCAGAGCTGTCTAGAAAGACACCAGTCGTCGATGCTCTCCATCCAGCGGTAGTAAGTGCTCTCAGCAGACGCGGGCTTGAGCTTAATGCTGCCATTCTTGACAGCATCGATCGCAGGCTCAGCGAGGGGCTTCATGTGCATCCACCATTGGGGCTTCATGACCGGCTCAATGACATCCTTGGACTTGCTACAGAGTGGGATTACCATCTTGTTGTTGTCCTTGCCAACATACAGACCCTTCTTCTCCAGCTCAGTGATGATCGAGTAACGCACGTCGAAACGCTTGTGACCCTCGAAGGGACCCGCGTTTGAGTTCATGGTGCCGTCGTCGTTGAGGATGTTGATGAATTCGAGGTTGTTGTCCTTGCCACGCTTGAAATCGTTGAAATCGTGCGCGGGAGTGATCTTGACGGCACCGGTACCGAAGTCCCTCTCGACAGACTCGTCGCCGAAGATGGGGATGAGACGGTCGACGAAAGGATGCTTGACGAATTTGCCAATCAAGTGCTTGTAACGGTCGTCCTGAGGGTGCACAGCAACACCGGTGTCACCAAGCATGGTCTCCGGACGGGTGGTCGCGACCTCGATGGTCTCATTGGTGCCGTCAATCGGGTACTTGAAGTTCCAAATGCTACCAAACTCAATCTTCTTGTCATATCCAGGTACATCGATCTTCGTCGAGCCCTCGAGCTCCTTCTGGTCAACCTCAAGGTTAGAAAGAGCGGTGTTGAGCTTCGTGCACCAGTTGACAAGGCGGTTTGCACGGTAGATCAAGCCTTCATCGTGCATCTGGACGAAGATGTGACGGACAGCAGCGGAGAGGTTCTCGTCCATGGTGAAAGCCTCCCTTGTCCAGTCCAAGGAACCGCCAAGTCTCCGCAGCACGGTGTTGATCTTGTTGTGGTATTCGTCCTTCCATTCCCAAACAGTCTCAACGAATTTTTCTCTTCCAAGATCGTGCCTGGTCAATCCATTTCGCCTATTGTAGAGCATGTTCTCGACAACGCTCTGCGTCGAGATACCAGCATGGTCACAACCCGGAAGATACAGCACAGTCTTGCCCTTCATTCTTTCCCATCTGATCATCACATCCTGTAGCGAAGTTGCGAGAGCGTGTCCAATGTGCAATGCGCCAGTAACGTTAGGAGGAGGGATTGAGATAACGAAGGAACCCGCCGGCTTGACCTCGCCGTCCTTAGTGTACTGGGGCTGGTGGAATCCTTCCTTCTCCCACCAATCGTACCAGGCGCTCTCAACAACAGAGGGGATGTAAGCCTTGTGGTACTCGTCATCCAAAGGCTTCAGGATCTTCTTCTCGCCCTTGGGCGTCTCCTCCTTGTAAGGCGCAAGCTTCTCCTGTTCCTTCTTCTCCTTCTGCTTCTTAGGACCAGCTTGCGCCTGCATCGCGTTCTTCTTCGCCTGCTTCTCTGCAAACTTGGCTGCCTTCTCGGCCTTCTGGCGCTCCTTTGCTAGTTCGCGCTCAGTCTTCTGCTTCTTCTCGCCCTGCTGATCGCCGCCATCTTGGCCCGGCGCATTCTGACCCTTAGGATCATTGTTGGCAGCGTCAACGACGGCAGCTTTGGTATCCTGAGAGGCAGGCGGAGGCTGGCCAGTGACCGGTCCGGTCTTTTCGCCGGGGATGTTGTGCGAAGCGGCGTTCAACGCCATCTTGGAAAATGCCCGTCTAGCGGGGTGAGCGAAAGAAAGGAGAGGACGCCGGAGCAGCGCTCGGGAAAGTATGGTGGCAGCGTGCACGGTGGCTGCTGTGGTCGGGGGTAGTGTTTATCGGATTTTTGTGGACATTCGCTCAGAGATACTTCTTGCTTGTGGAGGAATTATTGCCAGTGAATCATTGGAAATCCGTGAGTCAGTTAACCTGAGAAGTTAGGCAGAGATCCGCGCCGTATCGATAGAGGACCCTGACTCGACTTGTCCCCGGCGAGCGCATGGGTCGCCTGGAAACGCGTCCTCTCCAGGGCTGGGCTATAGCAGCTGCCTGCGACGCTGAAACGCCAGCTATTCGACACCTTTCCTGCAGTGGATGCGCTTCAACGACGACTACATCGCTTACTTGGAGCAAGGCGCCCCACTGCCAACATGGCCGACATCGACAACTCAGCTCCCGGCTCGCTCAATTGGCGACTGAGCGCGCATCCCATCACTCTCGTGACTTTTCTTGGATTCCGTGCAGGTATGCGACGCATTGTCAGAATCTCCAGACGACACACCAGATGCTGACACCTTTTCCCAGCCAGTCTGCTAGTCTACCTTCTAGGTCTCCTCTTCACAACGAACTTCGTCCTCATCTTCATCGTCACCATCCTCCTTCTCGCAGCCGATTTCTACTATCTTAAGAACATTGCCGGTCGCCGACTTGTAGGATTAAGATGGTGGAATGAGGTCAACCCATCCACGGGTGATTCGCACTGGGTCTTTGAAAGCGCACCACAGCCCAACGAGCCGGGTGGAAAGCTTGTGAGCGCGACCGACAAACGGTTCTTTTGGCTTGCGTTGTATGCGCAGCCTGCACTTTGGGTTGCTTTGGCGATTGTCGCGATCGTAAAGTTCGAATTCATCTGGCTGACGCTGGTCGGTACGTTGCGATCGAATATCACTGTCAGCTAGGGTTTCAAGCTAATTCAATCGCAGTCATTGCCTTGGTCCTCACTATCACCAACACGCTGGCTTTCTCGAGATGCGACAAGTTTAGCCAAGCAAGCGGTGTTCTTGAGAGAGGCTTTTACTCCGGCTCTTTGGCCAGGAACATTGGCGGAGCTATGGTTTCCCGGATGTTCAACAGGGGCTAGCGGTCTTGGTAGTGGCATCTACGCGGCGTAACATCATGTAGCAAATATCTTGACACGAATATGAAAGAGGTCATGTTCACATGGCATTTGAGTGCAACATACATGTTTCATCTTGGCGGATACGAAAACAAAACTACCTCCAAAACCTTCGTTGGCACAATGAAAGCGAATGTGGCAACATACACACCACCTTGCGGGCCGATGAGTGTTTCGATGTACAGCTTGTGTCTCAAAAATTTATCAAAACCAACGTATAGCTGGAACACGACAACTTTTCTTTGCTCAGTACAGTCAAGGTAAGATGAAATAGGCTGTTCCAAGCCTCCAGCGCTAGCCAGCGCGGGGCTCATGCCACTTCACCGTCACACCAAGCCATATCCCGACGACTTGATCAAACACCACTGAAATGCCTACAAACGACGATGATCTCCTCGCCAGACTCAATGCCCTCAAACCCTCAAGCGTCAAACTTGACACCACACCCAAAGCTTCACTCGACGTCGAGATCTCCAAGCCGGCTTCGACTTCAGTAGAAGACAGACTCGCAGATCGCCTCAAAAGTCTACGTACGGGCGGATCGCCCGCTGCAAATGCCCCGTCTCTGAAGCTTCAGAGTTGTGATGCAGCAGGTGTGTTAACGTCTCAGATCAAAGACGAAGTGTCCACAGATCCGCTGGCGGATTGGCAGCAAGATGGCAACGAGCAATCGGTCGATGACTTACTGGCTGAGCTGGAAATGAACGAGCAGGCGAAGCTGAATCCAGATGATCCAAACGATATCGCTGCGCTGCTGAAAGAGGCGAAACGCACTTTGCCGCCACCTGAGGAGCAGTCTGAGGGTGGCAACGATAGGGAAGGCGCTCACGACGGCAGCGAGCAACGACAAGACGATGCAGACGGCCACAAAGACAAGACAGAAGACCAAGAAGATGAAGACGAAGCAGACGACTACGTGCAAAGAGTTCTCGCCGAGTTAGACATCGAGCAAAAATACGGCACGGCAGAGGGAGACGAGGACGCCCAAGACGAAAGCCACGCATCTCCGCAGGAAAGTAAGGCAACAAGCTCTGGTCTCGACCATCCGGCAACCCCCAGCAAACCGCCAGAAGCCAATGAACCCCCATCGTACGAGGACTCTGAGCTCGAATCGCGATTCTCCAAGCTCGAGCTGAAACTTCCCTCCACGCCCACTTCTGCGCCCGCATCCGCGAAAGCTAAGCAGAAAGCCGCCGACGCGTTGGCGAAATCCAAAGCGAAACCCAAAGCCCCAACTTTCACGGATGAGGAAATTGACTCTTGGTGCTGCATCTGCAATGAGGATGGCGAAGTGAGGTGTTTGGGCTGTGAGGGAGACATATATTGTCAAGCTTGCTGGCGGGAAGGACATGGCTCTGGTCCTGGACAAGAGCAGGGGCACCGTGCTGTGCAGTTTGTCAGAAAGGGGGGAGGTATGGCAGCGGCCTAGTGTGTTATCAGCAGATCGTTTCTATAAGCAGCCATTCCCCGACGGAGTGTGCTTAACCAGTCTTCTTTGCGATGACATGCTTGCAAGACTTCAAGTCCGACTTCAAGAACAGATATATCTGCTAAAATGCCTATCTTACGGCTTAATCGAGCTTCAATCAAGTCTTCCCTTGACGGTACCGTCCGATGTTGTGAACTCCCAAACGCCGTCGCTCATGCTAGCCTTTTCAAAAATCACTTCTGTCCCAAAACGCCGGCAATTTGCAGGCAGAGATCGAGAATAGTCAGATGCTCGTCACTGCCGTCCACCAGCCGCTTGTCTGTTTCTGAAAAGCACAGGACAATCCGGCTCTTCTGCCAATCACCGATGGACTCATCGCGAATGACGACTTGATCGTAGAGCTGCGTGGTGAGAGTCGATGCGCTCCAGCCCTCCGCCACCAGGTCTTCGACAGCTTTTGATACACGACCGTATACAGTCCCCTTCGAACCCGGCTGCATAGCTGTGATCAGACCTTCGATGGTGGGAGTGGGGATGACTCCGGCAATCTCTTCGACGCTCTGGATCGTGATAGCAACGTCGGAGCCCTTGTTCGCGCCGTCGACGTCCATAGCATCTTCATCCTCGTCGTCTTCCACAGTCTTCCGTTTCCTCTTCTTGTCGCCGCCGTCAGACTTGCCCTGCACAGCGCCCACTAACCTCGCCGCTGACTGCAAGAACGTGATCGCCTTTCTCAGATCGCCCTCACTGCATCTCAATAGCGTATTCACAACGCCACTCTCCAACTTCACATCCTCCAGCTTCGCGATCTCCTCTAACCTCTTCCCAGCGTTTCCCTCATCCAGACTCTTGAACCTGAATTTGCTACACCTACTCGCAAGCGGGTCGATGATCCTCGTCACGTAGTTGCACACGAGACAAAACCGCGTGATCTTCGAATACGTCTCCATCGTCCTGCGCAGGGCGCTCTGCGCGTCCTGTGTCATGCTGTCCGCCTCGTCCAGCACGATGATCTTGTACGGCGGGCAGGGGTACTTCTTCCGGTATTCTTCGCCCGCAGGGCCGGAGGGCGGGTTGGAGAGCTGCATGCGCGCGAAGTCCTTGACTTTCTCGCGGACGATGGAAATTCCGCGCTCGTCGGAGGCGTTCAGTTCGAGTACGCGCGTCTTGATAAGCTCCGGGCCGTAGAGCTGCTTGGCGAGCGCGAGCACGGTGGAGGTTTTGCCTGTGCCCGGAGGGCCGTAGAAGAGCATGTGCGGGAGGTTGGCGGATTGGAGTGTGCGACGGAGGACGGTGACTGTGTGGTCTTGGGCGGTGACATCGTCGAGAGATTTGGGTCGGCTGTGAGTAGTGTTAGAAGAGATCTTGCTGGGCGTCGTGTGTCGTAGCTTTACTATTTCTCAACCCATGGCTGTAGTCGGTTGTTCTCTGGCTGCGCAGGAGCTTTGGACGATGTCGCCGCTGCTGCAGCTTCCTTCTGACGGGCTCTGATGTCGAAGAAGTTTGCCATGCTGGTGTATGCGTTAGATGGTTGAAAGGCGAGTTTCCAATGACAACCAACAGTCGCTGTCGCCCCCACGAAGTTTGGAGATCCTAGACGCGTCTCCGACGACGCGAAGCACTTCCGCCCACATTCGGAAGCTGGTCCCGACGTCACCGAGCCGCTTCGCTCGCTTCTCAGGCAGCTGGCTGGGCAAACCCCGACGTTGGACAGGGCAACACGCGAGTCGATCGTCTCAACCCAAGGACCATGAGCGAGAGCACCCTTGCCTTGTCGAACACTTGACTCGCACATGTCCAGATTACGATGCGAACGTCGCCAGTCCGTTCCTCCTATAAGACATGAATGATGAGCCTGCTTCATCCGCCGCAGCCTCCTCGTCGCGAGTCGCCAACGAGCTACCGACGGACGACCCTTTCAAAAATGGAGCGCCCACAGCAGCCCAGATCGAGGAGCGCAGGAAGAGGAATCGCGAGATGTTCAACAAGAAGCGAGGCCAGCTGTTGGATGACCTCTTATACAACTTGGACATACTCGTCTATGCCCAGCTGAGCGCGATATACTACATGGAGTGAGTCGCATGGCATCTGCCCTGTTTAAACGACCAAGCAACTGACGCTCTTTCAAAGCTGTTCATTCCTCCGCTTCATGATACGAGCACTTATCCAGTTCGTGCTCCTAACCCCGAAGCCTCCAACATTTGTACAGCCGCCCGACCAGCAGCCCTTCGTCAGCGCTGTTCTCGGCATGAACACCATATGTATCTTACTTCATCTCTGGCTCACTCCGGCAACGGGCACCGAGGGGACGAGAGGATATCTGCACGGAGGCATGGCTATGGATTTTATTGGACAAAAAGGGCCCGCCAGCCGACTCACGCTGGTTTTGTTCGACTTGCTGGTCATGGCATTGCAGATGGTGCACGTCACTGCACATATCACTCGTAAGAGACTCGAAAACGGTATTCCGGCCGCTGGCGCACAGGATCAAGCGCAACCAGCGCCTGCTGCGCCTTCCAGGGGCCAAGATCTCGACAATGAAGAGCGCGGCGTGCGCCACTCAGACGAACTGCAGCAGAGAGATGACATCGAGATGCAAACGCTCAATCCGTCCGGGAGTTCCGCAACGCGTGATGAAGACGACGAGGACGACGAAGGCAACGAACGAGGCTCCCTCCTTGCGTCGACGCCGCCACAGTCCGACATTCACATTTTCGATGCCTTCCACAGTGGGCAGATCGTACTTGCGGACTTGAACGTTTTGAAATCAGCGAAGGAGCTGTTTTGGGCGTATCAAAAGTCAACGGCGGAGCAGCGGGAGGCGCGAAGATCGAGTTATCGCGCCCAGCTTACGAGCCGGTTGATGGATTTTGGCATAGCTAGGCTCAATCGATGATGTTCATGATTGGATTTCCTCACGTCTGCCAAGTCTTTCCCATTTCTCTAGCGACCTATAAGGCGGCGTTCTGTCGATTTGTAGTGGCAGAAATCGTCACAGCTCCGACAATGAACAATGGAGGGCAAGAGAATGGAATTTTGTGGTATTACTGGATCCTTCTACCATCAATTCCGCTCAGCACCGCAAGTTTGGCAGTGGCACAAGGATGAACCTTTTTCGAGTTCAATGTCGTGATACATTCACAAAGTCTAGCTCTAGCTCTATCATCAAGATCATAAAATCAACACAGCTCCCTTACACCAGGTAGCGGAAGCCCTTGGTCATCTGCCTCTTCTCATCCGCGGGGTCGACAGCCTCCTGGGCGTCCATGGAAGCCTCCTGCAGTTCGAGATCCTTGTTGAGCTTGTTAAGCATGAGTTTGAAGCCGAAGCAGCCGAGAATCGTCACGCCGAACATGGCAGTGACGACGCCGTAGCTGTTGCGGTAGTCGTGCTCTTCCATGTCCCAGACGTAGGAGCCGGCGATGTTGCCGAGCTGGCTGAAGGCGTTGATGAGTGCGATAGCGACGGCACGCTTGGCGGGCGGGCGAGGGAAGGATGAGGAGATCCAGGAGTAGAAGACGATGAAGCTGTGGTTGAGTGTTAGTTACATATTGAGACAAAAATGATTCCCCGTGGAGACATACCCAGCATAGGAGCCTGCTTGCAAGAACAAAGCGACGTAACGAGCAGCAGTGTTGGAAGTAGACATGCTGATGATGAAGCCGACCAGACCCATGCAGACAGGGCCCACGATGTGCCAGAATTTCTCCTGATATCTGTCGGAGCTAAGGGCTACGCAGAGGGAGAAGAGGCAGGAGAACACCCACGGAGGTGCGCTCATCAGAAGGGTGGTAACGTAGCCGAATCCGAGAGCCTCAGTCAAAGATGGCTGAGATGTGTTAGCGGGTTTCCCATCATCAATTCGGGCATGCAGACTTACGAAGTAGGCGTTGAAGGAAAGGCCGACAACGTAGGTTGCAAAGACAATGCACATGACATAGACTTTCATGTCCTTGAGCGCCATCCAGAGACCTCCGTATGTACCCAGGTCCTCGGGATCAACGTCTGCCAAACCGACATCCTCAGTCATACGCAGCTGAGCAACTTCCAGCTCGTCCTTTGTAAAGCCGTACGTATTGCTGGGCAGGTCAGGAAGGATGAAGGCTGCAGAAATTGCGAACACCATGGTCGCAGCACCCTCAACTGTAACGCGCAATTTAGTACAGTCGGCATGAGCAACGGGTTAGATTCGACAACTTACTCCAGAAAAGCCATCTCCAAGCGGCGTGACCGAGCGTACCCTCCATATTGGATAGCACTATAATCCAGTCAGCTCAGACGTTCTATTCCAATAGAGCTCTCGTTTCGACTTACCGCCAGCTCCGACAAGTGAGGAAAATGCATTAGAAATGAGGTTGCCACAGAAGAGCAATGCATTCCTCGTGGTAAGTTCCTTTCGGGTGTACCACTTCGAGAGGATCATCAAGGCACCAGGAAGGAAAGCAGCTTCGACGAAACCGAGGAAGAATCGAATAGCCACCATTCCCGAGAAGTTTTGTGTGACGCCCGAAAGAGTAGAGATCATTCCCCATAGGAGCATGACAGCGGAGATGTATTTCGAAGGTCGAGAGATCTTGTTGATGAAAATGTTTGACGGCACCTGCATCAGAATGTAGCCGACGTAGAGAATACTGAGGCATGTCTGATATTGTCCCGGCTTTCCCTCGAGACCGAGATCTCTCTCAAGACCTTTGAGCCTGGCAGCACCAATGTTGTTGCGGTCCAGATAGTTCATAATGTAGATCACAATGAACAACGAGCAGCGAGCATCGAGCTTACGTTTCATCTTTTTCTCAACACGAGCTCGGTACTCCGGGTCCCATGATGCGGCGGCAGCTCCAGGGTAAGTTGCAGGTACGGTGCCCTGTTCCATGGTGTCAATGGCCGACTTCTCGTCGTGTGTAGCGGGCGGGTCCGCTTTTGTGTCGTTGGACATTGTCGTGAGCTCAAATGACACTGAGTCCAGTGCCAAGATGAGATGAAAATAGTGAGGGAGAGCCTGAAGAGAGAGGGAAGAGCGTTTCCAGGACGGGCTCACCTCACTTATAAGATTTCACCCTCATGTCTCTCACGTCCACAAAAATTGGGTCCGGAGCCTCAGATCGGCATCTCTGTATGCGGGCTAGTGGTCGAGAGTCTCCTGGTACCATGCCACGTCCACGAGAACCCCGTTGCCGAACGAGTCAATGCACGTCGGGCCGGGGACTGAATTCGCAGAATGTGTGGGCGGTCATGTGGAGAACGAAATCCGACCGCATATCACAACGGGGCCACATGGGGTTTGGGCCGTTTGGCGGAGAACAAGACTGCGGGTGAAAGACGGGTCAGATGCTTAGCGTCGGTCTCTGCATGCGCACAGACTTGGTTGACTGTCAACCTGTGAGGGCATAATCGGAGTTGGAACGGCTGACTTCCGCTCGTAGTGCACTGTGAAGTGAAGGGCTTCGCGTAATGGCTGGCAGATTTTTTACCCTGCCTGTCCCGGTCAGCTAGGTTGCCGAGGCAAAATCCGCTCTATTCACGTCCATTCCTCCGCAGGTCGAGAGTCCAACAGCGCTCGTCATGCCTCCCGGTTTATAACTCCGCAAAAGCAGCATGTGACATGGAGAAGGCCCGATTGGTCTCGGTATGCCGGCTCACACGCTCTATAATAACCACGGTTGCAGCAGTTGACGTGTTACTCTGGTCGGCTCAGCTATAGTTGGCACACCGCTGATACAGGACATTTGGAACACGTCGTTCTGTTGCAGCAGTTGAGTACGGGTCGCAGATCATCCTGATGGTATCTTGATTGGCGTTTTGCGTGGATGGCGGGTATCTCCACAACGAGCGACCAAGCCTGCTATGCTACCATCATCCACGCCGCAATGATCGCAAATCGTGCCCTGGGACCGTTAACCATTGTACAGAGGTCACCACCAATATTAGCTTATGCGTACCATAAGCTTAGAGGCGCAATGCTTGGACAAAGTCTTTTGCAGCGCATGGCTGGGCGACGCGAGGAACGACGCGGCTTTCCCGTCCCCGCCTCGCCTCCGCAGATCGTGAATCCGCCCGTGAACTTCGCGATTGCAACCATCATTGTGAAATACCACGGCCACGTTCTTTCTGAATACCCTTCGAGGGTAATGCGTGGTGCGCAACTGATCAGACAATAGCATCAGCACACAATGAACCAGGATGGTGAGCTGTGTAAGTTTGACCCCTAGTTCAATCATCGCAGCAAGCTCACCCCTTCCAGCGCCAGCCTGGTCCAGTATACCGCTGCATGCCCTCCATGCCGAGATAGTCCGCCGTCAAGAGGCCGGTGAACGCCCTCCTTGTGGGTCTGGATCCTCGAAACACAACTATAACACGCCATTGCACGTCTTCGCGCTCTTCCTCATCCTCATCCTTAGTACCGCCGCTTGCTCCTTTCCCGTCATCGTCCGACGATTCCCGAACCTGCCGGTGCCCAACTATGCACTCTTCCTCTCACGACACTTCGGTACCGGCGTATTGATTGCAACCGCGTTCGTACATCTATTGCCGACCGCATACACAAGTCTGACGGATCCATGCCTTCCTCCGTTTTGGACAGACGTCTACCCCGCCATGCCTGGGTTCATCGCCATGGTGAGTGTGCTGGTAGTCGTGGCCATCGAAATGTTCTTTGCGCTCAAAGGAGCATCACATTCGCACGCGGTGGATTTGAACGGGCTCAGAGAAGAAGGAGGGGGGCACATCAAGCGACCTGGTCATGCACGTTCAGAAAGCTTTCGGCCGTTCAGACAAGTACCATTGGGCCAAGGCATGGAGCCGGAGCAGGACGGAGTACCCTTGACGGAACAACGCCGACCATACGTGGATGAGCCGGTAACACCAGGAAGCGTCCTGGACAAACCCCTCCCACCTGAACCGCCTCGCGGCTCGGACGACGAAGATTCAGACTTGGACCTTGACGAACTAGATCCGCAGGCGGATTCTGATACTCGACCTCTGAACGGCAGGGGTCAGCGCAAGCGCAGTGAATCCGACGGCTCCGATGGCTACCTCCACCCCAATCGCCAAAACGCGCACCACAATTACACCCCGCCCTCCGAGTTCGACACACCATCTGGCTCTCCGACCGATCCCAACGAGAAGCGTCTCATCCTCCAATGTCTGCTTTTAGAAGCCGGTATCCTTTTCCACAGCGTCTTCATCGGCCTCGCCTTGTCAGTATCCACAGGACCAGCCTTCATCGTCCTCCTCATAGCCATCTCCTTCCACCAGACTTTCGAAGGTCTGGCCCTTGGCTCTCGTATCGCCGGCGTCTCCTCCTTCTCCACGACGTCTCCAAAGCCTTGGCTCATGAGCTTGATGTATGGCATTACAACGCCCATAGGACAGGCAATAGGTCTGGGCGTCCATGGCCTTTACGACCCAGCCAGCCAAGTTGGCCTGCTGACGGTCGGGATCGTAAATGCCGTCAGCAGCGGCCTACTGTTGTACGCGGGTTTGGTGCAGTTGTTAGCAGAAGACTTCCTGAGCGACGCCAGCTACGCGGAATTGCAGGGCAAGCGTCGACTGCAGGCTTGCGGCGCTGTGGTGGCCGGCAGCATGTTGATGGCATTCGTGGGAGCTTTTGCATGATCTGATAAGGCACTTTGGGATGTAATTCTATACTCTGGAATAGATGGGAAATGATTCTGTGCAAGTATTCCGAGAGCTTGTTGACGCATCGCGAATCCCTGACGCCTTCTCAGACGTTCATGATTCCGACATGATACTTGGCTGTCCTACAGCATGTTCGCCAATCAACAGCCGGACAGTATTGTCGCAGGGAAAGTATGGTGTTCCTTCTCGGACTCAATTGCAAGAAGTCCTTCGCTCGTCTCAAACAGCATGCAGCCATCCACACGCCTTGCAAAGCCGCAGTCATATCTCCAGCGGCTGCCCAGAGCTCTATGCGTTTCATTTCTTAAGCCTCATGTCCCAATCAAGCGCCAGCGCTAAACCGTCCAAAACACCAATCTATACCACCCGTCTCGTGACATGTTCCCCTCAATAAGAAGACCAACCATCCCCTCACGCCGGCCTCCTCCTAACAAACTCCCCCAAATCCTCCCTCGTCGCGACGCCCAGCACAAACCTCCTCGCCGGATCCGTCACGACCGCGAAATCCTGCCTCTCCCCGCCGTCCGTCGCCCTCCCCTCGAAAAACGCCTCCAGCTCCTCCAGCGGCGTCTCCATCGTGATCAGCGCGTACCTCCGCCCCTTGCGCCGGAACTTGACCATCGCGGCCTCGACGCTGTCGGACTCGGCGACCGCGCCGCTCGCCAGCTGCGCCCTGACCGCCGGCGCCGAGATGTAGCCCAGCAGGGCCTTGGAGGCCGGGTCCACGACCGTCAGGTGCGTGTAGTCGCGCTCGAAGGCGGAGAAGAGCGCTTGGCCGAGGGGCGTGCGCGGGTGCGTGGAGAGGGCGGGACCGGGGTCGAGGTCTTCGACGACGGCCTGGTGGGATGTTAGGGCTCTGGGCTGCTGGCGTTGAGATGGGGGCGGTGAAGGGGAGGGGGACGCACGCCGCGGTATTTGGAGGACCAGTTTTGGGTTGGGTTGCCGACCTCTGAGGGTGCGGGGACGTTGTCTTTGGGAGGTGGGGTGGGCATGGTCTCGGTTGTGTGTGGGTATGCAGAGGTGGTTCGAGCTGTGTTGTCGTCTGAGGGAGTGCGAGTCAGTTGTTAAACGCTTGTGAGGTCTGTCACATGCGAGCCAATGTCCCAAAGCAGAAGTTGTGTGTGAAAACGCGGGCCAATCACGCTGAGGTGGGGCGAAGCTTGAGCTCGACGTCACAGGCGGATTGCGGCCATCCTTCGCTCCGGGTATCTCGGCGATACGCCTGTAGGCGAGCTGACTCCTCGCAGCTGCAGTTCTTCTTCACCTCCCTCTTCAACCCTGCAGAGCACTGTAAAGTTCGTTCAACCTGGTAAGTCGTCCAGCAAGAAACGCCACGGGTACATCCAGCTTGGTCCCTCGACCGAACGTCCCTTGAGACCCACCCCCAGCTTCCCGCCCGTAGATCAGCTCCACAGCGTCCAAACGCTAACCGCCGCTAAGTGAACAACAGCATCGAGGCCAGAATGCCGTCTCTCTTTCCATCCGCAGCCGACTTGAATGCCGCCTTCGGCAATGCGATTCCAGCGAGCGCCGAAAAAAAGAGCTCGTCCGTCCAGGATCGCTTCCAAATCTGGAGCGTGACCGAGGATGCAGAGCGCAAAGCGAGCGAGCTGGGCCGCAGCGCCGCTAAGGAATATGAGAAAGCTTCACACCTGGCGCAGGCGAAGGCGGGTAACATTGAGCTGTATAGTGGAAAATACTGTAAGTCGAGGGGCGTCCTGGGTGGCATTTCAGTCATTGGCGAGCTTATCACTGACAACTGATCTCAGACGCGGTATGTCTTATTGTTCCGATGGCCCTGCATTGGTCTCTGCACGGCAATCAACAATTTCGATCTCTGTTCCTGGCGAGCTGGCACGAAACTTGCCCTACCACCCATCAGAAACCCAAAACCAAGGCACACCCACATCACCCACTCACCAAAGCTAATCAACCTCCACGCAGGCATGCACCTTCGGCGGCCTCCTCGCCTGCGGCCTGACACACTGGGCCGTGACGCCCCTCGACCTCGTCAAGTGCCGGCGCCAAGTCGACAGCAAGCTCTACAAGGGCAACATGGACGGCTGGCGCAAGATCATCGCGGCGGACGGGTACCGCGGGATCTACACGGGCGGGTCGCCGACCTTCTTCGGCTACAGCATCCAGGGCTCGCTGAAGTACGGCTGCTACGAGTTCTTCAAGAAGTACTACTCCGACCTCGCGGGGCCGGAGAGCGCGGCGCGCAACAAGACCTGGATCTACCTCGCGGGCTCCGCGAGCGCCGAGTTCTTCGCGGACATCGGGCTGTGCCCGCTCGAGGCGGTGAAAGTGCGCATGCAGACGACGATGCCGCCGTTCGCGAAGGGCACCTTCGACGGCATCTCGAAGATCGTCGCCGCCGAGGGCGTCGCCGGGTGAGAAAAAATCGTTTGCCCCCCTCCCAGCCCAACCCATCCAGCTAACCGCCCTCCCCACACACAGCCTCTACAAAGGCATCTACCCCCTCTGGGGCCGGCAAATCCCCTACACGATGATGAAGTTCGCGTCCTTCGAGACGATCGTCTCCGCCATGTACGGCGCGCTGCCGGGCCGCAAGGCCGACTACGGCAAAGGCGCGCAGACGGGCGTGGCCTTCAGCGCGGGCTACCTGGCGGGCATCCTGTGCGCGATCGTCAGCCACCCGGCCGACGTGATGGTGTCGAAGCTGAACTCGAGCCGCCGGGCCGGCGAGGGCTCGGGCGCCGCCGTGCGCAGGATCTACGCCGAGATCGGCTTCGGGGGCCTGTGGAATGGGTTGCCGGTTAGGTGAGTGGTCGTGAGAGAGTTTCTTTGTGACGGTCCGCGGCGACGGGTGGGGAGGTTCGGCGGCTTGCGCTGACTGCTGAGATACAGGATCGTCATGATCGGCACGCTGACGGGCTTGCAATGGATGATCTACGACTCGTTCAAGATCTTCATGGGCTTGCCGACGACGGGCGGCGGCGCGCCGCCGGCTGCTGAGGAGGAGAAGAAGGCGACAAGAGCTTGAGGGAGGTAGGGTGGCGATGGCGTGTGCCTGGTGCTGAAGTTGCTTTGCTGCTGCTGAGAGGGAGATGTCGGTCGGGAGGACTGCGTGTTCGTCCTTTCATTTCGCGAATACAAATCACACACACACACACACACAGAGAAAATCAAGAAAGGGCTAAAGACAAGACGTGTCTCGTGGACGAGTGAGTCAGAGATAGGTGGTCAGGATGCAAGCCTCAAAACCAGAAGCCTGCCATTGCGCGTTTGTTTGATTTCGAATAACAGAATTTCGCCTTCGATTCCCCTCGCAAACAAACCAAGTGACGCCCTCGCTCGAAAAAAAGACAGAACCCATTGCGCTTGGAAACAGAAAGCGATCCCCCGCTGACTTATTATGTTGGTTGTACTCCCACCGTCACCACGGCCGCGCTATCCCCTTCGCTCTTCCTTCCTGTTGTGGTAAGAGAATGTAACCCCGGGCCGGCGGAGATCCCTCGCCCGGACGCGCTGTATCGCTTTGGCAAAAGGATTGTATGGGTGTTTTTGCAATCCGTTCCGTCGACGGAAAGTCGTGTGTAGAGAGGGAAGTGTGTGTTTGCTGAAAAAGATCATACGAGAAGAAGACGAAAAGCCGGCGGACAGACAAGCCCGCTCAAAGGACCAGGGCAAAGCCGCCGAAGAAGGCGCCTGCGAGCGCCACGAGGCCGAACGCATGGCCGACCTCGAGAGCGGCCGCACGACCGACGCCCGCGCCCTCGGCCGCCGCGCTCTCTTGCGCCTCGCCGCTGCCGCCGGTGGAAGAGGCGCGGCCGAAACCGGAGTAGACGGTGCCGCCCTGTGCGTCGGTGGTGGCGCCGGCGTCGGAGGAGCCGGTCTGCGAGGCGGAGGCGGAGGCGCCCATGGTGCTGCTGATGGTGGAGGAGTTTGGCTTGATGGGGTCCTGGGCGCCGCAGGGGTGGTCCTGGCGGCAGGCGGCGGAGCAGGCGTTGTCGGTGCCGCAGGCGGTCACGCACTGGTTGCCCCACTCCTGGCAGATGAAGAAGGGGAGCGTCTGCGTGTACTGGGTGACGTTGGGGCGGAGGCCGTCGGCGCAGACGCAGTTGTAGGACAGGCTGTCGGCGTCGCAGGTGTTGGCGGAGGTGGTGGGTGTCTCGGAGGGGGGTTGCAAGCAGATGAGCTGATTGAAGAATTAGTGGATTGTTGGTGTGTGAGGGTGAATGTGAGGCGGGTGTCTTACAGGGCACTGAGTGAGTTGCTGCTGGCACCAGTATTCTCTGTTGGAGGAGCTGACGGAGTCGGGCGAGATCTGGTATTGCTCTTGGGCGGAGGCGAGCGAGATGAGGGCGCCAGAGGCGAGGGCGGAGATGGTGGAGGTCTTCATGGCGGATGGAGAATTTGGGTTGTTTGCTGCTTGAGGGATGCTGGAATGCGATGTGATATATTATGAGAGTGGCAACTGTGAGGTGCAATTAGCTTTTGGTCCGAGGCATGGCGAGGCGTGGAGCCGACGTTGGATCCCAATGGAAGGGTAGCTCGACACGGCAGGAGCAATGCTTACCTTTTGGCGGGCAACGGCAGCAATCAGCAGCGAGCGTCGGAAGCGAACGTGGTGGTGGTGGTGGTCGTGGTCGTGGTCGTGGTGGAGGGGAGGAGGAACAGGGCAGCAGCAAGAAATAGCGGTGGTAGCACGGGTAATACCTAAGTGGTAGTGAGAGCTCGGGCGGCTCTGGCGGGTAACTAGAGCGATGAGACACGGACCATCACGACCGCTGTATTGGGTAGATGGTGGTGTCGAGATAAGTGAACTTACTCAGGGCACGCACATGCCACGGGCCCTCGCTGGCCGGCCGGGCGACTGTCACTAACAACGCTGGCATTCGCCACTCGCGTGCAGCGGCAGCAGCTGACCATGTGATGGATACGCGGCTCGCAGGTGATGCGCGGCCGTCTAGATGCGCGGCGGACGAGGGCGGAGGTGGACGGACGGCGGGTGAATGGTATGCAAGTATGCAGGGCGATGTTGCCATAGCTCCCGGCAGAGCGAGTGCAAGGAGTATTTGGAGAGGCCGGCAGCCGCTAGCCAGCTCCAGATCGCACTAAGCGCTGCAGAACAGACAGAACAGACAGACCCGCAGACGCGCAGACCCGCAGACCCGCAGACACGCAGACCCTCCCACGACCCACGCAGGCGAAGGCCCGTCGAACGCCCCCCCGGCTTTCCTACTGAGACATGCCCGAACAAGCCGAGACGCCGTCCGGGGGCGGGTGGGCATCACTCTGCTATCACTCTGCTAGCCCTCTCCGTTATCACCACTATTATTATTATCATCATCATTATCATCCATTAATTATTCTCCCACTGCCGTTGCCATCGCCCGCGCACTACCCCAGCCGCCGTCTCATGCATCTGCACGCCCTGACCCCGGTCTGCTGAGAGAAGCCCCTCACCAAGCCTATGGGGGAGCCGCCGCCACTCCAGCAGCAATGCTCCGCTCCACCGCCCAACCGCCCGGACGAACACCAGCGGCCTGACACCGAGTCTCCAGCCCCCCGCCACCACCCTCACATGCAGCCACATGCACCTCGCCCGCCAGACGACGCCCCCGTCTTCTGGAGTACGCGTCATGCTCGCTCCTCCTCCTACCATTCCCTCAACCGCACTGGCCCGGGCCCCATCCAGCTCGAGGATCACTCTGAGGATCAGCATGAGCAGAGCCAGGGTTGCTGGGCCCGCTCCGTGACCGTCGACGACTACACCGTCGTGTCTGGAGCTTCGGGTATCGGTGCTTATGTCGTCTGGCACTGTACCGTGAGGACATTGAAGGGTGGCGACATGAACATTCGGAAAAGGTAAGTGCATTGATTTAAATCACCCGAATTGATTGTTGCAATATCCATCATTCAATCATTCAATCAATCAATCAATCAATCAATCAATCAATCAAAGGGACTGTCGATCAATTCCATGTCTCCCTCTCACAGCGATCTCCACCCTCATCACCACCTTGGATATCCACTGATGATACCAACCCCACCATCAGATACTCCGAATTCGACCGCCTCCGCGACAACCTCATCAAATCCTTCCCCCACGCCCAAGGCAGCATCCCGCCCCTGCCTCGCAAAAGCCTCGTCTCCCGCTTCAGACCCAAATTCCTCGAGCACCGCAAGAACGGCCTGAACCACTTCATTAGGTAAATTGAAAAGAAACCCCCTCCTCCGGCTGCCATCGGGCCCCGTGCGCGCGCGCCCTCTGACACTTCGCCGTTCCCGTCGTACCACTCATCGCCCCGTTTTGCTAACGCTGGTTCTTGTCTCACCTCAGCTGCATCCTCCTCAACCCGGAATTCGCGGCCTCGCCTGTATTGAAAGAGTTTGTCTTTGCTTGATGGTGTCCGTGTGACTGCACACGTGGTGGAGATGTAATGTATATACGAATTTGTCCTCCGATAACCGCCTGCTTGGACTTCGGATGTCGACTCTCTTTCAGAATTCGTCTGAAAGACTCGACTGTGATCAAGCGAGCACATGAACGGAATGACTGGAAAGGGTAACAACCGAGCTTGAGCATTATGTATTACACCGTCAATACCTGGCTCTCCTTCTATCTTATCTCCCCAATTTTTGGACGTTGCTGCCCAGAATCTTATGGTTGATGCCTCTGCTCCCACCGAATTGCTTCTCGCTTGATGCATCATCAGCTAGAACCGCAAGTTGCGTATTTTGTTGAGCAACCCATGCTCGTGTCTTCGCGTTTCCCTGCCTTGCGCCCATCATCTGCGGGTCTCCATGAGGAAGGCATGCTCGCCGGGCCATGCATTCACATCATTGTTCTTCCTCCACCTTCCGCTTCCCTGCCTCCTCCCTCACACCCTTCTCTCTCGCCCCAAGCGCCCTCTTCAGCATCCCGCAAAAGCTCTCCCACAGCGTAAAATCCGTCCCCCGCAACCACCTCAAATCCACACGACCCTCAGAGCACACAATCCTAACCGCCAGCGCGACCTTCTCCTCATCCCCGTCCTCATTCCTTGCACTTCCCGCCCCTCCCTCCTTCCCACCAGCGCCATCCTCCCCACCCGACCCCTCCCTCATCTCCCCAAACTTCCTCTTCCGCCTCGCCGCCCTCCTCCCAACCTTGGCGCGGGGGGCGCGGGGCGGGGGGGGGGGGGGGCGGGGGGGGGGGGGGGGGGGGGGGGGGGGGGGGGGGGGGGGGGGGGGGGGGGGGGGGGGGGG